>KZ505650.1:974821-989041 GCA_002844005.1 Limosa lapponica baueri | reverse complement strand
GTCTGTTTAGAGACCCAGTAGCCTGTTCACTAACAAAGCCGCAGTTTGCGACCGGTGCCTGTTCCCTGTGCAGGGTGTACGCAACGGTGAGGAAATGAGAGTCTGCTGATTTCCAGTGGTAATTAATAATGCAGGTGTGAAAGGAGCAAGGTCAGTGCATTTGCACTTCAGTAGTGTGAAGGCTGCAGAGTTGTATGGGTGTCTCTGTGGCTGTATTCTGGCCACCGCGTATCAAATGAGCAGTGGTCACACTTGGATTATAAAATAAGGGGAGTTCTAGCTGTTAGCCCGAAGTGCGTTTGAATGGTCTGGTCGGTTTTGTTCCTCCTCTTTCATGGTGCTGCTTTTGCAACTTCAGTGCGTTAATTTGGAGTTGGAAGTGGCAACGTGGAATCACATAATGACCTTTCCTGCAGAAATGCCTTTACCACTGACAAACGTTTCTAAAGAAAATCCAGAATTTTCTCAGCTGGGGAGGGAAGGAAGAAGCTTTCCTCTTCAGAGGTTCACTGTTTCAAGCACTTATTATTCGGTTTGTGTTTGTTACTGTGAAACTATGTTGCATTGACAATGTTAGGATAACTAGTATAAAAAAAAACCTGTGTTTTTTTAAATACTGAAAGAGTAAGTGTACATTTTGTTTGGGCAGGGGTTATTTAGTTGTAACCAATTGAGTGATGTATTCACACTGAGGAGAGAAAAAACCCGATGCCTCTTTATAAAAGAGAACGTCCATCATCTGTAGGAAAATGCTCATTACTGTACATGTGCTGTCTCTTTGTAGGCCTGATCCTTGCATGATAATTTAAGGAAGAGTTTGCTTCTTAGCCTTCAAAATATTGCAAAATATACAAGCTGTAGGTATGGCTGCCTTGGCAGAGAAAAGGATGAGCAAAGGGACCTCTTTTGTCTCTGTTGTCTTCTGTGTTCTATTCTTTTATTATTCAGGGTGTTTTAGGAACATTAATGAATTCATATACAAGACTAAGAAATGTCCCAATTTATTAAAAAAATACCAGGATCTGGTACTGCCAGATAAAGCCAGTCTTGTTTCATTTGAGTATTGAGTTGTTTGTTTTTTCTTGTTTACTGCTATAGGTGCTCTTTATTACTTACTACGTGGAATCACTGATATGAATAAAAATGAAATCTCATCATGGGACAGCATTTTACAGTAGCTGTGACATAAAAATACATTGTGTATTTCTGTGTAGCGTCCGTGTGTCTCCATAGTTGTGTAGTGTCTCAACAGTTGCAAAAATAGCTACCAGTGGAGGCCAAAGGCAGAGTGAACAGCAATTCTATTTTTTGGGGGGTTTAAGTCCCCTCTCAATAGTCATCATGCACACGCACACAAATGGAAATTTGTTAAAAAGTTAAGCCTGTTTTAGTGATTTTTTTACCTTGACATCATTAACTCCCTAACACAAGATTGGAATAGATATCTTCTTCCATCGATTCTGCTTACTTTTTCTAATAAGCAACTCTTGTTCTCTGTCTTAAGATGGCAACTGGGCAGTTTATATTTATTTAGTGAAGGGTTGAAATGGCTTTTTGTTTGTTCACTTTGATTCCTAGTGTTCTTAGGAAAAGGCTGTTCCAGAAGCTTGTTGTCCTCATTAGAAACATTTTCTCATTTCTGGCCTAAACTTACCTGCAAGTGGTTTCTGCCCTTCTGTTCTCAAGCCTTTCAGTTAAAAGGGTATTTCTCCTCCTTCAAGTACACCTCCATCATGTAACCGTAGAGATCAAAGGTATCTGTTTTAAACTTTTGTTTTCTTAAGCTGAGCAATTCAGGGACTTCTGACTTCTACTGGAAAAATAGGCCTTCTATTTCTGGAAAGCGGTTCATTTTTGTTGCCTATAGGTCAGATGACATTAAATGTAAACAGTGTTATATTCTTCACTCATTCCATCTACTTCTCTTCCTCTATTCGAAGTACCTCCTTTAATAAAACCTTCTTCTTAACTACCCCATGTGGAAGGCCTGCAGTTTGCCTGCGTGCTTTGGCCCTTGTTTCTGTCTCTCCCTGTGCAGTATTCTGACCTTCTCTGTGTTCATGGTCATTTTCACCTTGGTGTCACAGAAGATAGAGTAGCTATCTTGTGGGCGGTACTCATTAATTGGAAAAAAAATAAATAGGATCATTTCTGAGACCAAAGGCACTGGCCTTTGCTTCAGTGTCCTGACTTTGGTGGCACCCTGCTTTCTTTTTTTTCATGAGTTAATGAGACTGTAATTCACACTTCTGAGCAAGACTTGTGCAAGAACGTGCTTTTAGGTTTAATTTAAGTCCTTGTCTAACTGGTTACAAACAAGTGCTATCCAAAGGAAGTTTGCGGGTAGGAAGCTTTAATTAATTTTGGTAAAAATCTTAGATACATGCTAATTATAAAGTGACCTCAGAAACTTGAGAAAGAACAGACAGACCTGCTTTTAGCACTCCAGGTGGATTCATTGCTAATTGTATGTTTTAATTGATGGCACAAGTCTTGTTGAGTAGGAAATTACTCACTGTAGGGCTTCAGTTACAGTGCCTAATCAGAAAGCCCCACACATTCAATGTAATATGCTGCTACTTTGCTGATGCTAATGCCCTTTACGACGTTATTCCTGTTATATTTCTGGGGGTGTGTGGCAGCTAAGAATGGGCCCTTTTGGTTTTGTTAGAGTCAGTCTTCTACTAGTGAATAATTATGCAACAGATTAAAAACCATCATTTTCTAGAAACTGCTTGTATGCCATCTGTTGTCCTGTGGTTCAGCGCGTACTTCTTCAGGCACTGGCCTAATGGAACCGTGTACAGGGTTGGTTAGGCTGGCGCTTGGTGATCTGCCTTGCAGAATTAAGGCTGTCCCCCTCACGGTAGCCTGTGTACGTGACAGTGAGACAGGAGGAAGGAGAGCTTAACCTGCTTTGGGCTTCTCAGTACTGAAATAACAAAATGTAGAAACAACCTCTGAGGTTCTGAGTGATGCTGTGCTTTATAAGCACAAATTCTGCCAAGATGTGATACTTTCTTAAGAAAAGATGTTGTATGAAATCTGTTAAGCCTGTCTGGGAGTAGTATGCTTGGTCACAACATTATTTCATCTTTTGTAGGCATGTAAAGACTAATAGGCTGGTGGCCTTGGAAATTGAAACCTTCCATCAACAGGTCAGGTTTGGCATTGGCAGTAGCTGTGCAGTTATGCCTAAAATGCCAGTTGTTCCCCAGCCTTCATCTATGAGATCTTACTGTACCATTCTTTTCCAGGGATGGGCCATCTCCAACAAAACTGATCTCCTCACCTTGGATGGTCATGAAACAATTCACAAAGAACCCAGAACAAAGCTTGTATTTTCCAACTGTATTGGGATTTTTTTAGAGTTTGCAATTATTCTGCGGACTGATGTATAACACAGTGCAAACTACTAACAAGCAGCACTGGAGTTGCATTTTTGCGTTTTGGCGCAGACACAGGGGGCAAAAGGTACCAGTTCTACCAGAGCTCGAGAGCAAGGCTTGTGGCTGAACGAAGCTCTTCACCAGTTGTCTACTAAACTGCTCGCTGAGTCGAACAGCCAGAAGGGAGCAAGTAGCCTTCCCTGGGAGTAGGCTTTTGTTGCATGGCATCAGGGATCAGTAACTACTTTTCAAAGGATAAAGATGCTGTGCTTTCCCCTCCTGCCCCTTTCACCCCTGACACCAAAAGAAAAGAAAAAAAAAAAAAAAGAAAAGAAAGGGGGGGGGCATCATTTTCAGTGTTGAGAACAGGATTTGCTTATTCCTTTTGTGTCTACGCTTCTCATGCTTTGGCTGTTGTTCCCAGATTTGTCTAGAAATGTGCAAGCTGTATCATTAATGATGTTTAGAGCACCATAATCCCATCAGTATTACTACTGCCATTTTGCAACTCAGAAAAACCGTGCTGTCCCATTTCTTTAAGGGAATGCTGTTGATGTTAAAATAAAAGGGAAAAAAAAAGCAAAAAGAAAATTAAAACCGCTACAGAGGTTTTCCTCTTTAAATCCGTAAAGCTTTTTTAAAAGCTTGTCTGTCTCAAGGAGTGCTGTGCTCCTGCAGAAATCTGGGGTGCACATCTTGGCAATTTTTAGCTCTGGTATAAAGTAGTACTGCAGGGGGGTCATGTAGCTCTGCTTGCAGAGAAACCTGTAATGCAGATGAGCTGTAGCAGATTACTGTAAGTGAAGAAGCTTAGAGAGAGGGAAAGAGCTGCTTTTGCTCTATGGTTTGTTCTTTTCTGCATGTGTCAGCATTCTGTGAATACAAACCTTCTTTATATTCAGTTAATTCCTTCATTTGTGTTTGTTTGGATCTTTCACAAAGCAGCACAGAAGAAAAGAGCGTTTAAAAACAGGAACATGGTTGCAAAGTCGCAAGAATAGACAGCAATAACAACCTGGAATGTGTGGAGGTGGTTTTTTTGGAGGGGTGTTGTTCCTTTTTAGTCTTATGAAGTGGATTAATTGAGAATATTCTAAACTTCTGCCAGGCTTACTTAGTTCCATTCATTGATTTTTTTATTATTTTTTTTTACTTAAAAAAAAGAAAAAAGAAGGTAGCCGCATGAGTAGCAGAAGATACAAAGCCCAGCCTTCTGTGGAGCTCACTTATTCTAGCAGTCTCCAGTGAAGGTTCTCTGGTGCCTGATAGTGCAGGTAAGCCTACACTGCTGTGTTTCTCAGTGCAGGCACTAACAATGAGTCTCTGTCCTGTCCAGTTCCATGAAACATGGGAATTTAATCACTGTGGGGACTGCACACCTTGTCAAACTTGACTGAAAATGACTGGCAAATTTAGTAGTTGGTAAGGGACACATCAGTAGATATATGTGCAGCAAGATCGTATTTACCTTGTTTGTTGACAAAATCAAGCTAAATGATCTCTCAATCTTTTCATCTCCTTATAATGACAGTAAATATAATTAACAGCTTAACTTGACATTTTGCTTGAGAATTAGTCTCACAGGAAGACGAGATGCATGTTAATTGTTGTAGTTGGGGATTTTGAAAAACTTCAAGAGCTGTTGACTGCTGCTGAGGCAGTTACAATCTGACTAGGGCCAGCAGATTTATTCTCAGCAGTCGCCTCTTTCCATGGCCAGCTTGGCAGGAGACACACCTCTGCATCTTTAGCCTTGTCTTCTAAGGGCACGGCTTTGTGCTCTGTATATGCGCTTGTTTACCTTTTCCTGCATCTCTCCCTGACTTTGATCTGTTGGGAGTTCTCAGTCAAGCTTGACAGACAGGTGGAGGTCTCAAAGATCAGCGTTCTCACCAAGTTTCATGAAAGCTGGTGACCGAGAATCCTGTGAAAGATTATTGCAGCTCACACCGAGGTGAAAAATGGTACGTACTAATAGAAATACATGTATGGTCAGACATCAGAGAATTGTGTGGAAGCCTGTCCTTACAAATATCACAGCCCAAGAAAGCTTCAGTAGGAGCTTGTTATTCACCATGTGACACAAGACTCTGGCAGACTGGACTTCAGTAGACTTAGAGCTGACAGAAGTACTCCTTACATTTGCTGTACAGAATTAAATGGATTTCAGCAGCTGAGAGAGGGCTGCTTCCTTTCATGTTTTTGTAGCTTTCGCTGTGTGTTAACAGCCTCAAGTTAAACAGCAAAGTGAAAGCAATTTTGTTCCTGATGCTAAAAGTGTGTAGGGTAGGCATTGCACATTTGGCTACTTACGTTCCACTGAGAAGTCTGGGGCTGTGTAATGCAACTGAGATGTAGCTTAAAGACAGTAAGAATTCAAAAGCAAGGCAACTGGTGATAGTGTCACCTTTGGATTGGAAAGGCTTCCTCTCCTTCTGCATCCCTTTGGTTAGCAACACTTTTAGGGTTTATTGTGGAATTTGGTACGTAGCTCCCTCCCCACCCCACTTCACAAACCACAACATTTACAGGTCATCTTCTTTTTTGTCTTTGTACTTGGAAAATTTAAAGGCTTAATTATCTTGCACAACCAGTTCAAGGTAAAAGCGATATCGTATATATTTTTTAAGCCTATTACCAACACTTAAAATTTTGGCCTAAGAATGCACAAAAATAGAACTGTTAATAAGTTTGGTCCCCAGCAGCAAGTATTGATTGATTGTATAAGTTGTTATTATTGACTTGGAGGTCAGCGATATTTTCTCTTAAATTATGCCGCATCAGAGCACATACCTGAATTGTCCTTATAAATTAATAATAGCCTTAGTCTTTTTTTTTTCCTCTGTGCCTCTCGTTTTATCTTCCTTTTTTTTAAATCGTGCTAGTTCAGAGAGAGACATGTACATTTTTCCTGAAAGTTTAGCAAGTGTTATTCCCACTTTTCCGTAGGAAGTGGAAACCTTTCCTCACAAGTTTGTTCATTAGGTTTTTGTGGAAGTAAGCTTCTTTTTTTTTCCATTTTCAGTGGTCTTAAAAGTAAAATGGCATAGTCCCTGGGACAGAGAAGACACTCATCTGAATATAGACCACTGTAATGCTACCTTACTAAGCCTGAAGATTGCCTAAAACAAGAAAGAGCTGTCTGTTCTAAAAGCAGTAGGATGTTAATTCTGAAGCATCTGTTACATTAACATTGTTCCCACACGAATGGTTCATAAGCAAAAGCTTCACTCATTTTAAAATATAAACTAATTAAAAGTATGTATATTTGATTTGAGTAGTTTATTTTTAGTATTTTTTTTAATTGATTTAAGCCAACTTATGCTATTCTGAGTCAAGTCACCCCATAGACTTCTGCTCTTAGTTTTATTTTTCTTTAATTTTGATTTAATGAAATAGTTCTGCTTGTAATTAAAAGTGGTATCTTAAAAACCAAATCTGTGGTTAGAACAACACCTCATGTGCAGTCTACAAACACATTAGTCCTCCTATGAGATTTATACTGGAAGGCTTGTGGTTAAGTCTGCAGAGGCTGTTTAAAGAATAATCAAAGAATGGAAGAAGAAAAAGGAAACAAAAGGGATGTGTGATAAGAAATTAGGAGACTACGGAGAAATTTGCTATAATGTTGCAGCCTTATAAATGTGTGGCTGTCTCATGTATACCTGTGCTGCCGTGGAGACCTGGCAGATCTTGGCTATGTAGTGACCTCTGAAGACATACAGAGCCTCTGGATGGTTGTATTTACAAGCATAAAGGAAAAAAAAATTGTATTCGGGTTGAGCAATGTGTTTGATTTACAAGTTT
Organism: Limosa lapponica baueri; assembly: GCA_002844005.1. NCBI lineage: Eukaryota > Metazoa > Chordata > Aves > Charadriiformes > Scolopacidae > Limosa > Limosa lapponica. The sequence continues at coordinate 981,845 of KZ505650.1, read as the reverse complement.
CTTCAGATGTTACATAGGGCAGTAGGTTTGTTGCTCTGTCAGCAAGCAAATTGTATTGCTGAACCTTGCCACCAATTCAATGTATGGTTGTTATAGTAGATTTAACAGTTGACATGAGTGAAAAACCAAGGAATTGAACCAGTGGCTTGCTGCTTGGGTTTTTAGGTCATTCTGAGCATAAATGGGTGTAAATTTCTCTGAATATGTTCATCTCTAAGTTAGTGATAAGGTTGTTGTTGTTGTTACAGATTCATTTAAATAACTGTGGAACTTAACCTTTTCCTAGAAAATCAGTGTTTATGCGCTTAGAACTGAAATATTTAGTGGGAAATGGACTGAGAAAGGTTTGCCTGTGGAAACATCACTCTCTGCTTTCCCTGCTCTTGCACTGTTCTAAGACTTAGTTGCAGAGCACTTTTATTTGGCTCTGGGACTAGGCAGTCATGTGCAAGCCATTATCAATAGCCCCTAAGCAAAAAAAAAAAAAAAAAGTTCTGAAATCTCTTGCTGTTGCTTCAGCACTGAGCAGAGGAAGGCCAAGGCCTCTCCACTGCATGCTGCACACTGAAGATGGAATGTAAGGCTAGATGGATGTCTGGCGTGATTTGGCACAGCAGTTCTTGTGGCGGGTGCCATGAGGTCCTAGGTTTGTGAGCAGTTTTAACAAGACTCATCTATCTTCTCCGTTTCAAAGTGGCGAAAGGGGATGCTGGTACAGAAGGTGGAATCCGGATTATATTTCAACTCTTTCTAGTGGGAATACACAATACGGATTTGGTGATATTTTTGGTCTCTTTAACACTAGATTTAACAAAATCTTATCTATGCTATGTATAATAGTTTAGAGGGCACTCAGATTTACATTTGCTTTCTTTACCTGCAGCGTAATGAAAAAAAATAGATGAGAGGAAAGCAATCCTTTGCTAAAGCTGAATGTAAATCTCTCTTAACTCTAGAATGTCTGATAAATTAAACCAAGCAAATTCACTTTATCTACTTGCCTGACTGTTTGCAGGCTCTAAGTCAAAGCTTCTCAGGTCTCTATCTGGTCACAATCTTGCTTGAAACCAAGACCAGCTTTCATGATCTCTAAATTAGAACAGCACAAGCGAAATCATGGATTACAAGTATTGGCAGTGACATCCAGCTATGAATAAAGCCAGAGCATTCCCCTGTGTAGGGACATAATACCTTGTGTGAAGGCAGAGTTGGCTTCAATTTCAAATGGTTAGAAACGATAGGCCTTGATATACTAGCTTGAAATGGTGAAGCAGAAAGGTGGTTCAGCAGTTTCAAAAAGAAGGTGAGAAATGGGCATATTTCTGAATCTGACAGGCCTTGTTAAAGTAAGTTCTTTTGTAGGTAGAATAATGGTGAATTCTAATAGTGAAGGCCTGGTACCAGTGATGACAAGTCCCCAGGCTTTAGGATAAATTGTGCTGGAGAAGGTATCAGTGAACAAGCAGAAGGTCCAGGCTGTCTCAAGAGTTTGCAGAGGGAACAGTAGGACCTTGTGTCTTGCCCACAAGGTTTCTGATGGCTAATAGGAAAGAGAAGCCCAGTAAGAACATGTTCTCAGGGGGCAGCTTGCCCCTAAGACAGGCAGGCAAATATTTAAAGGATGGAAGATGCTGTCAGTCAAAACCAAGGCTTATGTTCTTGCCTGCTTTGTGAGTCACAATTTCTTGGTTTTGTTTACCTGCAGTGACTTGCTTAGCTCATTGCAGTAAAGTTTTCCTAGATTGCTAATGAAGGTTTTGGCACATTGAAAACACTCCCCTGATTCTGAACCAAGAATTCTATAATAATTCTGCTTCTTGTTCTTAGTGTTTCAGGTTCCCAGTACTCTTGCTTTTGAGATGCATTTTAATTATTACTTGCACCTCAGGCTTGTGGTAATATGTGCATATAATAAATCTTCGTCTCTTTATATTTCTAGGTCCACTGGCCTTCTTTCCTCAGTGGAAGCTGAAACATTATGATGTTATTGTAGGTGTTTTGTCAGCTCGACACAATCATGAACTGCGCAGTGTTATCAGGAACACTTGGTTCAAGCACCTGAAACAACATCCTGCACTGAGCCAACGGTAATCTCTAGTGTTTTGTAATTTGGGGCTTGTTAGGGGGAAGACTGTAGTGCTTAAATATCTTGCATTTATTTATTTAAGGTATTTGCTTTTTTGCGAGCATCTTGTACTCTGATTATTTTTTTAATCTGCTTAGTAGTATATAAGAATTGTTCTGAAGTGTAACTATTATACAAGCAATAGAACGTAATTGTTTGACTGTTCACTGCTGTTTGTTTTTGCAATTAGTTGCCACTATTCATTAGCAATGTATAAGACTCTCCCTTTTTTGTGTTGCAATGTATGCTTTGTAAGGTATGCAACTTGAAATGCTTAGCAATTCAGGATACTTGAAAGCAGGAAGGATCACATCTGCTGAGAGAACCACAAAAAACTCTTACAACAGCCTCAACTGTAAAGTTCAGGTTTATTTCCCACAGAACCAGGTGCACCAAACTGCTGCAGTGTGAGTGAGCAGCAGAACCCTTCCTGATTGCTTGCCTAGACCTGACAGTCTACAGACAGCTCTGTTCTTGCTGAGAAAGTTCTGCTGCAGTTTATTCCTGGAAACATTGTCATTTTGATAGGCCTCACGTGTCGGTACCTGCCTTGCACTGAAAGACATTTACTGTTCACAGATTTGGTGTCAGCATGCGGTTTGGAGTGAAGCATAGCTACTTCAGTTATCTAAAAATGTGACCTTTAATAGCTTATGTGGAGTTGCAGGAGGTTATTTAGCTGCCAGGTGAAAGACTAGGCTAAGGTGGATCCTCTTGTTCTTTGTATGGCTTGTTGCCTTCTGATGGTGGCACAACCATCATTGGAGCTGAAAAGAGCAACCTGTTGTGCTACAGCCCAAAATTGAGACATTTTATTGGAAGGGATAGTCTGGAGTCTTTGTTTCTCCTTTTGATGCTATGTGTCTTTTTTCTTATTATTATTTTATTTTCATTGCCTTTTGAATGCAGAATATTTAAATAATCTTGAATTAAGTAACAAAGGCAGGGGAAGGTGGGTTTGCAGGATCCTTCAATGTTGCCTTAGGTCTTTTTCTGTTTAGTGTGCTGGCTGTCTTGAATCCCATTCCTATATGCCAATCTTCCTGTGTCCTCGTATGAAATGTAAAACGCTAATGTGGGTTTGGAATTGAGCTCCTATGAGGGGATTCATCTGGTTGCTCTACGTACAGACTTTCATTGCTAATCTTAAGGGGTTCAAAATCTCAATCCTGTGGAAGACAGGCCATTGTGATGAAAATATTTTATTGAAGATGGAGGGAGGAGGGAAAAGAACTGGTGTTAATAAAACCAAATTATTTTAGTGTCCTTGTGAAGTTTATAATAGGTGCACATGGTTGTGCTGTGCCGGTGGACGACAGAGAAGACCCCTACTCCTGCAAACTTCTGAACATCAGTAACCCAGGTATAGACGATAACTTTTAAAAATTCTATGATCTGAACTAGAGCTAATCATTTTTTCTGAGAGTAGTTTGGGGTGCTTAACTGAGACAGCCATTCTTGAAAATAAATGCCACCTAGAACTTGCTGTCTTAACAGTTGCATAATCTTCCTGTATATACCATGTGCAGGCATGAAAGGGAGAGATCTTTGGGGGTGTGAAGGGGAGGCCATTGACTTCTAATGGATTTGCATTTTCCTTGCGTTTGGGGACAGTCTCTCCCATATAATGTACATTTTCATTTGATCCCTGTGTAAAATGAAGTTGGAGAGAGATGGAATGACCCAGTCTAGCGTCTACTGAAGAAAGTAGCAAGGTGCCAGAATCTTGACTGGCAGATAGACTTCTCTGGTGACAAAGTGAATTCTAAGCAAGCCTGGCTAATAGGTTTTTCAGATTCAGCTCTAGAGAGAGACCAGTTAAGAAATGTACCACAGGGAAAAAATGAAATGCTGTCATACAAAAATTCCTAACTAAAATTGTAAATTCTTCCTGTCACCTTTTTTTTTTCTATTTAATTTTTTCTTTTTAATTGCAACTTAACTAAGGACTGCTTGGCACTTATGCGTATAAAATGAAGCTTCTGTTACTTTCTCTTTGAATGGCAACATCCACTGCTTAACTAATCTCCCAAGAATAAATGGTACCCCCAGGGTTTAGGGAGGCAATCATGCCAAAAAGCAGGCAGCTGAATTCAATGGAAGTGTAGGCCATTTTGATACATGAATAATTATTTTAATGTGCTAATATACAGATATTCATGCAGTCGAATAGTGTTTTTGTCTTCACTCTGTGGATTTATTGTGTTTCTAGTCTTTTCCCTGGGGATATGTAGGCATTGACTTGCAGTTGCTGGTAGCCTGTAGATTGCCGCATCATTGTGAGTTTCTCCTTGCTGCAGTCTGCAGCCAGTTGTATTTTCTTCTCCTCCAGCATTTGATTATCCTTGTGCACTTGCAAGCTGTGCTAATTAGTCAGAATGCTTTGCGTGTATCCAGTGTGCTTTGTGTGTATCCAGTTCAAGAACTATGAAGTCTTCTCACATTACCTCTGTCCTTTCTTTTTCATACAGTTTTGAATCAGGAAATTGAAGCATTCAGTCTCCCTGAGGATGTACCTTCTGTGCTATCTGAAGACAGAATTGTCAGTGTGAACTTCCGTGTACTTTACCCCATTGTCATTACCAGTCTTGGGGTATTTTATGAGGCTGATGGGGTGGGATTCCAGAGGAACATCACTGTAAAACTGTACCAGGCAGAACATGAGGTAGAGTATTGTAATCTTTTGAAAGTGGACTAAAGCAAGTTGTTTCTTTATTGTGGATTAAGTTCTTACAGAAAGCAACATGCTGTGTTGATGATTTAGAAGAAAAGTACTTAACTGACAAGTGTATGAATTACATTTTCATTCTGTTGCATTGTAAATTCTTATTTCACAGATATATATGTATATATATATACACACATCCCAGATGAGAAAAAGATGAAATTCACAAAGTGCTGTGAGTTAGTTTAAAAGGCCTTTTGAACGAGCACTTATATCTAATTCCAAGACACAATTTTGGGTGCATTTGAGGTTCTTAAGTAATGATGGGTATTAAGAAATAAAAAATAAACTGTTGAACGTATTTAAAACACGTGCAAAAAGACACATTTGGTGCCTTTAAGCAGAGGGATGCAGGACATGTAATTTTTTCTTGTCTGTCTTCTGGCAAGACGTTCTGAGATTTCTAGAAACTGGTATTATTTACAGGCAATAATCAAACTTCAGTGACAATTTTCCTCACTCCCAAACTGTTATGGGTTTGATAGAATAGCTTAGGGCTAACCTGGAGGAAAAAATCATTGAGCATGACTGTTGCGTTTGGTATATTGCATTTATCTCTACCTGGCTTTTATGATGAGCTTCCAAAAGAGCTGGGTTTATAATAGCAAAAAAAAAAAAGGATACTGTAATCAGGTTTATGTTTGCTAAATGGTAGAATTCTAAATGTTGAGAGCTTAATAACTTGATCTGCATTAGCTTTTTACTTCCAGTGAAGGAGAAAAATTAGTATTGTAAGAGTGCTTGGAGGCTGTTTTCTGTAGGTTGAGAATCTGGCAATGCAGCATCTTTATGTCATTTGTTATTATCTAAGAGCCATTTGGTGGGCTATTTAATATAGTAGCAATTAAATTTTAGGGGGCAGCATCCTCTGTTGCAATTAATAGATTGATCGTAGTCACCTATTTAAACAGAAGATAAAAAGTCTGTAACATGGGAGATGAGTCTGAGCCTTCCAGATGATGTGCTGTGTTGGTTGGATTCTAGCTGAACTTGTACTCGTTCCATTGTTGCTTGCTTCCACCTTATCAATCCAACACTTGAGTTCTGTGGAGACTGAGACTGTTGTGAGAATAAAGCTTTTGCTAAGTTTTGTACAGTCAGTAAGACTCTTTCCATTTTAACTGAGATGATCAAGATTTACATAATCTCACAGCGCTTTTAATGTGTGTTTTGGCTTTTTTTTTCTTTTCTTTTCTGTTGTTCGCAGGAGGCTCTCTTCAGTGCTCGCTTTAGTCCACCAAGCTGTGGAGTGCAAGTGAACAGATTGTGGTACAAGCCAGTAGAGCAGTTCATTTTGCCAGAGGTATGTGCAGTGTCAGAGCTGCCTGCAGTTCTTCTAAGTCAGCTGGAGAGACTGACTGATAGAATTGGCCTTTGCTTGAAGCTGAAAAGGGCAAGTGAAAACCTCTAGAATGTTAGTTGAGGGAATATGCTGAAATTTAGAATTTCTTTTACACCATTTCATTAGCACCAGTAGTTATAAAGCAAAAGCCTGAAAAAATACAAATTAGTTAAAAATTATATTAACAAATAGTAGCAATTTCAGAAACCTTTTCAATTTCTGCATTAAAATTGTTCCTGCTTCAATTCTGTGGCAGGTTTTATCAGAGAGTGGGACACTTGTTTCTTCCTCCTGCTTTTTCAGGCGTTGGTACACAAGATAGGGAGGGGAGGATGGCACAGATTTCTAGGGAATAGCTGGAAAAGATGTTTCTGCTTCTGATGTGTTGGACATAACAGCAAGATATTGTGTGTTACATTTGCAATGACAGTTGTAGTGGTTGAATAGTTGTAATCGAGAAGCTCTTACTGATGGCAACTGAAATTTTGGTTATTCCTTTTCTGGCAGCACTAGTGAGGATTTTTTTGTTCATTGAACCATGCAAAGAAACAAGAATTGGAACTTCAGGAAGATCTTTGGTAGGGTCTACTTGTAACATACTGGATGGAATATGTGGTGCACAGAAGACTGACATTTGGTTTTTTAAAACCTGTCAACATCCTACAATAGAAGTTGGAGTTTTTTGGCTTTTTTTTTTTTTTTAAATGGGTGCCCCTCAGAAATTTGGGAGAAGGCTGCTTTTTGGACACTAATGAGTGTTGGCATTTATATTTGTCCTGAGATACAAATAGCTAAGCTCACAAGGCAGGTTCTAAAGTCTGATGGTTGGTGG
>KZ505650.1:943706-974811 GCA_002844005.1 Limosa lapponica baueri | reverse complement strand
TGGTTGGTGTTTTTTTTTTTTGTTGTTTTTAGATCCTCTTTGAGTCGGGGGCTTAGTCCAAGAGTAGCGTTTTGGTATAGGGATATGGAACCATCTTGTGACTGCTTAGGAAGGGAGGTGATTAAACACAGAGGAACAGAATATAGGTAGGAAAAAAACTGATATTGTTACAGTGAAGGTTTAGTGAATACAAGTTAACTCAGAATGAGAATTCTGATTCAGCAGCCCCTGCCAGGCATAAGGAATTGTTGCTGGTGGACCAGTGATCTCTCACTAGATACATCAGCTGCCATTTTAGGCTCTTCCCCTTCATTTAAATATTTTCCTATTTGACTGAACCCTTACTGCTATTTCTGTAAATTGTCTTTGGGTCTGCATAGTTTTGTTATGCAAGAAATTCAGTGTTTTAAGAAAGAATGGAGCAAGAAAAGGCTGGAGGGAGAGGAGAGGACGTTTGGGGCCGGTTTAATCCCTGAGTTATTACCCTGGCTCTATAAGAATGAGTACATTTGGAAACCCGCTCTTTTAAGGGGAATCTGCAGCTGATTAATTGGTTTATCATCTTAAACAGTTTTTACTGAATACTATTTCGTTATGCTGGCAGGAGACCTTTCGGGTGGGCAGACCTCTTGCAGTATTAATGATTCAGGGTTTTGGACTTTTTAAAAAAGAGTATTGATTACGCAGTAATTTGGTAGTATAACCTGTAAGCCTTTTCCCTGCAAGACTGTGTTCTGAGGTACTAAAATTCTAGGCAGTTGTAATTTTGCTATAAATGATTGCATTTTTCCTGAGAGGCAGATGGGAAGTATTTCATTTAGAAAGGGGATATTAGTATTCATATATTTCTTTGTGTGGGCTTCCTTAATCTGATACGTGTCATGCGCTGAATGCTTACAGGATAACATGATGTTTCTAATGTAGATTAATAGGGTTTATGCACAGCATGTAGTCTCCTGCGATACTTCGGATGCTGAACCATACGAGATGATTCAGAGGAGACAAAACGCCCACATGTTCCTATCTACTTGTTTGAGAGCAGTAAATTTAGTGAACTGTTTAATTGCCACAAGATGTTTTCTGAGACAATATCTATTCTCTGCCTTTCCACCTTCAAGAAGTAATGGGTTGTACAGTCTGTTGAAAAGCGTCATTCATCTTCCAGCTGAAGTGTTGCTCTTTCTGCTCGTCTTGGGGAGAGGGAGGGGAATGCAGCGTTAGAATAAGCACCTGGCAGGCCAGATTGTGAAAGACAGAATCGATCATTCAGCTTTGGAACAACTGAAAGCGCAGAAGAGCAGAACCACTAGCAGATAACGAAAACTCACACAGGGGCTCTTACAGCCAAGTCTTAGAAATGCACTTATTTTGTCAAAAAGCATGGGCTGCTTGCATGAAAATGGGACTTCGTGCTAGGCATATGCTGTATTACTAATGGGGAGTAGTTGGAGAAACAAAAAGCACAGCACTGTTTAACATGAGGAAAGGAGTTTGCCAGGGCTGACATTATGTCAGTACACCTGTTCAGTATTCACTGTAAATGCCACCGTGCTCTGGCAGCCACAAGGCTGGAATTTAAATGGGGAAAAACAGATGATGTAGTCTCAGGTGTGCCGCTAATGTTTCGCTTTAAGCATTTTCAGGCCTCAGCTTTCATTAAGCGGCTTAGAGGAAGGATAGCTGAAGGCAAAAGTCATTAGAAAATTTGCTTACAAGTCTCTCAACCTGGAAAATAGTGATAGTTTGCAGCTTTAGGACACCTTGCACTGAGGTTCACTGGTAGTAACTGATTAGGACTCTTAGTACATGTTTGAAGTCGGTATCAGTAATAGTCAGTGGTGAGAATTTTAATGTTTCTGGTTGCTGAGGAGTGAAAGAACTCTCAGGCTCACTAAACAACATGCCAAAGGCTGTGTCGCTAAACAAGGCACAGAAGTGGGACTTACAGCAAAAAACATTGGAATGGGAGATGACGCCTACTGCAAATAGAGAAATTGAGCATGTGGGTTTTACTTTGCAGGGTGTTGAGGTGTCCTGCCACTAAAAAACGTCTTAGTAGCAGTCCATTTGTTTTGGTAACTGACAGGTAATTTAAAAAGCAAGGGGAAAGTATTGAGCACGCACGTCAGACTTGAATAGACACTGACTAGCTTCATTATTAGATTATAAACCTGGCATTATACATAATAGGTGGGAGACTTCTGAAATACGCAGCTGTCATTAAATACCAAGACTGCTGCAAATATTAAGACGTACTTCCAGAGGAAAGCAAAGGGTTGACCTGAGCTCTTATCTAGACTTAATGGCATCAGTAACTGGAGAGTTTCTGGAGAAGGTTTCTGAGGTACAAGGAAGCTAAAATGGGGAAGAGCTGAGAGGTTAGTACAAGTAAACAGAGTTTTTACAGCAAAATAGATGCATCTACAAATAGTTTAAAGAAGTTATTTCAAGGTCCAAACTAGCTACAAGTGTTTTTCCTATGAAACTGGATGAAACAAAATATAATGTGCTCATCTAGCAGTCAGGAGTATAGTAACCCTACAACTACTCCATACTACCTTGTCATAAGAGTGAAATAGCTTTAAAATTTTTTAAACTATAATACTACACGTATTCTTACCTGTGCAACATATGGCTTGTCCCGTTGCATGTTCTCAGGGGTCTTCAGGAAAGTCTTATATAAAAGGGGTAATAGTTGGACTGTTAGGTGGATTGGTTTCGTGTTGAGATGAAATGCTTTAAAGGCAAGAATTTACACGCACACATATATATATAAACCATGGAGTGACATAACTTAAATCGACAGTTAAAACCAGAAAATTTTAAAGATATTCACTTATCTTCTCCTTTCCTTACCAGCCAAGATGTGAGGTCAGAGTTCTGTGACTCTGCTACAGTAGCTTGTGACAGCTTTGCCAGGATGAAGGTGGCTGTATTTTCCTTTGAGTTTTTCTGGTGTCAGGATTGAGTCTCTGATCTCTGGTTTTGGCAGATAACTAAAAAGCAGCACTTATTTCCAACTGTTTTAACATATTCTGTTTGTAATGCAGGGTTTTATAGTTGATTTTAAAAATTTACTTCACTTTAAATGCCATCTTAATGATGTTAGGAACCCAAAGCCTTTTACACTAGACTTCTGTTAAAAGTTTAATGTTCCTAATATAGAGATTCATGATTAGTCTTAAAAGCACGATTACGCGTTACTGAGTTTCACAGATGTATTTCTTTTATGTTTAACTCATTTTTATTGAAGTGTTAGTAAAACGTCTGTGTTGTGCATTCAAACTATACGTTGTGTGAAGGTGACTATTTTAAAATAAATAAAAACCCTGAACTGTTTGATTTTAATCCTTTGAAGTCTTTGAATATCTGCATAATGGTGTTTTGCTCTCTCACCAGAGTTTTGAAGGTACCATTGTGTGGGAAAGCCAGGATCTTCAAGGTCTTGTTTCAAGAAACCTTCATAAAGTGGTGGTGAATGATGGAGGGGGTGTTTTCAGAGTCATTACAGTGAGTCACCTCGCTTTCCCTTCCACTATGTTTCTATTTTACCTATAAGTCTTGGGTATTTAGCATTTTGCTTTCCTGTGTTTCTCTGTAAATTGTTAATTCAGTTGGGCTACTTGTCTCAGGAGAAGCGTACTTTGTCTAGGAAAAGGACAAAGGCATGTGAAAAATGATGCTAGTAAGTGGTATCTTCTTTTATTTTGAAGCGAGTGAAGTTCATCTGTTGTTTCTGTCAGGTGTGAAGCAGTATCAGTACATCAGAGGTGGCAAAATGTGGGTCAAAAATCCTGTGCTAAAATCCCAATGGATGGGATTAAACCTGTTTTTTGCATTTTGGCAGTGTGTCTCTTTTCCTATCAAAATACTGCTTGCTTAAGCATGCTGTGCTGTTGAATTTTAGCCAGAATAACTTTACATTTTGCTCTCAACTTTGAAACTAGTTTTCCAAAAGTTTCAGTCATACCACTAGTTTTAGGTGAAACTTCAAAAAATGCCACAAAACTTTACAGTTAAAAATCTTAGTCTTTCATTATGCAGGTACCTAAACCAGAAGAGCTTTAAATTAATTTAATTCTCAGTTGCCAGAAAACTTCACATCTTAGAATTGTAGGGAAAAACACATCAGTAACGAGAGATGAACTAATTTCTTTCCACAATCTATCTCTAGCAGGCAGGGGAAGGGTCACTGCCACATGAACTCACAGAAGGTGTGGAGGGAATAGCAGGTGGTTTTATCTACACTATTCAAGGTAAGTCTGCAAAAAGTAGCATCACATTTGATGTTATGATAAAACAGGAACTTCAAATTACATTTCTGAGATAAAATTCATGTGATCTCTATGAACTTGATCACCTTAGGGCAAGCAATGAAACCCTATCAGGACATTGACATTAGGCATAGAAAAACCCAACAAAAAATCAGAAAAAAAATAATTTTTTTCTACTAAAACAAAACCTTTGTCAGCCATTCCAATTGACTTGCATGTCTTTGACTTTTTTATTAAAAGCAATACCATTTTTATCTAGACTCTTTTCTCTGTCCTTGTCTTTTGTTACCCAAACCAATGTTAAAAATGTTATGCAATTAAATTTTTCCCTTACAACTTTCACACACTTTTTTTCGAGTCCTGCTACTGTTAGAAGTAGTGTGCCATGATGTTTAATATTAACTACTGACAAACAGTGACTACCCAACATAGCTGCCTTTCCCACCCTTGTTGCTATTTTACAGCTATTTTGGCAGAATGTTCAGGGACTCTATAGGAGTCCTTTCCAATGCCTAAGGTTTCAGCCACAGAGCTCTAGAGTTGTTGTATTCTTACGGTGCATCGTAGCCAACATCAGCAGTGACTGAATTTCAGAGTGTAGCTAGGTCTGGCAGATATAATTGGGTAGTCCTGTTGTCTTGTCATCTGTGTAGGAGCCTAAACTGAGGTCTGCTAAAGCCTTTCCATCCTGTTTGTCAAAAAGTCCTTCAGCACCACAAACTCTCTCCTTACCAAGAAGTTCAGTATTCTTGTAATATTTTTTTAGCTTTTACCTGCAGTCAGTTATGTGATGTGGGGACCATCTATGCTACATCAGAGCAATGACAATTTGATTATGTTTAGCATCAAATTTTTTGTTTGTTTTTGGAGTTTATTTTTTTTTTTAGCTTAGGAGCAATTGATATAACAGTAGCCTTTTTACTCTACCAGTAATAGGAAAGTCCTAGAAAGCTCTTGATATTAAAGAACCCTAAGAAGTTGAATCCTTTTGTTACTGAAAAGGAAGAGAATACTTTTTTTTACTTTAAACTTTTTGTATCAGACCTTATGCAAAAATATGTTTCTTTGTTGTCCTGCAACTTTTAACATTTTATAGAAACTTTTAAATTGTAGGGATTTTCATAGCCCCACTGAGTTGAACACTTCTTCAGATTTGTTTTGTCAGTATGCTGTGTACGATCCAAGAGAAACATGTGACATAGTATGTAGGTGCACATCTTTGTTTAATGACGGGTGCTGTTTCTTTCAGAAGGTGATGCTCTTTTAAAAAGCCTCCATACTCGACCAGAAAGGTTTACAAGTCATATAAAAAATCTTGAGAAAGAAGATGCTTTGTTGAAGGAAGAAAGCAGTACCTATGATGATATTGTTTTTGTAGATGTTATTGACACTTACAGAAATGTTCCGGCCAAACTGCTGAACTTCTACCGATGGTAAGTTGAAAAGAAAGTATTTTCTCTTAGGAATGTTCTATTTGTAGAGCAAGATGATCCAGCATGTTATGTTATCTGACAGGTTCCATGAAGTGGAATCACCTTATGTGATTTGCTTCATCAAGTTGTATTTTGCTCTCACAATTCTGGGGGCGTGTAGTGAGTAAAATAACAGGATGTATAGTTCTTGAATGCTGACCCTTGGTGCCTCAGATAAGCATGAACTGGCAAAACAGGCTTCTGCTTAAAGAGTCCAGGTGTGAAAATTTTCATGTCTACTTGTAATTTCATTTAATTGCTTCTGACTGAAGACTAGCAGCCTTAGTCTTTTAAAGGATGGCTTTTGGCCAGGATGTACACTTATTGTTTCAGTTTGTGGCCATTGACTCTTCTCCTGTCACTGGGCACCACTGAAAAGAGCCCATCTCTGTCTCTTTACATCCTCCCTTCAAGTATTTATACATTGATGAGCTCCCCCACGAGCCTTCTCTTCTTCAGGCTCAACAGTCCCAGCGCTTTCAGCCTCTCCTCATAGGACAGATGCTCCTGTCCCTTAATCATCTTGGTGGCCCTTTGCTGGACTCTCCATCCAGTGTGTCTGTGTCTCTCTCGTACTGAGGACTGGGCGCTGTGCTCCAGATGTGGCCTAACCAGTGTTGAGTAGATGGGAAGGATGGGAAGCTTGTGTATATGGGGGACAGAAGGTTGAGAGGAAGAATTTTCATAGGGTATTACATTTTCTGTGGTGAATCTAATAAGTTACTACCTCTAATTTGCAATTCTTTCCATTACCCGGAGACGACTGTTTCAATTAATTGATGTTGCTATGGACTAAGAAATACAGCTGACAATCTTAGTTGCTTGCAAGATTATGCCCTTATTTAACAGATTTCATGGTTATGAATGTAACTGAAAAACTGAACTATGCCTTCAGTTCTAAAAAGGGAGTTTAAATGTCAAGACTTAGATCTTTGTGATCATTTCTTACAGGTTAGCAAATTTTTCAAGATTTAGTAATGAAAGGCTTAAGGGAAACGCCTTTCTTGTTAAGAGAAATTACCCTTAAAAGCAGTGTTTGTTAATCAACCCAGGAATAATCCCTACAATTTTAAGCTTATTTGATTATTTTTCAAGTGACAGATATTCAGCTGTTTCAGACAGTTAAAGATTACTTTTTTCATATCTGAAGGGTGCTTTACTGAGGAAGAGTAAGTACCAAGTTGTTTCCACAGATGTTTCTTACACCCTTCTACCATTGTATCGTCCTTAAACTGACTGTCTCATTCTGAAGAGTAGGCTACTGACATGTAGCCACTGGCTTGTAACAGCTGTGCTGCCATCATCAACAGGGATTCACATCCTTCTGAGGTCAATACTGTTTTTAAGATGGATTCATTAGTAAATCCACCATCTGTCCTGGAGAACAAAACTTTGTTTTCTTCAGCTTATACACAGATCCATGTTGTAAGATCATCGTAGGATGCAGCTGCATCTCCTTTCTGTAGAACAAGCAGTCAGCCTTAGTCAATAAGGAAAATGTTTAAAAGTCAAGGGTAGGAAAGACATTCCTTCCCTATTGCTTCCCCCTCTGCTTCCCAAAAACCTCTTGCGGAGTGTTCTCTTGCGTAACTGGAGTTTGTGGGCTGCAGCTCAGCATCTCATCACTTTTCTTTTTGGCTACAGGACAGTTGAATCGACGAGTTTTGATTTGTTGCTGAAGACAGATGATGACTGTTACATTGATTTGGAGGCTGTCTTTAACAGGATAATGCAGAAAAAGCTGGACAGGCCAAACATTTGGTGGGGAAAGTGAGTTGTGTTTTTTTTAACTTGTCTTTAAGGGATACCATGTCTTCAGTGAATGCTTCACTGTTTTAAGTCTGTTTTCATGTGGGTTCCCCTTTTCTGCCTGTGGCAGCTAGTTATAAAAAGCAGGACTTTTGTATGTGTAGAACTTTGGTCTCTGCATACTGAGATTCAATCCTTTACAATATTTTTCCAGATGTGCCTTTACAGTGCATTGAACTTGCTGAATATCTTGCCTAGTTTTAAAATGTGTTGTATGTGTCTTTGTCATGGTACTTAAGTAAATAAAAGTATTCCAGCAGTAAAGGTAAAGCTAAAAGGCAAGTACATGCTAGAATTGTAAACGTTACTTTTTTTGAAGCTACTGGATTTTTCTGGTGGGCTTGAGGAAATGCAGTAAATGGGAGAATCAAAACTGGCTTTATAATCTATGCTTTATTTTGAAGTTTATGAAGGACAGGCATTGCTGCTCGTTTTGCTACTGTCTGAAATGATTCATGAATTCTTGAGTGAAGTTCCCCAGCCTGTATTGCACTTGTGAATAACTAGGAGGATCAAAATAGCCCGTTTCTTCCTTTCCATCTATGGAATGCATTGCTACGCTGGTGTAACTGCCAATATAGCAGAAATGCTACACTGCTGTAACACTCAGTATAGCACAACTGCACAATGTGTCTTCCTGCTGCCCTCTGCTTGCTGAGGGAAAGCTGGCCTTTACTGCTAAAGGTGTCTTGCTTCACAGATCTGGTACTGACTGTTGCTTACTCATAAGGTGATTTAATAAGGTGTGTGGAAGTGTGTGTGTGTTGAAGTGTGTGGAATAGCTGGCTGTCTTGTGATGATCTCAAAGATCTGAGTGGTGGGCATGTGTTCTCTAGCCTGTACGAGTCCTCTGATTTCCTGGTGCCTGCTAAATTTTGTTGGAACTACCTTTACCACAAGGCAAGGCTAATAGGTAAGATGGGTTCACTCTATCAATGTAAAAGGTCAGGAACTTGATGACAAGATGGAAACCAACTTGCAAAAGGGAAAATAGCACTATATATAAGCTGCCTGGGCTGCTGTTCCAGCTGATTTAAATGATAAAAGCTCTTCTGGAATGTGTTTTGGCTGTACTAGCTGAGGATGTGATACCAGAGAAATTGCCGCCCTCCTCCCTGGGGTCCCTACCTTTGTGTTACTGCCTACCGTGGGCTTGCTTCTCGGCCAGAGTTTTCTGGTTGTGTTCAGCAACTCAAACTTTGTGTTCTTCACCTAGACCTTATTAAGCTCTCTCTAGTTCAGACAAGTTTCTTGCTTGTTGTCCAGTGTTCCTTATAATCTGTTAATACTTAATTCATTCCTGCATTCTTAGAGAAACTTACCAGAGTTCTTGTGAATTATGAAATTATCAGCTTACTCTGGCAGAAACCAAGGATGAGATCTTGGAGAAACTGGGAAGGGAGTGCTTTGGATTGAGCAGTACTTACATGTGCTGTCAGTTAATAGCCCTTTTCTGATGCCACTTCATATTATGTGGTGGTTTTGTTAATTAATTTTAAATCAGCATTTACAAAGCTTATCTAGCTAATCTGGAGCATTTCAGAAGCGCAGGCTGGAAAACCAAATGATCCAGGTATCCTACTTCAGAACTTTGGCTCTTCTGGTCCTTTAAACTGCCGTCAAGAGATTAGTCACCCTCAGGCATGAGAGACGTGTCTGTGACAGATGCCTGATCATGTCTGCAAATGAGCAAATTTATGATGGGGTAGAATGTACCAAGCTGTTTCTGAAGGAGACTGAATCTTGTATGAATACTGGAAATGAAAAGGCAGTTCACTGAAGCTGGCTTGTCTACTACACTACGGAAAGCAGTAGGAGTTGAGAGTGGCACCTTTTCTTGACCTTAAGTTGGCCAAAAAGAAACTTCAGATACTTGAAGCTTTCCATGAAGATATGTTTCATTTGTAATCTGAAGCTCCCCTTTTCCCAGGCTGTAAGACTGTAAGATACACTGTTGAGTGTAATATGCTTCATGTTCTAGTACCCTATTTCTAGGCTTGCCTTAGAATAGCCATTCAATGAACTTATGAGGATTGATAATGCTTTCTTCTGCAGACTGAAAAATGAGTTTTGCTGAGTCTTGCTGTAGAAACGGCATGTTAAGGTATCAAGTAATTTTATTAGGTTACTGACAAAAGAAAGTGACAAGTTGTGCTGGGAGAGAAGAGTTGGAGAAAAAGTCATCTTTTCTGTATGTCTGTGGAGAACTTTATGTATGGGTGACATCTTCAAGTGTAAATTCTCCAATAGTCTCAGTCTTCATGTAAGGCAAGCGTGAGGTGTAGTGAACAATGCAGAAATCACTAGAGTTGTATAAAATGACTAGCAAAGCATGCACCCCTCAGGCTGGAGGGAGTTGCACCCTTCCTGCTGTGAGTTGCTAGAGTGAAAGACACTGAGCCTAAAGTGAATTCAGGTATCAGATGTGCCTTTTATCTACTTGGTGCTTTAACGTGTCAGCTTCAGCTGTGAATGTGTAGAGTCTGATGACAGATCTGCCACTCAACTGTAATTCCTCCCTTACGGGGCTGTTGTCTGAGCTGACAGTTCTTAGTAGCTCACTGAAGCTGTTAGCTGCTTGTGACCGAGTTCAGCAACACTTGAACCTGTTTGCAAAAAGGCGGAGAACCTGCTGCATTGACATAGTTATGCCACTTGACTGTGAGTGCACGAAGTACCTGTAAGAGGAGTGTTACACCAGCCTGGTCCTCAACAGGAAGAGCAGGGTGTTTCTCAGTGCCTGACGCAGGGTCCTTAGTGCTGCAGGGGAGTCAGCGCCGAGAGACTGTGCACAGCAAGCACTGCTGCCTTTCTGCAGCCCTCTAGTAGTAAGTACAATCTTCCTTAGAGAAGACAACTGCCAGGAAGGTTTTTTTCATGGTGGCAGCCTTTGATGAACATGTGCTTTGTTGAGGTGCATTTGTAAAACAGCTTAGAGAAGGCAGATAAAACCCCAGTACTTTGCCTTGCTTCCTGGTTTTTAAGCAGTCACTGGTTTTATCAGGAAAATGGGTTGTGTAACATCACTGTAACTGCTCACCTGCTGGAGGCACCCACTTTGTGTCATGTTGATTAACCAAGGGGGTTGAACACAGACGTGCCTGTTACAGAACACAGGGAAGGACGCTGGTGCTTACCTGGATCAAAACCCAGCAGTGGGTGCAGGCATGCTGAAGACCTGACTGTTGATGTTGTGTTTGTTTCTGTTCTGAGAACTTTCTCTCATTGCCCAAGACTGAGACCAAACAATAGTTACACTTTCAGCTGTTGTGTTCAGTTAGATGTGCGCCCTACAGAAGTACAACCAGGAACTATAATTAGGATCACCTTCTACTTCTTCCTTTTAATATTATTTATTATCAGTGTTACTTCAGTTGTTAGCAGCATCCATAGGTTTCACAGAGGACTTTGTATAAACATCTCACGTCTAACATGGTCTTCAGTTTCAGGCTAAATTGGGCAGTTGATCGAACTGGGAAATGGCAAGAGCTGGAGTACCCAAGTCCCGCATATCCAGCCTTTGCTTGTGGGTCTGGCTACGTCATCTCCAAAGACATTGTTCAGTGGCTGGCAAGCAACTCTGAAAGATTAAAGACGTACCAGGTAGTAAAGCGTTGGTTCCGTTTTTCTATCTTAAACTGGTCTGGGGCGTAGCATGTGTACTGGATGAGTTGGAAAGGACGTTGCCTAAGTGCTGGTGTTGGGTTCTCCTGGTTAATGCTGGCTTTTTGCAGTGCTTTTGGTTACTATACTTAGTGACTTTTCTAGGTCCAAAGCACAGCTGTTTTGCACTGAGAACCTTTGGAGCTGTAATCTTGGTTTTTATACTCTCTTCTTTGAAGAACGATGCATTATCACAGGAAAGCTGGGAGGGTTAATTTAACACCTCTAAAATAGTCAGACATAGGTTTTTGTACTTACCACCTTTTACTGCTGGTACATGATGCAACTTATTGTAGTTGAAAGTCATGCTTCATGCTTTCCTGCTGCTAATATCTGTATTTTTTATTTTAATGTGTTGTCTCAGGGTGAAGATGTGAGTATGGGCATCTGGATGGCAGCTGTAGGGCCCAAGCGATATCAAGTAAGTCTGAAGAAATTCTCTGATCTTATGGAAAGAGAACATGCTTGTGCTCCAAGTAACATAAAATAGGGGAAATGTTTTTTCTTTAAAAAAAATAAATTGACACAGCCGTTGCATTAAAATCCAGAAAAAACTTGTTAAGATGTATTTAAAAGAAACTAACCAAAACCCCCACAAACCAACTCCCACCCCTCAAGTTCTCTGAATAGGTCTAGCAGATCAGAGAGGGCCACATACCTCTGACTGGTGACCTTTGTGTGGAAAATTTGTTGCTAGAAACAATGAAAATCTGATTCTTGGAAGTAAAGATTGTTGAAGACTAAAGTCTTTGTAAGAAAAACTACTGAAATGGTTCTCTATCAACAGGATAGTCTCTGGTTGTGTGAGAAGACATGCGAGAGTGGAATGCTCTCTTCCCCCCAGTATTCTCCACAGGAATTGAGAGAGCTCTGGAGATTAAAGGAGCTGTGTGGAGACCCTTGTAGATGTGAGGAAAGATGATGGACTTGCCTTGGAAAACAGGGTAACTTATAACGATCATGGAAAAGTGTACATTTGGATTCATTCTTGGAACAATAAGGAATATTAAGGTATCTTTTAATGTTGGGTTTCAACTAAAGTATAACAATATTTGCACATCCCTTTTGATAATTACAAGTGGACTGATACTATTCATTTTCTAGAGTATACATGTTAATCTGACAAAAACCAAACTGTTTAAGATAAACTTCCTTTTTATATAAAATCAAAGACCTACTTGTAATTAATAAATGCACATAAGAATGCCAACTAGCCTGTCTTTTGTAAATTTAAGTACTACTGATTTAACTCAGTATAGAGCCGTACCAGGATCCAGTGGAGAGCTGTGCTCAGCACCAGGGCATCTGGTAGGTCTTGCTGCAGCAGGTTCTGTGCTGTCCGAGGGGCTGCCCTCATCTCGGCAGGGGCTGGGACAGCGAGGGGTTAGGATTTTATGTTTAGTTTGTTTATACCATTGTCATTTTAGATAAAAAAAAAAAAAAATCAAAGTTTGCTTATACCAAATCCTGAAGTACTGCAAACTTGGCCTGATTAGGAAGGATTTCTGACAGTTCAATGTGTTACTAGATATGAAGCTGAGGGTACACAAGTGAAAATAAAATAAGACTGAGGAACAGCATGCTAAAGAATGTAAAATAAAAAGCAATGCCTTGCAGTATGCTGAGAACTTATTTATACTGTGGTATGTTAATGCTATAGGGTAGAATAAAGGTCTGACATGTTTTGACCTTAAATAGCTTAAGGCTGTGTAGATACTTCTACAATTACTGCTGTTTTACTTTGGTTTGCTTTAAGGTTTTTGGAAGCAGGTGAAAACAAAAAGAGCAAGTAGCCTCTTTCAGTGCAGCACTAATTTTGCCCTATTACAAGCAAAGACATCATGCCTAAATCACATCCTCGGCTCAGTAAAACAAATTCTCGCTGCTGCAATGGGAAGGTAGTATGAAACCTTGGCAAAAGGCTTAATTTGAGTTTTATTTAATTGAAGTGTTTAAGCACTATTTGGTATCTCTCAAGTAAGACAATTCCTCCAAAAGTAAATGCTTTCACGGAGACTGACAATTAAGCTCAGGAGCTGAAAGTATTGTATAGCCCTCTGGTGCCCTGTATGAAATTCACCTTCTCCCACAGGAGTGTTCAGGCACAGTCCGTGCTGGCTGTGGGCAGCCTGTAACTCTTCTGCAGTTCCAGCGCTGGCTTTTCCTTCAGTCTATCAAGAGTTCCTTCTTACCACCGTACCAACACACAGTCTCCATTTTCTATTGAGTAAAACTGCAAAGGCTTTAAGTCATTGTCTAGTTCAACTTCTTTTCCTTCCAGCTAGAATAAGAAAGGAAGAAAAAAAAAAAACCTGATCAGACTTAAACTGAAATCTGTTCATGTAAACCAAATATAGATCAGGCAGTTGCAGTCAGGGAGGATCTGCCATATTATAGGAATGAAATTAAGTCCTAAATTACAGCATGAAGACTGCCTTCCTTAAGTGAAATCAATTTCATTAGGTAATATTTTAGAACAAGCTATTGACCTTTAGCATATGTAGTATTTTATTGTTGAATTACCCATTTTTAACTCACTTTAGAACTTTCATAGGACAGTTTCAGTTCTGAACCAGGAATTTTAAGTAGGCGATACAGCAATCCTTTGACCCTCTGAATAGTCATCGACTCTGTCAAGGGGGAAGAAAGAAAAGTTATTAGAAAAATGCTGCTACTACTGAGCTGTAGCCAAGTACCAGTATTTCAACTATATTTGCTTTATAGCAACAGTGAAAGGCTGTATTGCTGCTTCAGTTCTAACACTGCAATAATGACTTTTGTACCAGAAACCATAACTGCTAATATCAAATTGAAAATGGTTTAATCTCTGGTGGGTGGGACAGCACGTGCTACTCGGGTTTAAGCGCTTTGATCCCCTAGACCAAATGAAAGTGTTACGGCTTCATAGTTGACCTTTTTTGAGTTTGTATTTACTACTTGCTAAACTAAGTGACCTTTGGGACACACACCAGTCAGGTTCTGACTACTTGCATCTGGCAAGTGTTCCTTGAAGTTTTCGTTACCAGAAATTGGCTTTCCCGGCACAAATAAATGAACGTCACTGTGGAACTAGTGCCATTCTTAGAAATGGTATTACATTAACTAGTCCCAAACAGATTGCCAGCAGAGTTGTAGAGTGGTTTGTATTATGAAGTCAGTTACATGAAGGGATATTTTTTCTAATGGATCTTGAATGAGTAAAATGTAGTTTGTTCCAGAGGCGATTCCGGTGTTTGCAATAGATATACTCAATATTTTGGTTGAACTTTCATTTCTTTTGAAGCTTTATCTAAAGGCACAGCAATAGTGAGTTATTCCTGTAATACCACACATTGTACTTAGACAAATATTTTTCTATCAATCAAACATTTTTGTAAAAGCTGTATCTATCTGATTTTATGCAACTTGTGATAATAAATGTGATTTTTTATTTTAGAATAAAGCTTGAGTAAGTCTTTTCTCTCAGACTCCATTCTGACACATCTTTCCAAAACACCAGTTTGGTTTAGAACAAAGTCTCACTACAAGCACTAAAACTTCAAAAGACAAATTTGATACAAGTCAGAATTAGGTTTTCGACTTAATGTATTAGACACTAGACCTCAATATCTAGAACTGCAGTTACTGAGGAGCTCTTGTACTTGGCTCTTACAACTTCATGTTCTTGTTATTTGGTTAACACATCCACCAGATTTCATACCAGTTAATTAGCCTTTGATTGCCTCAGACACATTAATCATGAAACCAGCAGCAGAGTCATAAGACAAGCATCACCTTTTAATCTTTAAGCTGGACTGAAAGTAAGTATGAAGATCAGAAAAATAATGATCTTTTCAAACAATTTTTACCTTAGTCTTCAGGGGAGAATCTTCTGGAGCTGACAAACCAGAGGCAACTGCCATTCTTTAATACAGTTATTTGAAAAGGAGCTACAAATCTACTGCTTAAACACAAGCCAAGACTTCTTACCTGGTAGCTTCTTCTCTACTGGCTTCTGTTCAGGGTTCTCAGGACATTTAATTGTTAAAGCTTAAGGAAGAACGGTGAGGCGTTAGGGAATGAACAGAGTCGAGTCTGTTTTTATCACAAATTGTTTCCCCTAGCTCAGCCTGATCTTCTAGAAAAGTTTGGATGATAGCCTGTATCTGTGCAGTTAAGATGGCATTTAGTCATTCTCTACAAAAGTAAAAGTAATTTTATTAAAATAATCAAGTTTTTATTCATCTTTGGTAAAATAGGGAAAAAATTTTAAAACTGACTCCCTAATACTTAACACGTTTTGTCAAAAGGAGTATTTCCCTAACATTTCTTGATATCTAGTTACTTTTTAAAATAACCTACAGTAGAATTAAAACTGCTTACACAGTTTAAAGCGAGTTTTTGACCCTCAATGGCTCAAAATCCCTGGACAAGCACATTTTAAGGAAGTTATTAGCCTAATTCTTTTACAGAGATTAAGAGACTCATCCTTAAAAAGGTTTCTATTATGTGTAGCCAGCTAAATTCTTTGTTCTAGTTAGTCTTCTGCCTAAATGTATTACAATGTAATGCCTTAAAATACGATTTTGCCCATGGAGTAATAAAAGGTTCAGGTCTTCTACCAACTGGGAAACGAATCAACTGTAAGTCTGGGCTGTAACTCAGTAACCTACTTTAATATGTAGACAGCCCCAAATACCAAAGCTACCTGTATTTGTCTTGACTGTCTCAAAGTTAAGAAGCTATTGAAAAAATAAAAATCAGAAATCAGTGCAGCTACTAAGGTTAAAATCTCAAATGTCTTCTGTAGAGAAGCCATTCAGTGTCAGAACAGAGTATTGATTACCTCTATTCTCCATTAAGACTTAATTAAGAAAATCGTTCTGCTTGGGTTGGGGCGGGGTGGGGGGGAGAGCACACAGAAGCAGGTATCTAGTCAAGCTCATTGAGACACACAGTTCAGAGACCCAGAATTACAAGCTGGGATTCTGTGACGTCTCAAAGGCTTTTGAAGCTTTTGTTCTCCAGAACCACCCAGGAAACACTAAGCTTGTAAAATATTTTAAATGCAGAAGGAACAATTTTGACCATTTCTGGCCTCTTACTCAGAAGCTGATTTTTCAAAGTCAAAGGCTGGCGTCCCTTCAGTTCTCCTTCTTCGGGTGCACCATATTCTGTGGAAGGGAGAAAAGGGCATGTAGACATGAACTTTGAAAGACTAAAACTCAACATCAGCCCTAAGAGCACGGCGGTGTTGGATGAGGCCCTGGGCAGCGAGGACACCGCGCGCAGAAAGCAGTAGGCTTCTGCATCGCTAAGTGCTGCAGACACGAGCCTTGATCAACTGCTAGAGCGTTTTGGAGGGCGCACAGGCACGTGGGAAGGGGTGAAGTAGTTGACAGGCACATGGAGGTGCTGCTTAACATTCCCACTTTAAAAAAGCCCCAGTTGGAGAAGCTGCAGATGCCCAGAAGGGTGCAGTACTATGGGGCCATGCACAGGCAGGCCTGCCAATGGGTGGGCTTTCCTAAGGCATGGAAAAGGCATCACAGGGGAGGGCAACTGAAGAGAGCCCGGACCAGTGCTGCCACAATGCCAGCAGCGAGGAAATGCTAATTTTACTGTGCTTGTACTTACTAAGACAAAGCAATGGGTATCTGGGGTGGGCAGCAAGAAATTCTTCACTCGGTTTGTTTTTCTCTGGGTTGCAATTCCCCCCAGCTGCTAGCCAGTCATTTCCAAATATTTTGCGATAATCAAGTTCTGCTCCTTTTCTTTCAGCAGGAAGGATCTGTACTGACACAGAAATGGCACATAATATAATTATACAACTTTCCAGAGAAGAAAATCTAATTAATGACACTGACTCCTTGCTTTTCCTTCACTGTGTTTTGATGGTGCTAAGAATCTTACAAGCCCTACCTCCACGTCCTGACTGCTCCATAAATAAATATCTAACCAAAGCCGTTACTGTGCATGATGACATGAGACTGTTTATTTTGTAGCTATGGAACAGACGCTGCTTCTGCTCTCTTTTATGATAAACAGAAGTTTGATTTGCTTTAGATAATGCTATTTTCCTATTAGAGAAGGCAAATGCCTGTATTACTGTCACTGAAACAGATTCAACTACACTGCTTTTTCTTTTTTTTTGGCCAGAGTATGGTTTTTGTTAACAGTCCTGCAACTTCAACACGCCCCAGGCACCGTTCCTCCATCTTGTCCTTGTCCCCACTGAGTTCGCAGCCTTCACAAAGAGGGCAGGATCTCGTCACCCTACTGAGTGCCCCACTGACTAGGTAGTGGAATAGTTGGGACTTTACTTTTCCTGCACCCAAACTAACAGGAATCTTAAAAGAAACTGAAAACAATTTCTCAAATAACGACTTAATCTTTTTCCCCAGATTCATGTAACTTGTTGAAATATCACGTACCTCAGACTTGTTCAAAACCTCCAAACCTCCAATTTTTGCAATAATTAGCTGTCTCAGGGTCTCTGGGTTCTTCTCTGTGTCCATGACAGGGTTATTGTGACACTGCAGTGACCGCAAACTTGGCAGTTTATCAAGCTCATTGATAGATGACCACTGAAATGGAAGGGAACGGTCTTTTGAGGAAGTATAAAATATAGTTCATTTCAGACCAATACACAGTAAGATTGGCTTTTCCTGTACAAAGACCGTGACTGAAACTATTCTTCCGGACAGCAGAACCAGGTACTTTCCTCCTGGTCATCTAGCTGAGGAAAAACTGTGTTACATTTAAGTAAGTAAAAAAACCAAACAAACAAAACCAAAAACCACTGAGGAACTGCTCAGCATCTTAGGTCATTCTGCGAGAGGAATGACGGGGTAGCAGAGGGATATGACTTGCTACCGTAAACATGTTGAACTGAGAGGTTAAGAAACGTTTTTAAATTATGCCTCTGTGTTGATCAAAGTATTCAACAGTTGCCTCAGGAGCTTACATATACAATAAAATAAATTTTAAAAAAGCAAATTGCAAGTTACTCTTAAACAAAGATACACATCTTTACAAAACGTGAAACTATCACAATTAACCTACCTGTGATATTTTATTGCCATTTATTGCAAGGCGTTTTAGTGAAGGAAACATTTTAGTCTTGCATCCTAGGAAAAAGAGTAAATATGCAAGACAATAGTGAAAACCTTAAATAAACAGAATGGTAAAGCTATAAATAAATTACTTTTACATACCAAATCCAGCATCGGGAAAGTTTATAGAAGATATTCCAGTGTTTCTAAGTATTAGCTGTTCTAATCTGAAATGTAATAGATACAACTATTACTGTAGATGGCACAGGGAAGTTTTTTGTAAAGAAATACTACCTCAGTTTTTTTAAAAACAAAAATCTAATATCTAATAAACTTCAGACATGATGAATAATGATGGACAAATGAGCAGCAGCTTCACAGACAGTACCCAGACTTCAGCAGAGTGTTCAGAGAATAAATTTTTCAGAGAATAAGTACAATCATTTCAAGCTTTCAAAATGGCTACTGGATTTAAATGGTATGATTTTCCAAATGATTTTTTAAAATAGCCTGTGGCTATTTAAAATCATGGCTGCTATTCTGGTGTACAGTGCAAGACAATAATTCTGCAAATTAGCAAAACTATTGTATTAGTCCCACAATTTTCCAGTCACTGTAACTGAAGTGCTTAAGGAACACACACCTCCTTTCCCTGGATGGTAGCCCCAAAGCCAGGACTCACAGCTCAGGCCTGGAATTACCATAAAGACACTGCAGTAAACCAGAAGAATCTGTGTAAGGGGCTTTACCACAGACATTCTTTTGAGAAAGTGGAAATATATTTACCAATGCAGTATGGGAAGTATACAGCTTGGGTTTTGGGTTTTTTGTTTGTTTGTTTGTTTTTTCATTCGTTTTTGGTGGTGGTGGGTTGGTGGCTGTGATGCTACTGAGGAACCTGCATTACACTGTCATAGTCAGAAAACTGTTCCTAAGAAACGACTTCCGTAGCTCTTTCGCTTTGCTACTCCACACAAACTCCACAGTCATGTCATCTTGGATAAAACCCGGAACACTAATACATAAAGAACTTAGTAATGTGATAAATCACTTTAATTGCATAAATATGTAATGAAAACCTAATAACACACAGCTTAAGAATGTGTTACTATACAACAAAAATATATTAAAATAGCTGAATTAAATAATTCAGTTACTCTCCTCAAGAGGGCAAAATGCCTTTATTTCAAAATCCCACAAATCTTCCACACACCACCAATACTATCATATTTTAGTCAGCAAGGACTAGGGAGATAAATATCCAGGACAAAGAATTCCCAGCAAATTTGTTTAACAGCTACCTGGGGAGATGTGCTATTAGATGCAGCTGATTTCCATCCAGTAACTGGTTGTCTGAAAGGTCTAACAGCTTCAGGGTCTGCAGGACATTATCCGGCCTGCCACGTTGGGGAAAAACAAACATGCAAAATATTTGAAGTTATTTGTTAATGAAAACACTAGATTTCTAAGAATATAGCTGCATGCAAATAATTGTGTATATTTGTCAACGTTTTGAAGTACATGACCTGAAGTTTGCATCATTTATTTTACAACTATGTTATGGTGATGTAAACATTACAGGAATGTAACTTTATCTGCTGTGTAACTTTGCAGTGTATCAGTCACAAAGGACTGATGAGTTACTCACCTTTCCAAAACTGTAATATTATTAGAAGTAAGGTACAATTCTTCAAGTGCTGGCCATCCTGGAGCACAAAGAAGAACCTAAGAGCAAAACTTTATTTAATATAACAAAAGTTGGGGAAAATTATTCCAGAAATTATACTTTACACAGATTTTCTCAGAACAAACCATAGCTCCCCAAAACAGAGAAACAAGTATTACGGATTGCCTGGCCCTCCCTTTCTTCCAGCTGTCTCTTTCCTGTGTCTGGATCTATCAGCACAGATGACATCAAAGGGGTTCTGTACAGTGACAGGACTTACAGGTCCCGGCCTGCGTGACCTGGAAACTGCGTTTATTTTATTCTGTAGGGTTGGAGTGATTGGATTTTCCCTACGACGAGATGAGGAAATGGCAGGATATACTCAACTGCTAAAGTTCTGGAACTTCTGCACATCTCATCAGGTCTGACAGACTTTTAAAATGTCTTAAGTTATCAGAGCTTGAAGGCTTCTTTGTCATGGGACTGTGCCAGAACATGAAACCACTAAAAACCGAGAATTGCATTAAGTCACCACATATCCTGAAGTTTTCAAGTACTCTAAAGAATACAAATTAGTTGAAAAAGGCTACATATTTTTTGTATTTGATGTATTTGTTTGAAATCCCGTTTCCTGAAATTATATTAATATTACTATTTTACTTAATACAGATTTATTTTTTGCAACCATCTACAGTAGGTAACACAACTTTTAAAAATAAACACTTATTACAAAGTGACAGAAATTGC
The DNA here is from genome assembly GCA_002844005.1 of Limosa lapponica baueri. Lineage (NCBI taxonomy): Eukaryota > Metazoa > Chordata > Aves > Charadriiformes > Scolopacidae > Limosa > Limosa lapponica. Next base: position 954,146 of record KZ505650.1, on the reverse strand, counting down.
TGGCATAAATCCCAGTTTTGTATGCAATTGTGACAGTGTCAAAAATTTTGCAGTTCTAGCATAAGGAGTTCCATAAGCACTGAACTGACTAGTTTTCTACAGATTTGGGCCTGTGAGTCACAAATTATTTCTTTTTGCTGAGGTTTTTCTTGCGTGTATTCTCCAGAGTCAAGCTAAGCGTGAACTCTTCCTGCCACTCCTTCCTTGGTTAGGAAACTTAGAGGGGCTCTTTCCTCCATCTAATTCCTATTTTCTTGGAATTTGTAGATAATACATTATTTTTAAAGCCCCATCTCTTTTCAAAATGCTTTTGAAATTGGCCAGGAGATTCAAAGTTTTTGAGATGCAGGAGCACAGACATACACGTGCACAGCATAATGGCCTAATGCTTGTTTTTACAGGAGGTTACAAAGGTTACAAAGCAGTAACGTTCAGAGATCTGGCCAATCAAATTTATAGAATTGTCGAGGTTGGAAGGGACCTTTCATTAAGTCCAACCTAACACTGCCAGAACCAGCACTAAACCACATCCCTCAGCACCACATCTACATGTCTTTTAAATACCTCCAGGGATGGTGACTCAGCCACTTCCCTGGGCAGCCTGTTCCAATGCCTGATAACCCTTTCTGTGAAGAAATTTTTCCTAATATTCAATCTAAACCTCCCCTGGCTCCCCTCTTGTCTTATCACTTGTTACTTGCTACTATTCAATGGGTTATGTATATAGCTAACCAATTCTCCTATAAATGTCCACTATCCTAGACACCAAAAAGCCTCCTTTCGTCAACGTTCTCTGTTACAGCTGTATGAAGTTATACAGCTGGATGCATATATAACTGTTTCATTATATATACAATGCCAAATATTAACACAGATCTCTTCAAGTAGTGGCGTATGATTTGGGGCTCAACTGCTTCACACCCAAAAATATGAAACATCATCCTGCTGCCGTATCTGTAACACATGTAAACTTACAAACTCATATATAACTTTTCCCACTCCAGAGCAAGAGTAGGAAACAGCAATATTTTATCTCTTTACTTCAGATAGTGTTTCCCTACGTCAACAAGACAGACCAAAATAGTTTATCAACTAGTGATGAGGAAGCATGAAAAGAAACCTGCAGAGTCAAGAGAAATTAGGTGCATGTTCACCACAGAGAACCTCTGGGGGATTCCACTACAAAAGCCCGGCGTTGTGATGGACGGAACAGAAAAACTGCACAAAACTGAAGTATCAGAAGACTTTTCAATAGACTGACCAAAAGACTAGAAAATTGCCAAAACCAAAGGATAGTCACAAAACAATTCTAAGAAATTAAAATTGCTGAATTTTTAACTATTGCTTAAAACAGCTTCCATACTGAAACAAAAATTCACAGATCTGACACCCTGACACTGAATTAATGCTCAGGAAAGGCCGGGGGCTTGCTGTGGGTAGCTGGTGGGGAGGTGGGGATGAATTGCCACTGGAATAGCCACAGCTGATCAAAAAAAAAAGAAAAATGGAAATCCAAGACCTATTGCAAAAGAAAATAAGACAACAAGAAACAATTGTCACCACGTAAGTCCCCATGTTTTCATTGTTCCTATGAATGTTCCTATGTGTTCATTGTTCCTTTCACATGTTCCTATGTTTTCATTCTCTTTATTCCAGGAAGCAAATAATATACATGGGAAAGGCAAAAAGAAGCTTAACATGAATCATCAAAGCTACGAAACAGAGAATAGCTGTTCTCAGTTGCTTTCATATAAAATATTGGGATTTATTAAATGAATTTATCAGGCAGCAAGATTAAAACCACAAAGGGTGTTTTTTCATACAGTTGATAGGATGTGCATATCAAAATTTTCAAATGGGTTCTTAATACTGTTAGATATATCATGAAACAAAAAAGCCACAAAGATTAATTAAATACAGATACACAGTCTCCAGCTCAGGAAGCCGCAGAATTCCAGATTATTTATAACAAGCTCTTACCATATGCTTGTCTTTTGCCTAGGATTTTTCCCAACTACTTGCCACTTGCCAGTGTCAGAAACATGATCCTACACCTCTGCACTAACCCAGATTTTTCTTTCACCCTGTATAACAGTAGATTATTTTATAAATATAAAATCTTAGCTTGGAAACAGAATGACAAATATAACATTATGATCTAAATGCTGAATAAGAAAAAAATGGTTTTGGAGCCATAAATATGAATTCATTACTCTCAAATGCATTAATTCAATTTCTGAGTCAATGCTTTCTAACTGTAAGATATTTTAGAGGACATGTTTCCCCCCTCAAAGGGCTTTATCGTGACTTGGTAATTTACAAATGTAGATGAAGTTATATGTTTCTTATTAGACTCCTGTGCCAATGTACTTCCTACATTGTGTAGGAACTGCATTAGTTACTACGTAACTAATACAATTACCCCACTGCACCTTTTCTAAGGATGATTACATTTCAGTTGAATAATACAATGCATAACAGTTTATTGTGCTTTCCTTGCCTCAAAAACCTAACAATATAAATAAAAACAAACCCAGGAAAGGTTATTACCTCTGCCCATGTTATCTCAGTTTGATTAAGTGCCAGAATCCTCAATTTTGAAAATACACTGGATGCCGAAGTTGATGTAGACGGAAATTTCATTTTGTTTTCACTGTGTAAAAAGAATAATTATTAACATAATGAATAATTGCATTTATTTAAGTGACTGATTTGGAATTATGTATTAAAGACAAAAACAATTTACACAAAAATTTTAAATAGTCACTGCCAAGGTGTCATATATTTCAAAATATTATAAAATATCCTTCTAGTTATATTCAAATGTACTCTTTCCTCATTTAGTTTCCTACTTCATGAATGCATAGTTATTCATCTGTGGCCTCCTTCCTCCCTTTTCCTCCCCTAGGCTTTGAATATGAAAAGAATGATTTTCATTAATTTTAAATGAAACCAAGTCAGATTTTGGGCTTAAACTCCTTAGCGCCGATTGAAAATAAAGAGCCTACATGACTATCCAGACTCCAGTAGAACAAAAGGATGTAAAATCCACTCTTAGCAGCAAAATATCACTATAAAATAGTTAAAAGATTCTCAGATCCGCAGTCTTTAAATTAGTGTTTATTACTCATCCCCAAACTATATTTTTATTTCTTTCCTAAGGTCTGATCTATCTGCATATTATGGTAAAAATCTCTCAGTGTAGTTATACCTACATACTTACGGGTTAAATTTCCCCATTTAAACAAGCTCTTAGAGAGTGACGGATGCCTAATCAGTTTTATTCCTCTTCCAACCTTCCTTGCACAAAAAATTCAGTAACAGACTTATCTGCTAACGCCTTTCTTTTTTAAAGTAAACAGAAGGTCAAAACAATAAAAACAAATTCAGACTATTTCTGTTTGTAGTCATAAGTATCAGATTCCAGCATCAATCCCATTTTGCTTTTCAATTTTATCACAAATAACTTCTGAAAACCCTCAGTCTAGACTACACTTCTCAACAAAGAAAAACTGAAAAAAATTATTCTAGGTCAATTAAAATAAATTCTCTGTACTCTCATGCATGCTGATAATAGATAATGACAACATATGCTCTAGGCAAAGTTAGATTTACAAATAGCACCCAGGTTGCAAACAGCTGTTCAGTGCTAAATATTAAAGAAAATAGAACACCTACAACGATTTAAAAAACACATTTTTGTCACATTAACTAGAACAACAAATACAAAAACTGAGGTCACTTTTTTACTAAATTAATTTGGTATACATTTCAATTTAGCTTACATCACTTTCAACTGTTGTACAGTACACACAATGTGACCACAATGAAGGCTTTGGAAGCTGCTAATCTCAACACAGTTCTCCAAATAAACTTTTCAAAATAAAAAAAAGTTGGATTTTGGGTTTCTGCCTTCAGTCCTATTGCCCTGCTGCCAATGACTGACTTCAATGACTAGTACGACCTCCAAAAGAGCTGAACAACTCTGCTTAAAGAGTCAGCAGTCAAAGTATTAATCTTGACAATAGAACAAACTTCCTTAAGTTGCAGCTCTAACATTAACCTCTTAAAATTAGTGGTTTAGGCTGCTACCTATTTACAAAGTTTAATCCATTGTGTTAGTTCACACAAGAAAATTATTCTGGCATGTGCTAGCTACAGCATATAGGTGTGCACTAGAAACGTTCTTTATTTTTAAATTATTTTGTGAATTCTTTCTTGTTTTGATGGAATTGCAGCTTTATTTAACATCCTCCTCCCTCCTTTTCCAGTGTCATCACTGTACAAGAGATCTTCCCCTATATCTGTCACCACGATCCACAATTCTTATCAGCAACATTTCAGGACAGGAATAGAAAGGGTCTTGGGATACTTAAGGTTTAGTTAAAGCATTATGGGTATTTTTGTTTGGTGTCAAGACACTGTTGGCAAATTTTTTTAAGAAAAAATTCTTAAACAAAAGTGGGCTCCTAAATAAAGACTTGCCTGGGCAATCAGAATATATCAACAATAATGAAAACCAGAGATAAAGTCTTAAGACACCTGGAATGATTTTAAAAGAAAATGAAAATATATTTACTTTATACTTTTTCTATGTAGAAAAAATATTCTGAGCTCATGAGAAAAACCCAGACAGGTCTGCAAACCCAGAAGGCAAACAGATAGCTACTGCTAAACCCAACTAAAAAATGCTAAGGGAAATTTTTAAGTGATAAGGCTGTGTTACTACTGCTTTCACAGATGGCACGCAAGCTCCTGCAGCAAAGCCACCTCAAGGTCTTGGCTTCTTCTGAGGGGTCTGTCTGCCAGTGGAGTCCCCACACCCTGCTGGTGCCATGCAGTCCCTACGCACAGGTCTGACCTGCTGCACATACACACAGCAAAATTGGCTACGTCTGTGAAGCTGGTCTCCCTGCTGCAAACCAGACACTGCACACGCGCAATGCGGATGCACACACATCTTAAGTCAGTTCTGCCTTGGGGCAAACTAAGCTTTAAAATCAAGAGAGTTAATTGTCTTAGACGTCACAGGGCATCTTATCACGCTGTAAAAGTTTCTATACTCCCTGGTTCCTTATTTCTATAGAAGTACTCTGAGGAATTTTTTTTTACCTTTGGTCTAACTGCTTAAAAAAGTCTACAGCACCCTGTATAAATCTGTAATGCATTTTAATTCAGTCTCCCTAGCCAACAAACCCATTTGCATAAAAATGGTGAAATCTGTTATGTAGAACACATTGACAAATGCCTAAATTCCTGTAAATGTTTAATGGCTGAAATCTGTATTCTGTTTTTCAAACAACTGTGATTTTTTTTTTTAATTTTACAAAACTCTAGTCAACATCCATCTGTCCCAAGCACTTCTCCAGAATTTAGTTTTACGTAGATGCAAAGCTCCAATAGTTCTACTCTTTCCTTGAGAAGGGATGACTGAAAAATGTAGCACACACATGAGCTGCTTAAGGACAAGATTTTTAAACAAAAAAAAGTATTTAAAAACTTAGCTCCCACTAAAATGAGTATTGAGGCATTCAGTTACCTTTAGAAAGCTGACCCAGTATCTAAAAGAGCCTCTTCTTTTTTGTCCCTACCCCAAAGGAACAGAAACCCAAATATGAATGTATATACCTGATATTAAGTGTTTCCAGATTTTGAACTTGAGAAGCAATAGCTGTTACTGTCTCCCAAGATGATATCAGATTTTTTGATAGATTTATATGCCTGATATCTGAAATTTCACATTAAGAAAAAGAAGCATCCCGAATCTGAACTTCCTTTATCAGAAATTAGAATTAAGGTTTGGTTTTGAACCAAATAAAGAGAAATAGATTACACTAAGAGATACTTGGGCTAAGAGATACTACTGCTCAGTTAAAGCAAATTTTACTTTGATTTGTGGTATAGAAATGGCTTATAGTTTTATAAAAGATCTTAACTTCACAAATTCTTAAATGGATTAATTTCTGTATTGACAGGAACTCTCATCTGCCCTTATAATGAACAAATAATACCTGCTTTGTATTTCCATAACATCACTATAACATGCAGTATATTGAATACATTATTTATTATATATTGGAAACCTCTGGTGCCTACAGAACATATCAGTTGTATTTTTATGCGGTTACCTATTCTAGAGTTAAATTAAAAAAAAAAAACACTGCTGGAGCCCTCTGAAATTGCAGTCACAGTAGCAACCTATGACAATATTTCTATTTGTATCCACAATTTGCATTCCCTCTCAAAAATTACAGATATCTACTTTTTAACCCTATAAATATTGCATTAAGCTTCTAAATATAAACTGCAGTTTTAAAAATGTTTAAAATAAAAGGATACAAATATCATTCATTGAAGTGAACACTTGGAATGCTAAAACATGTAGTTTATTTGCGGTATCATGCCATATAGCAAAAAAGGATACTAGCACATGTTCTGCTGATTTCTTCCTTCTGACCAGCATGGCTCACTGCACACTCACGCACTGAGATATCTACCAGTTGGTTCAGTCGGCTAAACGAAAAAGAACATTCTGTTAAGTAATCTTCAAACAGAAACAGATACACTATATAAATACCTGGCTGTTACAACTAATTAATACCCTCTTCATACATATCATCTCCTTTAGAATTAGCAATGTGCACATTGCTACATTGCAGTGTCTTTCTCGCTCAAAACCAGACATTTCTCCTCTATTTTTTGCCTTTACATTGCTACTACAAAATAGGTCTGGTTGAACCATAACCCTCACCCTCCTCAAAAAAACGTAACCAACTCTCATCCAACTGAAAAAGAGTGATAAAACAGACAAAATATAGCTCTGCAAACTGGAACTCAATTAGAGGTTCCAAGCTAAACAGGTTTCTTGTAATACTTTCTGCAAGAGGTTCCAAGTTACTTGGTCATTCTGTGTATAACTTATCAAAAAAGACAAAGAGTATTTTTGACTGCTTAGTACCTTCTGGAGTCAAAGGGAGAATAGCTGTGGAATATCAGCTCAGGAGGAGACTGCCACCTACTGAACTGATACCTCTCTACTGCTGGAGGTCATTAAAACTCCAATCTATTACACATCATTAAGTCTCTTTCTTTCTTTCTTTCTTACCCTTCCAGATAAGTAAACATGACATAAACTGACAGAAAGACTTCTTCACTAGCAGTACAGTGATGTTCTGCTTTCTCTTTCTCAGTTACAAAGTCACTACTGATATGAGTAAACAAGGATGAAATTAAATACTGTACAATACTAAGAAAAGATTAAAATATATCTATTTTAAAAGGACCATGCCTGTGTATAATGATTGCCAATATAATGATAATTTATCTCACTCATTCCTTTCCAAATATCATCACCTCCTACTTTATGAAATCAAAATTAAGACTGTGAGCACATAATCTCAGTTCCTATCCATAAACCAGGTAAATTATGAAGTCACAATAGGGAGATTTCTTGTCTCTTCCACCATAGTGCAGTTTGGCTTCCTTTGAGAGATATGACATTATATGCAAGACAGACAGCTTCCTTTCCTTACAGTCGAACTATTACTTGACTAATCAACCACTAAGAGTTTCTTAAGATTTTCATATATTACACTTGCCTTTGTTGTTCTGCAATAGAATCCATGCCAACAAATTCCACAGTCTTCTTTCCAAATACTAACGTATTCTCTGTCCCGTGTTGAACATCTTGCTCATCGCTCAATCCATACCGATTCTTTACTGCAGTAAGAAAATCTACTCCAAAATTTGCCTTGTTCGGCCGGATAAACGATCCTCCTTTAGGATGCCTAGAACAGAGCAGCCAGGAAAAGGTGAAATGTAAAAAGTTATCATAAGAATGAATAGTCTCAAATGTAGTAATTATCACTTTTTTTTAAATACTTGGAGCCAAAGCAGTCAAAAGGCAATTCTACAGGCTGACTTTAGACATCACTGTTCCCTATCAGTGAAACCAGGTAAGACTTGCAAAGTATCTTTAATAGTACTTGACCAAGTTCACATTGTGAGACGCTACGAAGATCTCCAAATGTACTTACACATCAAAATCACAATGTCAGTGCAATTATTAGAAGTAACTGCTCTGTTGTTTTCCAAACTCATTATGAACTCAGTTCTTCCAAAAAATTAAGTTTCAACCTATGGATAGACACAAAGTTACCTAAATCATACAACAAATGTGTCTGGAGTCTTACCACAGCCCAAAGCCCGTAACAATACACAGACTTGTCATTACCTCATTATATTTGACTAGAATAATTCACTTGTAATTCTAAGAGAATGCAGCCTTGTCCTTCCATCCACACAAATGACACAAGATGCAAACTGTACCACTTGGAACTCTTAGACAAACTCAAACTTTTAAAAATTCTGATACTAACTCGGTAACAATTTTGAAACTGAATATTCAACAGACTTATCCAGCTAACGTACGTCCTATGAAGTTTCTTAGTTCTTCTTAAGCACTAAAAAAACTTTATTGCATGACAATTTCTTGCCACGCAATTGCTTTGACAATTTCTATCAGAATTAGCAAGGAAACACAGTATTTAGGAAGAACTGGCAGAGACAAGTTGTGGGAATGGTATCACAGAGCAGATGGAGGATCTGACAAGAGGATGAGCCAGAAAACAGCAGGAAGAAAATTGGTAGTTACGATTACCTATCTGCCTTCCAGCTGAGAAGAGTACAGGCTTTGGTTGGAAAGTACCCAGAAGGAAGAAATCACTTATGTAAATAAAACTCCTCTTTTCAAAACAGCATGTAAACATCAAGGGGCTAATTAGCGAACCATAATACAAACCACTAATGCTACAGAGTTCAAAATTCTCTCAGAAAAACGGTAACTAGAGAGCCTGAATTCTCCTACCTATTACAAGTAGATGGAATAGTTTGGGCACCATACATTCATATTTTTATTTTAAAAATCAGTACTGGAAATTGCCTGTGTCAGTTCCATTCATTAACATTTCTAATACTCATTTAAGTACTCTCATACCCTAAAGAAGGAGCTGGGTAGAAACTAGGTATTATTTATTTACTTTAAAAATAAGTATAAAACTAAGTTTAGAGCACAATGATTACAAAACAAGCAGAAAGGAATGCTCTTAGAGAATGTAAATCCAGTGTGTATTTTCACGTTCAGTAAGCATTTTCAACTATCTGCATTTTTAATCCAGTAACCTTCTCTTAAGTATTGTCTTCCATTCGTTTGAAGTTCTTCATAGCTTGCAAACATTTGGGTAATTTAAATGTAACACTTCCTTAAATGTAAAAATTATATAACTTCTTTAACACCACTTCTTAAAACAGTAAATGACATTTTCACTATCTTAACTGTAACATCTCTTACCTGTGAAGTGTATCATTTTTGCATTTAATTAAGTGAAACAGCTTCATAGACGGCAGACAGTGCAGGATTCTACTTGGGGCTCTGGAAAGAAGACTCTTGTTTATCTGGAATTCACCCTAGGTCCTGCCGTATGTTTATTCTGATATTTCCCTATCATCTTGATTCTCCCCATTTTGTTATTGCCATCCCTCTGCACTCAACAGTTCTGCTACTCTTCTTCCTCTGCTCTCCCCAAACCTCTCACCAGAGCTAATCTAGACCCCCCACATCTGCATCCCTCCTATCATGCCATTTATCCCTGGCACAGCCAAGCCCTTTGAGTCTCTCCATCGCCTAACCCACTCCTAAGCCCATTTCTGTCCTCGCAGGTCACCATTTCTATTGGCATCTCCTTCTTCAATGTCTTTGCAGGAGCCAGTTCTATCCCCAGGAAAAAATGCAAAGGAAACTAGCTCCTTGACCCTAGTCATTTGAAGCTACAAGAAAAGCATGGTGCTTTTCTCTCTCAAGACACTTCTATTTTTTATTTTGATCATAGCAAGATCATAGGGTTTCTCCCACCTGTTCCTGTGACTTCCAAGCACTACGGACACTATCTTATCTAACGTATACCCAAATCCATTCCACAGCCTAAGTTTGTTTTTCAGTTCCATTCTACTAATTTGATCTACCTTTTCAAGAACTATCACAGACAAGGACAGAAAAGGAGACTGCAATAGGAACCTATTTTCAGGCAAAGTGATTGTGTGTTCAAGGACAGAGATCACTTACCTGTAACTCGTTTTCCCTAAAATACACTGCCTGTATTAATTTTTACACTAGGGAATATGAACTGTGCAGTCCACACATACATATTAAACAACATACAGCACCTTGACTCTTGAAAAAGCACACTTACTAGCAATCAGTCTCCATAACTGGGAACTAAACAGATAAATCCTAATCCAAAGAGTCATCCAGCATGCATACCATGAGATGGAAGAAACTGCGGACTACTGATCAACCCGACTTAAGCTGAACATGCAGAAGTCCGAGAACAGGGATTTTGCTCCCATGTGTGTAAAATGCCTTGCAGCCAGGACAATCCACTG
>KZ505650.1:910235-935297 GCA_002844005.1 Limosa lapponica baueri | reverse complement strand
CGGTTTGCCCTCCCAGCGCTACCGCCCGCGGCTCCGGGCGGGAGGAGGAGGAGGAGAAGAAGGAGGAGGAGGAGGAGGAGGAGGAGGAGGAGGAGGAGTCCCGGGCCAGTCCCACGGGCCGGCCCCTCTCCGCACCCGCGCCTGGGGACCAACCGCCACCACCGAGGGCTCCAGGCACAGCCGGCCTCACCAGCCCCTCTTCCGTCCTGAGCAGATTGACAGCTGTTGCCCCGCCCCGGCGAGCCTATTGGCGCGCTCCCATTGGCTCCGAGACCCCAGTGCCCCCCTAGCTTGGCCGCTATTGGCGTATCTTCGACCCCGCTCAAGTCACCGCTGTCACGGGCAACACACGCAGGGCGTCGCCGCCGTAGAGCTTTCTGGGTAGTGCAGTTCGCCGAGGCGGCCACGCCTTGCGGACTTGCTGCCCCTGGACTACACCTCCCAAGATGCTGCGGGGAGAGAAGAGCACGCTCTGATTGGACGAGTGGGGCCGAAGGCCGGGCGGGGCGGGGCTGGGAGGCGCGGCTGCGTAGTGCGAGCTCCCCCTGCCGGGCGGGAGGGGCGCCCCGGTAGGTACCGGCCCAGCTGGGCCGCTTTTGGGGATCAAGCTGCTCGGTTGTTGGAGCCCACGAACGCCGGTAAAATCCGACTCGCTTAGCGCACGTAGAAGCAAGCAAGCAAGGTGCATTTTTCTGCCTAAACGCAAGCCGCGCAGTGACCAAGGACGGCGAGGCGACCGTTGAAGGCTGGGCCGCTCCCCCGGCAGAGGGCGGCTGAGGAGAACCGGGGCGTCCCGTGGGGAGCAGCAGCGAGTTCCCCAGCCTGCTGCCCGGTGCTACGGGGGCAAGCACACAGAACACGGAGGGTGTACGCCGCAGTTGTTGCTGCATTTATTTCGACATCCACTCTCTGAGAAAAACATCAATTAACTGGAAGAGGATCCAGAGAAGAGCTGTAACATTTAGAGAACGCAGCTTACAAAAAAAATGGAGGTGTCTAATATGTGTAGATTAACACAGTTCTGCAGCTATAAAACCAAACCATCGTAGTTCACATTTGCCACATTTGTTCATTTTTAACACGCTCCATATTTCAAAGTCTCATAAACACTTAATTGAAACCATATCATTTGAATTTTAGGACCACAAAGACTGAAGCAATCACAACAGTAAGTAATCAAGAAGCTACTTTAGTGCTGTTCCTCTTGCTTCATACTCTTTGCTCAGATTCTGTGATATTGATTACAGAAATCAAGTACAGGTATTTGGTAACACTAGCATATTCCAATCAAAGTAATCTGGATAATACGTACATTCTTTGGCATGCTGATGGCTTGCATCTTCCAGCAACAGGCTTTGAGCATGTGCTTTACTGTCTGGCATAAAGCAGCTGCTCCCCAATGGGGTATTCCAGTGAAGATCTCTTGTGCCTTCACCTTAGAGTCTTCCTTTGCCAAAGGTAAGGTGTTTTCTTAGGCCAACTAATGTCTTTGGAGAAAAAAAACCCAAACCCTAGTCCTTCTTCCATATATTTGGCAGTGTTGCTGTCCCACCTGTGCTCCAGAGCCCATTCATCTCCCGCAGAGGGCACCCTCCAACCAATCTGTTCCAGTTCTGAATGACGCTGAAGCTGCACAGATAGCAGTACAAGTATGAAAGCAGAAACAATGGCAGTAAGCCCTCTTGCTCTCCTTTTCTGACTCACGCACTGTTCCCCAGGTACAAACCCGAGAGCTTTATTTGACTGCATGTCAGGAAAGATGCTGAAAACAAGCACTTTTCACTATCTTTCTGACCCCAGCAGCGTGTTTAATAGGTAACTCAGCCATTCTCAGAACCTATATGTATGATTTTGAATTTATTTATCTAGTATTTCTAAAATAATAATGATAATAGCATAACTTACTGTTTATTCGTTCCATTTCTTTGTATTTCTTGTTTCTTCTGTTTTAGCACTGTAATCAACAAGTAACTATAATTCATCCACTGTACTTGGCAAGAAACACAATGCCAATAAAACTAGACCAATTTAACATTTTCACCTCATTACCTAGAATTGCAACTTCTGCACTTTATAAACACCTAAGTGAGAAGGGATTTAACTTCAGAATTTATTGAACATTCATCTTGGTTAGTGTAAAAGATATTAGTATAAATATTAGTATAAGATATTAGGTTTATAGCACAATTTTTACATTTCTAGGAATAGCAATGACAATTCTTCCACATGGTTTTTACTTTGATCTATACACCCCATCCCACTCACAAAAAGAAGAGAGCATAAGAAGCAACAGGTTCCTCACTAAAAGCCACAGAAAGACTGTAGGGGTTAGTTCCATACTTCATGTGTGCAACTATCTGAAATTCTATTTTTCAAGAACTTTGTGGGTTTTCCTTGCAAACACATTTTTTTTTTCCTTTTAATTTGATCACATGGCCTTGGTGTCAGCCTGATTTTAGTAACTAATAAAAGTTGTTATGCCTCCCTCAGCTAACAGAAGTTCACTGCAGAATAAGATATACTAGATTACAGCAAGAGAACAGGCCAGTTTTCATGTATATTTCATAACAGCATAACAAAAATGTATGCATTTGACATTGTTTCTTTTTACAGATTTCAATAACTACTTTACTGAGTGATTAAGTAACTTATACCATATGGTCTAGAAATAACAACTGAAACATTATGAAGAGAGTGAAAATAATCTACTGTGATCAAGAAAAGATGCAACTGCTTACTGACAGCATATAATTCATATACCGACAAAGTAGAGAGCATTTTCATGGATTATTGTGGAGTTCAAAAGCAGAAGATTATCTATGGTTTCTCTTCACATCAGAGTTACGCTTCCACACAAATTCATGTCAGGCTTTGCAATTCTCTCTCTGGAAATGTCAAGTTAGGCCTTCTTGGGATATCTCCCACAGTTCTCTATGCTGTCATAAACTGAGACGATCAGTAAATGCCTTTCAAAGAGTTAAGTGAGAACTTACTTGTTCCATAGGGCACACAGGTGAGGAACACTATCAGGATTCACATGGTTTAACCTGCATCTTTACTATAAATTTTGCAGATAATACGCTTGAATTAATGAATCATGGATTACTCCTAGCCACATCTCACAAAGGTTACTTCTGAAGTTATTTAAAAAAAAAAGCTGCAGAAAAGGTAAACCCTGGTGCTCAGCAATGGTAAGTTATTCAGGAAGGATGTTAATGTGAGGTAACAACCAAGTCAAGTAGGCACAGAGCAGATTATTTTTCTTTAACAATTTTTCTCTTCTTGAAGCCAGGGAAGCATACAGTAATGAAACAATGTACTCTTTGCTTTATCTTATCTACCTTTAATCAAAACCTTAAGATGATATATGCAAGTTATGTAAATATCAGAATAAATAATTTTTAACTCAAATATCTCTTATATTCTATTTGGAAAACAAGAAGGAAAGCTAAGGGAAACTAACCATGGTCTTTAGCCTTTCCTAATAAAGTGAGCAGATGCTTTAAAATGCAGCAGCCTCAGGAGCCTGAAATAGGTTTTCTTATTCTCAAAAACCCTTTCCCTGGCTCTGCTCTTGCCTCTGTCCACCTGCCAGATCTGACATTCATCAAGTTCTCACTGAGTGGAATAATTCATTAACCCAGACAAAAATTAACTCCTCTCCCCCAGGGCTAGTGAGTTGTTTCACAGAAAGGCCTAATGAGCATTACCAAGAACGCAAAAGAGGCATTGAGAGCAAATGGGTAGAAGAGAGAAAGGAGCACCAGCTATATGGCACAAAAATAATTTATGGCAATATAAAATATGTTACATGCTTTAGCTTCTTGGGAAAAAAGTTTCTGGCAGTTCAAGATTGCAGAAAATCTTGGATTACTTTTGTGAAGGCTTACGATAAGCCAAGATTGAATGTTTCAAAAGCAGACTCAGACTATTTTGTTTGTCCACGATGCTATTGTGTGTGCTATGGTATTAGTAGTAAAATAGAAATATAGCTGAGAAAATAAAAGAATTACAATGAGAGTACTGAGCAAATAATACAAAGAACATAGTAAATATCAAACCTGAAACATAAAATGATAAGATTAAGACAGAACAAAGAGGAGCAATAGACACCTATATAGCTCTTCCATATGAATAAAAGCGTGGCTCAATTTAGTGCTAAAGACACATTAAGAATTCAAACTAGTTTTATGTAAGAAGATGAAAAAATACACAAATCCCATGGGTTTGTGTATTTAAGCATTTTAACAGTAACTGGGGAAAGAGACCATTAACACAGGAAATTTCCACAGCATACGGAAGCATTTAGATATTTCATAATTAGCAAAATCAACCATAAAGTTGAAGGCATAAAGAAATTTCAACAGCTACTTTACCACCACGAACATTTTTAGGCTGTTTGTATCAACCACAGGCTGATACATACAAAGTCGCTCTTAGTGATTACCTGAACAGCCTGAGCTCAAAGGGAGAGGTGAAAGACAAGCTAGTGCCTCAGGAAGGTCCTAAAATGATGCAATTTTCACTGGAATTGATGGGGATGACATCAGCCTTTGAAGAAGCAGAGACAGATGTCCCATCCAATGGCTGTCACTCAAAGATAGGTGACAGTATTCATTTACATCCAAGAAAGAACACAATCAGAAAACAGACTGAGGTACAGGGAAATGCTGGAGACTGGTAAGTATTTGCATTTCTCTTTATACGCACTGCAAAAGCAAAACCCCCAAGAAATGCCCTGGTAACCTGATCAAAGTAGAAATTCTTGGCAATGGTAGGAAAGTAATAAGGGAAACAGTTCTGGCTCAAAGGGACTGACACTGAAAGCAGCATCCCCTTTACTTCCCCATGTGCATTTCCACTTGCAACTCCTATTTGCATTCCACAGCAAGGCATTTCTTGTGAAGATCAGGAAAAAAACCCCTCTACTCCCTGCATTGTGGGAGGCATAGCAACAGAGAGCAGCACTTACACAACTAAACTAATTCTGCAGCCACAGGAACTCTCATGCTGCTTTAAAGAAGTGATTTACCTAACACAGCTAAACACCAGGAGCTTATACCAGAGCCAATACTGGAGAATACTGATGAGGATGCACAGTCTCATCTTATGGCACCAAATACAAAATCTACCTTGACTGTGGAGCATCATCACTGCTGACTCTTGATACTTAAAGGTGCTCTACCTGCTTAACAGATGAAGGGGAAAGATCCTAGCCTCTTCCTACTCCTGAATACATCAAGAAAAACTCTGAGGCCTCAGTTCATCCTAACAAAAGCGAAGAGTAATGATGGTCTGCTACTGGGCCTTTTAAGACATATATGCAGGGTATGCTTTGAATACTGGTATCAGAAGCCTTGAAGGTAGAAGAGTAAGACAGCACTGTATGGTTTCTTGTTGGTCCAGCTTTCTTTTCCCAGGGTACTTTTCCCTTTTTACCCATTTGTGGTTTAAAGGGCCTCCAGCTGGAAAACTTCCAATGTACTTTCTCTTAAGTTAATGGAGGCACATTCTACAAGATATGGTATTAGAATAATTACTGGGGTGAGTTGCCAGAACGACCAAGGAAATGATGACATAGCAGAAGTCTCAGATGGTGGAGAGGTTTTACACAAAAATAAGCAAAGCTACCTCATTAGGAAAGTTTGGTTATGCAAAACTGTTTAAATCCAGCAACTGAGAAGACATGAAATGGCACTAAGTGCACTTTGCGTTGTATATATTAGTTACAATATCCCAATAGGCACAAGGATATCTTTTAAAGTAAGACTAGGAGATTCTCCTGACAATACTTTTCCCAGTTTTTCAACATCAGCTGCAACAGTGCTTAGAAACTCCCAAGACATGGCAAGCAAATAAACATTGTACTTGGCTGCAGATAGTATTTTCTCATAAAACATTAAAAATTTACAAGCTTACTACTAAGCACTGCAAGTTATAAAAGAAGGGATTACAAGTCACTGTCATTAACATTAAAGAAAAGACATCTTTCACCAGCTTGAAGCTATTCAGTCCTGGTGACCAAGTCCATTCTGTTAAAAGACTATTACTCTGTGCCTAATCACAGAGCAGATGAAGAATCCTCCTCAGCATGCAGATAAAAGGGATAGGCTATCACCCATGATTACATAATGTCTCTGACTGAAAGAAGTCATCCTGAATTTTTTCATGCTTGATAACTTTCAGAAGAATCTTAAGGCTGACCAGGGAAGACATTACAGGAATCTTCTCCAGTCAGTTTTCTCCGTGGTTTGAGGCCATGACTCTCCCTGCTTTCAAGGGATAGTAAATTAACACCTGCATAAAACTATCCTTCAGCTGTTGGAAGCCAAGTACCTCTGGCCATTTCCTTTGAGGGTAAGCTTGAGCTAACACCACTGCCGATAGCACCAGTCCTACCTTTGATCCAAACTATTATCTCCCTACCCTAAGGCAAAGCTTTATGTGGCTGTGAAGACTAATGGAACCGAACTCAATTAAAGCCAGCCCAGACAAGATGACAGAAACACCTCTGCTTACGTTCTGTTCACCTTTACATATAGATGAACAGAGGGTTTTGTCACCTCTCAGCCCTCCCCCCTCAATCTAGCTCTCAGTTCCAGTTTTATTTCAGTACATCCGTGTACATAATTTTAAAGCACTATTTAAGCAATTAACAAAACTGAAGTGATATTATAGCTTGTAGAACAAGATGCTGTACTTTGTTTTCACAAAAAAAATACAGAACCAGTATCTCTGGAGTATCATGGAGGCAGTATCATGCCTCCAGATAGCAATTCAGAGCAGGAATGCAGTATGAATTATGAGTCAGCTCCTGGAGAAGCCCCTCTCAATTATAAGCAGAGATTGAAGAGACCTGCACCAATTATGGTGTTCTGAAGTTAACCTGGTGTGAATCACATTCCATTTCCGTAGCAACTTACTATGTTGTCTTTTACAGTTACCTGTATGAGCCCTAATGCATAGATTTAAGTCCCTGGCTACAAAACATTTGACAGTTTCAAAATGTAAAACCAGGTGACTAAAATTATTCACTGAAGAGCTAGAATCAGCAGCAAGTTTATGCTTTGCTGATGCAAGGTACTTAGAAATCTTTATAAAGCTAAACTTACAGACTAAACATTAGTCTTATTTGCATATAAAATACTATCTTTCATAATTCACATTCCCCTGAAAATATCCCCAGAAGCTGGACACAATATTCGCTTTAGATCTTAGCACACTGACCCACCTGATCTTCCTAAGTCTAAGTTAGAAATACTACACAACAGTTTTATCTGCATTGTGGTTGCAAGTATCTTCTTTTGTTATTTAACACTGTACATTTTGATCTACTACAGCATTGTTTGAAAACGCACAATACACTCACATCAATCTGATTTAATAACACAGAATTTCGGCCAGAAACCTACAAAAGCCTGGTTAAAGATGAGAGTTTTAAGCCTGAAATAATGCTGATGATTGTATAAAGATGACCACATCCGATTCAAAACTTTTTTCAATTCTAGTACATCTGCTTTAACAAAGCCATCTGTAAGCAGTTACAGTCAAGACTGTATAGATAATACAGTATATATTTCAATACTCAGTGACAAATTGTTTTTAACAGTAATTTCTGTAATATGGCCACAAGAAAAAGAGTTTGAAGTGAGATTGATTACCACACCTTTCAGACAGTCTGGACATTTTCCCATTTTAAAGTTTTATCCACCCCCAACAGTTACATTTTTAGTTTTCAGCTTCTTTGAACATTTTGCTAAGCTGTCCAACTAGTGCTACAAGCTCAGGGTTTCCCCCAAGTGATTCAATTTGTTTATAGGCTTCAGATTCAAGCTCTTTCAATGTATTCCGAGTGTACTCAAAAGAGCCCACATTTTCAAGGTAATGTACACAGTATTTTTTTATATCTATGTTCTCTGTCCTTTGACGTAAGATGTTTTGCACCTGAGTACTTTCAGGTCTTGACCAAATTGCATGAATGGTTGGGAATGAGAACTTGCCCTCAGTTAAGTCTTCACAAAAACTCTTGTTTTCACTATATTCTTTGGAGTGCAAGTTGGCATAGTCATCTCTTATTTGGAAGAAGAGGCCAAGTGTGTTAAGGAGTGGCTTTAAGTCTTTTTTATAGTTTGAGAACAGCTGCATGAGGCCTACAGCTAATCCAAAGAGACCACCTGTCTTTTGCAGTACCATAGCTTTATATTCAGCTTCCGTAGGACAAGTGTAAGTATCCCTCCAGTAAATATCCAAGCCTTGACCTTTATGGAGTTCCAGAAGTTGACGGGTAAAGACTTTAACAGCATCTGGGTGATCAAGGGTTAAAACCTTCTCTAAACCAAGGAAATACACATAATTAGCACAGTTGATTACAGATGGAATTCCATAGATACTGTGTGCCACTGGAAAGCCCCGTCGTAGCTTTGAGTTATCTTCAATATCATCCACAAGCAGGCTTGCATTGTGCAACATCTCTGTCACTTCAATGATAACCTATTACAAGAAGAGAAATAATTATTAAGTCTCCCACTGTAATTTAACCTCCAAGTTTTGCAAGACTATTTAAAATAGATAAGGTTTTACAGAATTATATTTTCTATCACTAAGGTTCCCCTTTAGACCACTTGCTTTTACTATTAATACAGATTTATGATTCTCTTCATCAGCCAATTTGCTGTAAATCCTGGATTATGTGGTCTGCCTTTTGTATAATGTTTTCAGATTCAAAGTGAACTTACTCCCTGAAGTGTTTCCACTTGCATGCTCCTCTTCACTGTTGCTACAGTTCTAGAATATGCCATTGTCTAGGAGTCATGCAGTAACTGTTATTAGAAACATGACTAGAAGAAAAGAAAAGCAACACAATGTTGTGACAAGTTTAGATTCACTAACCTGAGATCTCCCAAAGTCAGTTCTTAAAAGTGTCAAGTATCATCCATTAACACATGTCTTGTAAACCTTGTTTTGATATGTGGAGAGAGTTCACTTTTCTTTCCCCACACCTTGCACAGTTATCTTCAGTACTGAGCTCTAAAAGGACAGACTATTCTCTCTAAAACTTAATTTGGAAAATTCTTGGCAGAAAGGCAACAGCTACAACTTATTTTGGGAAGTTTCCTACACACGTACTACTTGTTACTTGGTAGGCCAATATCATACATCACCTGAGGTATCCAGTAACTATTCAGAACATCAAGCTTGTAGCTGACTACATTTGCCTAAAAGTGAACCTTAACAATTCCAAAGCAGGACAGTTCAACAAGAAATGAAGTGTTTTAACACTACATACTGGTTTTATTGCACAGCTGCTACGCAAGAACAGGCATATTAAGCACCTGCTTAAGTGGAAGTAAATTT
Organism: Limosa lapponica baueri; assembly: GCA_002844005.1. Taxonomy (NCBI): domain Eukaryota; kingdom Metazoa; phylum Chordata; class Aves; order Charadriiformes; family Scolopacidae; genus Limosa; species Limosa lapponica. The sequence continues at coordinate 925,943 of KZ505650.1, read as the reverse complement.
AAGTATGTAAAACTGCACACTGTATGAACTCACTGCAAAACACATCTGATTAAGATATGATTTTAAAGCTAATGAACCAATTACACTTGCTAGCTACAAACATTGCACTCAGTCAACATTCATCAAAATAACTGCTTCTAAAAAAATAGTAAGGCCACTGCTAAATAGTGGCAAGTACCTAGTACAGTCCTATTTGGTGCATGCTACAGGAAAAAGAGGGACTTTGCTGCAAGCATTTTCTTGAGCAGCAAGCCACCTAGTGTTCAGTGACCACTATCCCAAGGATTAAAACCCAAAACCCAGCAATCCAATTGTTTGTCCAAGATAAGACTGCAAGAACAACCTACTTAAGCACTAATGACTCATCTACCAGTTAGAAGTGAGCCCTACTTTGGCCTGTGAAGATATGTTTTTGCCCATTGACTTTAAATCAGAAGATAGAGTACTTACTGAAAGTAACTTTGCATACCTATTTGTCTGAATAGTCTTTTAAGTCCATTATGTCATTCTCAGTTTCAGTACTATCAGGAAAGTTTCCCTAGATTCTGTGAATTCCTTGGATAAGCCTATACTAGCATTTCTCTTGCTAATCTATTTCATATCACTGCGAGTTTCATGAGCTTCTGTAGTTTCTAGACCTTTAATGTTTAATTGAAATAGTGCTTTATAACTCTGCGTGTTTGAATCAAGTTATTTTGTGAACTTAAGAGACAGCGTCAAAAATGCTTCAAACTTGAAAATGAGGAGGAAAAAAAATATTCAGACATCAGAAAAAGCTTATTTTATAGGACATCAGGAAATAGCCTGAGGAAATGAAAAGACTACTCTTTATAACAAAAGCTGAAGAACCAGTACAGAATGTTACAGTTTCTTAGAACCTAAGCCTGTCTAATCAGTGGCTGCTGCACTATCACTCCAACACACAGGGCATGACAGGAGACGGACTCCTCCTGTCACCATTGCTCAGCAAAAGGGCAAGAGGCAACAGTCAGACTGCAGCATAAGAAATCCCAATTAGAGAGAATGGAAGAGTTTGCTATCATGGAAGGGGTTCAACACAGGATGAGAGGCCCAGAGAGGCTGCACAGTCTACAACCTCAGATGTTGAAAACTCAGCAAGGCCCCCAGAAGCCTAAAGTAGCTACAGAGCAAGCCCTGCTTCTCATTAGGGAGTAAGGACTATAGACTGTCTGGTAAGACCACCATAGTTTAGGTCCAGAACATGAAGTGTTTTATAAAGCTGATTTAAATGCTGTCTTTGACATTCTTGTATCAAAATAATAAGGTTGGGGTTTTTTTCAGCCATATGTGTAGTTTACAAGGTAAATCTCTAGCTTTTTTCATAAGTCATTGAAAATACAGTGTTAATAACTGAGTTACCTTAAGTGTGTAACAATGGTACCTGCTTAGCTACGACTTAAAAGGTTGAGCATGCTTGGAAAGAAGTAACTATTCTACATAAGACAAGTCACGGAAGCAATTTCTTTAGTGTAACATCACAGTCAAAGCTTTGCACTAAAATTGTTTCCCTGAAAGTTTACTTTAATATATTCAGAAACTAGTGCATTTAAGATTTCTGAGCATATATGCTATGTAAGGTCATCTGTTATCAGTAGTCTTGGAAAAAAAGTTAACAGTCCTCTAAAAATAATTAGCCAGTACCTGTATTTTGTCTTCTGGAACGTTCAGCCAGTGATTAAAGGCCTGTGACAGTTTGGTTCTCACTTGCTTACCTACAATAAAAATATTATAGGCATTTATAAGAAAAAAAAACCAAAACCATAAAGTTCATTATTAGGGACAACAGCTTCTCTTCACAACTATAGCTGGTTTGAGACCCCTAAGCTGATCAGCGTGATCACTTGAAAGCAGACAATTATAGTAAGCGTGCAGCTTGTTTCCTCATTGTGTAAACATCACAGTTATCAGCAGCTTCAGTTTTAAACATTTCACAGTAATATGCAAAGCATGTATTTACAGGTTACTGTATTTGGTTTTGGCAGTTTAATTAGTAAGTGATCCTGAGTATGTTAGTAACCTCTACAGATCAGCCTCCTGCTTCTGAAAGCAAGCCCTAGTTTGTCAGACATGTTGATTTTGTAACAGATTAAGAAGTTTCAAATATGATTCATTATTAGTTGAAGATATGAATATTTTTTGAGTATCTATTTCTCTCCATTTTAAGGTCTTTCTCCTGTAATACTCTTCATTTGCTACTGAAAATGTCACTCCTGTTTTACAAATTTGACATACTTACTAAATAACTCTAAATGAAAATCTGAACAGAACGCTCTGAACAGAACTTTCCAAGAATTCAGACATTTATCTTATACCTGTGAAGTATACTTGTAACAGGATTTGTTCTGCTTTGGCTAAATCTAGTTTGGTGGAGCCAAGCAGTCACCCTATTTCACAGGAATGAAAGATAAGATCAAAATCCAAGTTTAGTACTAAAATAAACTTTACTATTCAATCCAGATACATTTTACATGACAAAGTTAATTTTAAAGAAGTTAACCTATGTGCCTATAAATTATTGATGCCAGCTTTCTTTAATAAATTGCCAGGAGTCATGTACAAATATTTATTCAGTGTCTACTGATGAACAATATGAAATAAAGTCACCTCGTATCCACACTGAGACAATGGTGCTCTGAACTTTGACAAGCTCAGCTATGTCTAAGATCTTCAAATAACTGCAAGACAGGTTTAGACAAATGGCTCTGCATACGTAGCTCACATCAACAAGGTCTTTGGAAAATGTTTTAAATAAACTTCAAAGTAGTGCAACCTAGACTGTGGGTTCCATATTACTCATCTTGAGATCTACTGAGAGACATAACTTAATGGTTCTGCAATATTAGTCCTCATGTTGATGATACTATCTTGCCCATAGCACTGAAGAAATTTCAACATTTGAATCTCTCCCTAAGGCTTCTCAATTGCTGTGTGACCACCACATAGAGAACAGCACAATAAAAATGGGTAGATTCACTTGCAGTGATTTACCCTGGAGAAATTGGACTGAGGATTTTTCCTTTTCTAATTAAGTCACCACTAGGTAAGCAATAGCTTTGTGGTTTGGGTTCTGTAGCAAAGGTGATAGCCTTCATTCCTGGCTCAATAGGCTTCAATTTTTGTCTCAGTTCTCAAAGATTTTCACCATTTCCCATCACCACTATCTTTTGGTTTTCATAAGGAGACTAATGAAAAAGCCCTTCTTCCCCCAAACAGCTTTGTCCTCTGGCTCTGTCCTGTGTGAAAGGGCACTCTTACCTGGACACACACTGTCATTGGCTTGTGGTCTCCATTTTTGTTTTCTGTGCTCAGTTTTAAACACTAATAGCTTTCTGCAGGAGGAAGGGATTGCTTTGTATCTCAAACAGCAGAACAGATATTTTAAGCTCCTCATGTCAGGCCTGCTCTCTATCAGGAAACCTCATAAGTGGTTCTAAATTATTTTTTTTTAAAGTCTGTTTATTTAAATTAATAATTTGCTGACTTAGAAATGCATTATTTTAACACAGGTAACCAGAGTTCAAATTTAAACACAAAATTGGAGTAGTACCCGAAAGTTTAAAAACCTCTCATGTTAACTAAGCACCACCACTAATTCAAGTTAGACTTGCTTCTGACAACATCTCCTGCAGATAGTAAGGATCTGAAACACTTCAAACACTCAGACTTCCCCTCTTTTCCCCCATGTGGTTAAATCAGATTTTGGCCAGATTGGTTCCCTGATCTGGCTCACTACACACTTGTGACCCCCAGTACTTTGCAAGGGAGGGTCAAGAGGCCCTGCATCAGAGGTTCAGTATTTTATTTTAAAATAATTGCACGAGTTAACCGAGGACAAAAGACTGCTCAAAAACATTGACAGTAACGGTTACAAACATCTGCCAAACTGTATGGCTTGTCAGTTAAGTAATAACAAATATTTCAGTACATCCACAAAGAAAGCTACTCAGAGATATAAGGAAGTATACCTTATCTACAGCTGTTTATTCAGTTCTAAATTACATTGATACAGATAACACCTACTTTTTTTTTTTTTTACACTAGGCAGCTAATTTTGTTTTTCCAAATGTTTCCTAGAAAGTGTTGTTACAGAATGCTGGATGTTCAGCAACAAGTGTTATTTCATCATGAGGAACAACCACTAGCATACACTTTAAATAGATTATTAACATGCACAATGGATATAGCCACTTCAGTTCCTCAGTACAGACAGCATTTGAATTGTTAGACTTGTCTACCTTGACTAGCAAGGCTGTCTAGACATTGACTATTCAAGGCAAAACCGCCACCTGTAGAGTGTAGCGTTCATCTTTTCTTTTGCTTGTGTGAGCCCCTTTAACAGAAGATTATTGTTACACAAATGCTATTTTATTTTGTTCTGAAGTCAATGCTACCTGGATTATGTGATATTACAGCAATTTTCTGTATGCATATTTTATGCCTACAGCCATGCTATGATGACAAAAAAACAAACCCCTCTAACAATGGTCTCACAAGCCTAGATGCAGAAGTCTCCATTCCTTGCCACACCTCTCCTCTCCCCAAACTAGAGAAGACAACAATCCAGGGACACTAGGACAAAATTAAGAGTAAAACTTAACACTGGCAGAATTATCCAGTTTCTTCACTGTCACATGTCAGTGCTCTGTTAATTATTCTAAGCAGGCTATTGTAAAACCAAAGAAAATAACTTCCAAACTGTCTAACTTCCAAAATTAGAAGCTGCATCTACTGTATAGAGCCATAATAATTTATATTACTGCACCAAGCTTTTATCAAAGTTATGCTAAATGCATTCAGTTTAATCTGCTTAAGATCCCAATATTACCTAAATTAAACAGCAACCATGGAAAGCTGTTCTCCTTACTAATGCTGGATTGAAAAGGTGAGGAAAAAAAAAAAAATTCGGAACATAACAGATTCACTCTGATGAAATTCCTTCCACAGGTGAGAATGTAAAACCTTTATCCTTAAAACAGAGATCAAGTTATCTTAAAGATGTTGTACTGAGGACAATCCCTCCCCACCTCTTCAGATGAGATGCTTCTCTAAAAAAAGAAAATAATAGCCTTACTCCCTATATACACAACTGTTCTTGTGACAAGGTACAGATCCAAAACCTACACACCTCCAGCTCTGGACAGGCTCCTGATTAGTATTTCTTCACTCTTGCTGCATTAAAGTGACCACAAACTATGCCGTTAGGGCAGCACCCCACTTACATTGAGGGTACATAAAAGGGCTAGAACAACATGGGAAAGAGCAGGGGGACTATTAACCTAGCCCTCATTACAGCCTCACTGAGCTAATCAATTCATTGCCCCAGCAGAAAACTGTCTGCTTTTTGCTAGGTTAGCTTTCTGGCAGCTTTAGGTACCGAGTCAGCTTATGAAGTGGGTCTGCCAGAGTTAGTACAGGGTAAGCAGCAGATGCTGAGTCAGGGGAAGGGGGCACTGCCCTTCTGGAGGAAGCAAGCTGCTATATTACCTCAGCTATATTGTACACTTTCATGTTTAGCTCTGACCTCTGGTGGATTAGTGTTAAATGGATAAATTCCCCAAGCAGACCTCCCCACACAGCTACAGCCAGCATAAGCCATGGGAAAACAAGCAAAGAGAACAGGCCTACATACTTTTAAACCTGGGCAGCCACTTGTGACAGATTAAGGCCACTGTAGAATTGTCTAGCATAACTCCCCTGTTCAAAATAGGGTTAACTAGCCCAAGGTTGTGATCCTAATTTTTGCCTTGCTCCTTCTTCTCAGGATCCTGAATACCACCATCCCATGGTCACTGTAGCCAAGCTTGGCCGCAGTCTTCACATCCTAACCAATTCTTCCTTGTTTCTAACTGTGAGGTCCAGCACGGTACCTTCCTTCATCAGCTCCTTGATCATCTGTGTTAGCAAGCAGTCATTCAATGCACCCCAGAAAACTCCTGGGTAGCCTGTGACCTGCTTCTTCTACCAGATACTGAGGTAGCTGAACTCTCTTGTGAGGCTCAGGGCCTATAAATGAGTTATCTTCCAGTTGTCTGAAGGACTCATCTACTTTGTCCTGCTCAGGTGGTCTGTAGCAAACACTCACTACAGTGTCACCCCTATTGATCTGCCCTCTAATCTTAACCCATAAGCTCTCAACAGGCTTATCATCTGACTGAAGGTAGAGCTCCCTGTAGTTCAGCTGCTCTTTCACGTAAAAGGCACCTCCTACTCCTTGCTATCCCAGACTGCCTCCCTAAGCAGTCCATATCCACCCATTGCAGCACTCCAGTTATGCGAGCTATCCCACACCAGACACTTCAATAAAACTGCAGCCCTGCAACTACATGCAGAACTCTAACTCCTCCTGCTTACTCACCATGCTGTGTGCATTTGTGTAGAGGCACTTCAGAGAGGAATCCAATCCTTCAAATTCCCCAGAAAGAGTAAGAGCTTCACCCATCATGTTGTCCTGTTCATACTTTCTTGTATGAGTGCGTACACCTGGGACAGGCTGCTGTCAGCTCTGTTCTGTTGATTACAAGGTGTCTCTTGGCCATGCCAGCCTACACCCTTTGTTTGCAAGTTCACTATTTCCTTACTCAATTGTGGGGTAGTCATTCCCCTCTATTGTAATTGCTAGTTTAAGTCCCTTCTCACCAGGTTGCTCAGCCTGTTGGCAGAGACACTTTTGCCCTGACCTGGGTAGCTGCATGCTATCTCCTCCTGGTAGTCCTTGATCTACAAAGGGAATCCCATGGTCCTAAACCCCAAATCTCTGCTATCAATATCAGCTGTGCAACTAACAAGTTGTCAACAGGCAGGATCTGTCTGTTCCTTTTGATGGTGAGGGGGAGGGGGTTTAGGATCATGGAGAAAAGCCCCCTGGCTTCCTGTGCCCTTGGCCTCCATTCAAAAGCCCCACAGTCATGCTTGATAAGCTCCAGGCATCCCTTTGCTCTATCTATTAGTGCTCAAGTGGAAGAGCTGCAGGGTTAAGTGGTCTGATGGTGAAACACACCTTGGCAGTCCCTTCATAACATCTCTGATCAGAGCTACCCAGAAGTAGCAACCCCCCCCAAGACAGTAGCTCAGATGGAGGCCCCTGTCCCCTGCAGAAGTCAGTCTCCCCACTACTGTCACTTGCTGCTGGTCTAATGCTTTGTTATACACAGAGCTTCTAGTTTGGCAATTGCACAGGAATCTTTCTCCTGTTGCCAGAAGCCACCAACTCCCAGCCTTCACTATTGTGAGAGGACCCACTTCCCAATCTGATGTGTACAGACTGTTCAGGCCCCTCCTTCAATATACTTGAGGGTTGCAGGCTCTTGAACCTGCACAGTCTTCCTCTTTTTGTTATTTCTGACGCTGTGAAGCCTGCAGACCCCCTCTTGGTGACACACATTTTGTACCACTGCACACCTTTTAGGGGCAGGGACATCACTTTCTTTTGGTCCAGTGGGGGCCCAGGCATCCCTGCAGCTCAGAACCTGGAGAGCTGCAGCCTCCTTCAGGAACTTCGCCCAAGTTGAGGCCTCTGATGTGCCAGGTGTAGTTGTGCCAGTGGTTGGGATCATGCCCTGTGATGCTTAATTCCCTCACCAAGCTGGTCAAACTCAACAGCCCAGCAGAAAAAGCTGAAAAACAAAATCCAGTCTTGATTGTTTAGCTTGCTAGACAAGCCTAGGAAAAGACTGCAGCCAAGACCAGCGCAATGCACATGAAAGGAAAGATGCACAGTCATGAATGGGATCAGAATCTACCCCTTTCAATAGCAAGCTGTTGCCCACATCAGTTTTACTGCAACTGAAACTCCATGTACTCTTTAGTGCTCTAAAACCAGCTACTGCTGTTAACTCAGCCACTCTGAAATAAAAATTCATCATCTGTGTGAAACAGGTCATTTTTGAGACAAACCACACTGGAATTTGTGAAAGTTAATCCTGTTTACTGCACTTTGTTCATGAGACTAAAGGACAGAATATTAGATTAAGCAGAACACCACTGAAAACAAGAATGGCAATGTAATACTACAATGAGATTTTACAAGTTATTGTTTCAGAATGTATGCTCTCCCATGCACTAAATTCTGCTACTGGAGGAATAACAATTAGTTACCACACTAGCAATTAAAAATAGCAATGTAGTAAAAAACTTTAAGCCTAGCTGTTTCTCTGTCCTAGTGCTGTTGAAGTCCAAGAACTAGACGTGCATATTTTAAGTATCACCCCTAAACTGTCACTATTAAAGTCCTATTTCATTAATGGAAAGCAGAGTAATCAACTCCTTGTATTGAGGGATTAATCCTCAGCAGTTACAAAAATTTGTGTTCTTACTGTACAAACAACGTTAGCAGATGCTTTTTTTGCCCCCAAACAACCCTAATACTGTTACACAATCCCCTTTTATGTAAACAAAGTTTGGTACGTACCTAAATTCATTCAAGTTCTCATAGGTTATTAAACCATTTGGAGAGTTTCTTTTTAACTAGCCTTAAAAGATAAGCAACTGGACTATTGTAGAGCCATAAATGTACATATCTGACAGACAGCCAAGCTTTCTGCAAAAGCCCCTCAGAGCTCAAGCTGATCAACACAGCAACAACTGGCTCCTTGTCCTCAGCCTTGTGCCAGCTCACTAACAAGACAAGAGAAGATTAATCAGGCAAGTTTTTAACAGGTGAGGTGATTGATACTACCTAATCATTTGGTTAGCAAGCTGAGAACTGGCACAAGTTAAGCAGCAGGAGAATATTGCCAGAAGCATAAAGAAGATGGAATGGAACTGCCTCTTTCAGCAAGAGCTTTTTAGATTAGCTCGGGCATCTCATTTGGGCTCCACCCTAATTATGAAAAGCTACCACACACCCAATTTTTCCCCACTGACCGAACATTGGTGCTCATACTGATTCCAAGGTTCACACAAGTAAATGACTCCTACTGATCTGTACTTGGCATAGCTGACTTTGGGGAAAGCCACAGCATTTCAAAACCAGTAAACATCCAGCTATATGATTGTGAGCTGTCACTGCTTCACCTGTCATGTTTACCTGCCCAGTTTACAAGAAGTCTTCCCTCGATATTTGTAGAGATTAATAGTGAAATTCATTACATATACAGGTATAATGAATTTGGACCCACCCTGCTGATACACAGGTCTTGTTGCAGATGCACAAAAGCCACGTAGTACTGTGCATTAGGTGTACAAGCAAAAGCCACAGCAATCCGACTGCTTAGTCAAAGAGGCTTCTGAGAGGCATACCCATACAGTAGCTCTCTATCAAACTGCTTCCTGAATTCTGCTAAAACAGGCACTGTTCAAGACTGAAAACTTCATCTGAATGCATTGCTAGTGACCTGATACCACGCAAGGACTGGGTGATCCCCTGGCAAGTGAAGCAATCCAGGGACAGCCGAAATTGGCCATTAGAACACCTGATTCTACACACACTAGGGAGAAGATATTATACAAAAGAAAGAGGCTATTTAAAAACAACCAACAAACCACAACCTGCTGAGCCCAGTACAGCCAGCCGATAAACAAAAAAAACACTGTCAGCCCCAAGTTTAAGAATGGGATCAAGTCAGAGCAGAATTACTTACATTACTACTTATTCATATTTATGTAAAAGTCATTAGTTAGTGTAACTTTCTATAAAAAGAGAGGAGCATAGGTTTTAAGTGCATTAGCTCTGGCTGTTTCATTCATATGTTAATACATGTGATGCAGTGGTGCCAGGTGTGGGGAGGGCGGAGAGGAGGAAGGCAAGGGAAAGAAATTAAATAATAATTACAAAGCACCACAAAGGCTTTGTTAGCAATACTTGCTATCAGTCTAAAAACGTAGCAAGTCAGCTACTCTGAGTGTAGAGCAGAGCAACTGAAATACTACTTACACTGCAACAGACAGACAGAGTTTTTGTACCAATCTCACCAAAAAGAGTGATTCTACAAGAGGAAGAAAAGAACTAATATTGAAAAATGTTACTTTTAATTACTCTTAAATCCACAAACCAAAAATGGATAAACTTATTTTCTTATACTTCCTGAGACAAAAGTTGCTATAAAAACAATTTTGATATTTAAAGCCACCACATTACAAAGAAACTTGCCTGGTAGTTGAAGTAAATACTGGTATGGCTCCAGGATTCTTTTAGATGTTTCATCCATCCCATCCATTTCTTTATTTCATAAGAGGTAGTTCACTGTTAAAGAAAGTGTTATTAATACTATTTAGATCAAAAAATAGGGAAGTAAAGAACAGATGCATACAATTAATAAAAAGTCAGCTGACTTCAAGGTTAAGTGCAAATATTCCTATTTTGAACATGACACCTTCAGTTAATACTACCCTCACTACATAAAAAATTTCCAGATGTCATTTAGAAAAGAAACAAGCATATGTATTAAATAGTTTTCTTTAGTTATTAATGAACACTTGAAACCAACTCATAGCCTTTGTTTCCTCTGATTTTGTATGTATTAGAGGACTTTGCTAATGTTTTAAATACTTCTCTATCATCTTTCACAACAATGAAGCTCCACTGTAAGTCTTTAGGGAAGACACTCAAGCCCACATAAAACCTCATGTCATATAACTAATCTGATTAGACCTCTCTAAATGCTTTCCCCCTACATAAGCAGAGTTGCCTAAGAGCAGAAAAATACACCTTCACCAAGGCAACCTAAACAAGCTGAACACTAGCTTCAGCCTTCTGATGGAATTCTTCAGTCCTGTTTCAGAAGGCAGAACAGGAATATACCATTTTCTCACCTCTGTTTAAGCACACAGACATCTTTCCACACTTTCCCATATACTACACACATCACAGACTCTTACGATAAATCTGTTAGGATCCATTCCCTATATAGCTCAACAATTTTCTGTTGATTATGTTTCAGTTCACATACCTTTGGTCATCTATATCTGCATTTTTTTCAGACTGTCCTCTATAACAGATTTTCTGTCCTTTCACCTCTAGCATTCCTTGCTGCACTGCAGATGCCGCAGCCCAAAACAATTCTTCTAATGTCATTTTAAGACAGGAACTGCAGCAGTAGCATAAAGTCTTATGCTACTTCAGCATCATTTCTCAGCTACTTAGCTAGCATCCTCAAAAGGGTGTACTTTTTGCCCCTGGAGCAACTGAATAGTTGTATGTTACCTGTAAAAAATGACTATTTTTAAAGTGATATTTTTAAGTATGCACTGACACATTTTTAATGTGGGTACATTAAGGGGAGTGGTTAACATGAATGGAATAAACTACGTTCCACACTTGCTCAAAATAACCCAGCAATACTTTCCCAACAAAAACTCAAAAGATCAGCATTAAGGTCACTGCTTCCTCTTAAGCTACCTGGGCAAACTGGTATTCCTCATTCACAACCTTTCCCTTTCAGTACAGCTCCATCAGTTCCTGTCTACTCCACTCCTGTAAGTATTTGGAGCAGTCCAAACTTGGGAACTGATCTGCATTAACAGCTCTTTTCCAAGCTTAGGCTTCATCAATTCCTTTATTTGCTTCACTGCATATGTTAATCAAATGTATCAGCACTTCACGGGCAAACGTAGTTGCCAATGAAATGCTCTTAAGGCTGCACCTTTTGGGAAAGCTTTGCATAGTTTCTTAGCAGTAATGCCACAATAAGCAGTACAGCCTTTCCATCCTATCCCATGGTGTGCCAGCACAACTAGTGGTCAGGCCACACAGTAATATAAATCAGATCTGACACCCTTAGCTCCTTATTTTGTTTTCAGCTTGTTGGTATGACTGAAGGGATAGGAATTGCTTTTAAGCCAGCACTGCCACTGAGAGTCAGCTGTCAAACTGTACCCTTTCATATCAAGGATAAGTCTCAAAGGACTTCAGTGAGGAAGTGAAATCAAAAACATTATCACAGTCCATCCACAGATGTTTTAAGCAGAAAGAAGCTGATAGAGATGGATATAAGGAGACACTATCAACTTAACAACTCTCCTGTGACTATTATTTGTCAAAAAGCCACACAGATAGTTTAGAATTGAAAGTGCCTAGCTAACCAACAGAGCTGGGAAGAGGTAGGGTTGGAACTGCTTCTCTGTAGAAGTTTCTGCTTAAAAGTAAATCTTAAAGTTCTTCCTCTTCCCTCAGGGAATTAGGAAATTTCTTGCCTGTCTGTAGGACACTAGGCCAATATTCAGAGTCCTCAGCTAACTTGAAATTTGTTAGTATTATGCAACATCAAACTAAATCTTTGCATCTCTTGGCACAAAACTAATAGGAGTTCACCTGAAATCCTGCTTATCAGCACAAAATTAGTCAGGCACTTCTCCCACAAGTGCCATGATTTTAATTTTTTTTAAATAAAAGACAGACAAAAAGGCTTCAAGAGACAAAGAACGGATTATAGCTTCGCTTAAATCACTACAGTTAAACGTTTCTAGACTGCTATGCTATCTTTAAATGAAGCAATAGGTAATCCCCACTAAGGAAAAGAGAAACAGTCTGACTATTCATCAGACAGCTACATATCCAATACACCCACTGAAACAAGAACAGTGAGCAGAACATCCCCCAAACTTATACGAAGAAAGGGACACTTGATAAAGAAATATGTAAATGAAGATGCTTATAAAGGCCTGGAAGCAAGAACACCATGATATGAGACTTGTAATATTATTGCTGTTTGCACAAAGTTATCATATTTGACACATTTGGGAAATGCTTGATATTAAGGGTTTCCTCCCTTGGCGACTGACCAATTTACTACGGAAGTTACACTGCTGCAGAAAGCCTTCTCAAGGAAGACATTTAGAGACAAGATCTCAGTCAGCACCTCCTGGTAAAAAAGTAAGATTGCCAGGAGTTAAACAATAAATGAACATGAATCCAAAGCCTTTTGTTAGTGAAAGTGCAAGAACTGATTGCATGCACACTTATTCAAAAGATTAAAGCAGTTACAGACATTTTGCCTTTTAAACCAGTACAGAGACTTGCTGCATTTCAATTCATGCATTACTAAATAGATTTTTTCCAGTTATTTCTCAGTATCCCTACATAAGCATCTAGGGTAGGTGTTATCGGCACAGGCCACGCAATCACAATAGAGACCTTACAGAACTGTCTGTTGGACTACAACCAACCTTCCCTCTAATGATCTCTTTGCAAACACACAAGACACTCAAATAAGATGGCAACATGGGCTTCCTTAAGCTAGAACTACTCTTAAACTATACTTGAAGCTATCATCTGTGTCCAGGAGCTTTCTAGAGAAGATGCAAGCAGTATTAATGCTAGGTTACATGTCAAGGAAAAATCTTTACTCTGAAACTTTGTAAAAAGGCTTCTTACCACATTCCTTCTATCCCATTCTACCGAATATTCTCCTCCTCCAAATTAGGGGAATATTATAACTGAAATAAATCCAGGCTAAATACACAGACAGTGTCTTAAAAAGCATCACCACCTCAGTGTCTCCAATCACAGGACAGTTACACAGAAAACAAGAGAGAACCACCAGAGGAGCAGAGAGCTGTAGCACTAGAGGAACCACCCAGAAAATTCTTAAACCTGCTCCATCACAGAACTTAGTGCACCGAGACACTGGTTTCATTGTAACCCCTGGGAAAAAAGAAAAAAAAAAGAAAAAAGAAAAAAGAAAAAAGAAAAAAGAAAAAAGAAAAAAGAAAAAAGAAAAAAGAAAAAAGAGACAGAAGTCCCAAATAGGGGAACTTAAGAGTGAGAAGACCTGTTTCAGAAGGAATACACAGAAACTGTTGTGAATGTATATTGTTTCAAAGAGGCTATTAAGGCTCTTAACCCAAATGTAATTCAGACAGGATGCTTGTCACCCTGGTCCACATTCTCATTCTAATCAGCAAGAGTCCTCTTTACAACCCCTCCTAGGCTGCTGCCGAACAAAGCCTTGTATTCAACCTAAGAGTGGGCAGCTTCCCACAGGTGGGAGGACAGTCACGCACCTTCCCTGAAGAGGCAGCTAAGCACACAAGCAGCTTTCCACAGCTGCAATTTCAACACTAACACCAGAACAGCAAGAACATACTATTGCTGTAACTGTGCTTCGATTTTAATGGGATTTCCAGCCATAACTGAGCACTAACGCCACAAAAGCCAAACAACACCTCCTGGGCTGTCGGAGTCCTCGCTCGATGCTGTGACAGCGCACAGACGGGAAGGTTTTTCAGCTGCAGGCTGACCCGAGGACACAAAACGAGTCGGCAGAAACCGCGGCTACCTCCGAATCGCTTCTCGGGCTAAAATTCTCCGTGAAAGGAGAACGTGAAGCCGTTCCCCTGCTTGTAGACGCCAAACCTCCCGCCCAGAGCATCGCAGTCAAACCCAAGGAAACAGGGCTCGTTTTTCGGAGTTCAGCGTAAGAGCTGTAAAGGCAGCGGAGGCGGCAGAGCCTCTCTGGCGGCTGTCACAACGCGAAGGCAAAGCGGCCCAGCCCCGACAGCGCCATTTTAGATAAAGCGAAACCGAGAGCCGAGGACTCCTCGCTCCCCCTACCCGCCGTTCACCCCCCATTTGCTGATCGGCGCTGTCGGCAGCCGTGCTCAGCCGCTGGGGAGGGAAGCGCCGCCCGCCCGCCGCAGCCCCGGCCCCCGAGAGAGCTCTGTCACTCAGTCCGCCCGCCCGCCCCGCCGACAGCGCCGCCGCCCGACCAGCGCCGCCCAGCGCTAACGGCGGCCGCCGGCTCCGGCCGCGCTTCCCCTCAGCCCCTTCCCGGCCCCCTTCCGGGCCGTCCGCCAGCCCCTCCTGGGCGGGGCGGCCCTGGGACCCGCTCCCTCCCCCCAAGACACCCTACCCGGCGCGGAGGGGAAGCGCCGGCTCCTCCTGGGAGCGCGACCCGCTCCCCCATCGTGCCCCACCAGCAGCGGCCAGCTAACAGGCAGGCGACGTTAGGGCAGCCCCGCGCACCCGGCCTCAGCCCGGGCGACCGCCGCTCACCTCGCCTCGTCACCTGCAGCCGGAGCCGCGCCCCGTTCACTCCGAGCAGCCTCCGCTCCCGGAGTGGCGGCAGCAGCGGCGCTTAGAGCACCGCCCCCTTCCGCTCCGCCGGGCGCCACCTTCCCCTCTTGGGGGAAAATGCGCCACCAGCGCCCCAGCGCGCAGGCGCTTTCCCCGCCCCCTCTGCTCATTAGCATTCGACGAGGGCCCCGTCCCCCAGCGGCGGCCGCGCGCGATGTACACTGGGAGTTGTAGTCCACCTCCCCGAGACGCACCGCTTCTCGAGGCGGGCGCAGCGGCGAGCGAGAACTGCGTCACCCATGAGCACCCTGGGCGCCGTGCCTCAGTTTCCATAGAAGTAGAGAAAAATGATGTCAGTATTTCCGATGCGGTGGCCAATGGGGATGAGGGAAGGGCGGGCTCTGCGGGCCAGGGCCCAATGGAGGAGGCGGGGAGAGGGGCGTGCCCCGGCCCGTCCGTCAGTCAGTCAGTCAGTCGGTGTGGGAGGGGGAGGGGGACCGAGAGGTTCCGAGCCGAGCAGTCGCCGCCGCCGCCGCCACTGCCGGGGCCGCGCTGGACGGATCGGCTCCGCCGCGCGGAGCCGCCGCGAGCAGAGCCGTTGCCGGAGCGTTGAACGGGGGCCGAGGCCGGCCGAGGAGAGCCCGGAGCTGAGGGGAGGCTTCGCCCCGTTCCCTTCCTCTCCCCTCCCGCCTCGGGTCGGGGGAGTAGCGGGCGGGCGCCGCGGAACAAAGGTAACG
>KZ505650.1:816651-903125 GCA_002844005.1 Limosa lapponica baueri | reverse complement strand
CCCCTTGGCTTGGAAGGCAGCATATAAAGCAGTCATGACCTGTTTAGCAAGAAGTGTTTATAAGCAAGCTCTGGAAAGGCAGCTGTGGGAGACTGTCAGAGCAGGGTGGTGGAGGGTGTTGCTGTTACCTTTAGGAAACTAGGACTGAGGTGACCCACCTGCTTTATGTGTGACCACTGCATGACAGTGACTTCCTTAGTGAGTGTATATTAACTAAGTGAATGTGGAGTACTGTTTTGGGTTTTCCTGAAACTGGGGGGGAGCACTATGAAGAAGATTTTTCTTAAAAGCTAAGCAGAAACATTATACTACCTAATTATGAGAAAGCATTTTTCTTACTGTGAGCAAAAGCAGTAGTCATCTCCAGTTAATCTGGAGTTAGTTACTTGCTCCCTTTACTGTTGTCTCTGAGCCTGTATGTTCTCTGGAACAAAAAGGGTAGTCAACATGCCAAAAGCATCCAGAACTCCCAAATTATGTAGTCTTTGATGGTGGCTTCGGCAGACCACCTTAAGGAGTATGCTATTTCGAGACAGCATTCATCAGTTGTTGTTGAAGCTAAGCGTCACATGGCAGATCAGCCAGGTTGGACTACCCAGTGAATAACACTGCTCTTGGGCAGAAGAGCAAGTTTGCTGTTCTTCTCATTGTTTAATCAGTTGGTTTGTGCTCCAACAACCTACAGCAAAGGATTTGGTTTCATAAGTAGTTTGTCAAATTAAGCTTGTATAGTCATGGAAGAATGCAGTCTTGTCTCCTTCTTCCACTCCTGGCTGTTTATTTTGTTGTCTTTTGTGCCTGCAGTACATTTGTGTGGTGCCAGGGTGGACTGAATCAAACTGAAATTAACTCAACAATCAAATATATATGCTCTCCAGTTGCAGCTAGTCCTTGACCTGGCTGATCCCTACCGTTGGGATGGAGGAAGGAAGGAGAGGAAAGCAGAAGTGCATTGGACTGATTTGAATTGGTTTAAACTTCTTCTGAACACACCTTCTTCTCCATCCCTCTGCCAAGTTAGCAGTTTGCAGTCATTAGGCTAAACATTTTGTAAACTCTCCGCATGTGAGGTTTTTGTAAACTCTCCGCCATAGAGGTTTTTCTAGGCTTGCTTACTAGCTGGAACACTGCACTTTTCTATACGTTTGAAGTCCGTGTTTTCTAGAAGATGTTGAATGAAAAGATTAAATGGAATTGATGATGTGCCTTTAAGGTGACAAATGTAGTTTTTGATAGGATAAACGTTGATTTCAAGTTCAAAAGATGGAGAGGTTTTAAAGAAGAGATAGCATTAGACACAAAAAAAATGTATTCTAGGTATTTTTTAAGCAGGTCAACATAATCTTTGCTTCCCCCGCTCCTCTCAAGTTCTTACTGAATACTTGGAAAGAATACTGTTAATAAAGTCTTCCCCTGCCCCCCAAAGTAGAGAAACTGTTGGTATTACATTTTTCTGCAGAAAAGTATTTACAAATACTAGATTCCTGTCCTGTAAAGGTTGCAGTCTTCATTTAACTAATATTTATGTTAATAAATTCTGACAATATGTATTTTTACCATTGGGTGGAAGAATTAAGCAATTGTGCTACCTTTATTCCAAAACAGTTGGAAACAATAACTTGGGGAGAAATTACATCACTCTTACTTTGATAAGGAAATCAAAGGGAATAGAAGTCAAGCTTTTGAGTCTTTGTATGTTAAGAAAGGCCCGATATTTATGGGTAAAGTAGTGGAGACCCAGTGACAGGCAGGAGTTATGCCGGTTGGAGAAGGTGTACAACACTTTCTGCTTATTACCAGAAACTTAATGCAAAAATTTGGATGACATTTGTTATCTTCCTTTCCAAGAACTGGGGTTCTTATTGAGCTTTTGTTTGGGATCCTTTCTCTTTTCTCTCTTACATGACCTTCTAACTTACTACTGTTCATTGTTTACATCGTCCTTCTAAGGGCAGGGAAATGGGGTTTGACTTCCGCAAAATTCAGAACCAAGTGTATCTGATGCATGGTTTCAGCTGGTAATAAATAACGTAACAGTAATTTTTTTTGTGTTTGTTTTTTCAACATTCTCTTCTGATCCAAAAAAAGTGTTTCAGTTTGTGGCAGGGCACCCTGATCCACCATGATAATTTTTTTCCTTCAGAATTTCAGCTATCCTCTCAACAGCAGATTTCAAGTGCTAAATCTCTTATTTGTACTTTTAAAATAGTCCCCTTCATGTTTTCTTAAAGTAGAATTCTTAAATTCAAAAATTCTTAAGAATGTGGAATGTATTCTTTTAAGATCACAAAAAATGTTTTAAATTAATTTATAATGGTGGAAGATAGGCTTTCCAATATCCTGTATGTGTGTATAAGTGAAAGAATGTTAGCTTCATCTTTAGTTAGTGCTGTGATTCTTAGGTTAATGTAACTTATTTTCCTGGGAGAAATAGTAAGGAGTTGAGAAATTCTGGAAATGAGTACATGTTATACCAGCATTTCAGAATTCAGGAATTTCTGATGGAATATATGTTTTCACTTTTTAACTTCTGCTGCTACACTGCTTATTGAAAGACAGATGTTGCTATAATATTAAATCAATGTTACCTCAAATTAAATCACTAAACTTGAAATAAAATATGCCCAATTCTTAATCTTTGTGGTTCCATAAATATGAAAGCATTTTTGAAAACATAGCAATAATTTTATAAATTTCCGCTTTAATTTCTTTAGAAGGTTTTTGTGCTAGATGTGCGTCAAGGGAGACAGTGAAGTGCTTTAGCATAAATAAGACTGTGCTATAGTTTAAAAATTAGAGTATGATATGTACCAATACCTTGCTGCCTGGAACAGAGACAGAAATGGAGACAATAATTAAAATTTAAGTAATTTCCATTTAGTGAATGCAGATTTATTCTGATGTTTTCTTCCAGAACTTCATAATGACAGTCCACATACATTTACCCATAGAACATGATTTGGGTAACTGTCAGTGTCAGCAACATCTGTCTTTCAATAAGCAGTGTAGCAGCAGAAGTTAAAAAGTGAAAACATATATTCCATCAGAAATTCCTGAATTCTGAAATGCTGGTATAACATGTACTCATTTCCAGAATTTCTCAACTCCTTACTATTTCTCCCAGGAAAATAAGTTACATTAACCTAAGAATCACAGCACTAACTAAAGATGAAGCTAACATTCTTTCACTTATACACACATACAGGATATTGGAAAGCCTATCTTCCACCATTATAAATTATGGAAATTTCATGCCTATTTTCGTCCAATATTGGACAATATAAAAGACATTAAAGCTTGGATTCATTTGTTTACTTACAGATTACTACTGCAGCTTTTACATTCCTAAAATTCAAGTAGTACAAAAGATGATGTCACCTCATGATGGGTAGTATTGGATGCATGGGCTGGAACCTGCAGAGTCACACTTCAAATATATTCTACTATTCTTGATCCATTTTGGAATTGGGCTGCCAAGGCTTCTATTTTAACTGTGTTCCCTGGAATAATTTAACATCAAATTGCAGAAAGCATTAGTATGTATATTAAATGTATGTCTGCGGTAATTCAGTTTTTCTTTGTTGGTAATACTTTGGCTGTTGAGCTAGTATTTTGATTTCAGTTTACTTTGCCTGATGGCAGCCAAAATGTTCGGACTGGTAAGTTAAACATACTTCACTGTATTAAAATAAATCTCTTATTTCATACATTGACTTTTCTTGGATAATAGACAGTATATATTTGTATATATACTTACTCTAGTGTAGGGTTATTCATGTTTTTAGAGGCAAGTAAAGTGCATGAGTTGCTTTTGTTACATTCTATATAGTAAGAAAAACTATCTTTTGACGACAGGGTAATAATAGTGTAATGCTGATCGAGAGATAGGTGTGTGTCCCCCTATGACAGACTTTTTTCACTGTAATGTACGTGGCATCGGTAGCATATCAACTCAAGTGGTAGTAAAGTTATTCAGTAAAATTATACTTACTTTATTTTGCATTAAAATAGAGAACAATCCTACCTGATTCTGACTGGAATAACTTGTTGTGCAACAGCACTTAACTGCACATTTGAAATGGTGTAATAAAATCTTAATTATGGTCTAACAATAAATATCAAACATAGCATCTATTATGTGGAATAAAAATCACTCATAATACTTAAGCTGGCCTGATCAAGTTTCTCTAGTTGTGTATATTGTATTTACTTAGTTGGCATTTTCAGGAAGCAAACCAGCTTTTATGATCTTCATAGAAATATCTTTAGAAAAAAAAAAAAAGATGATAATGCTTCAGATGCTTGATTCCAGACATATCCAGATGCAGTTCCAAAACTTTGCTGTCCTGTCGCTGCAGCTGGATATCCTTACTGTGCTTTCTCAGAATTAAACTTGGGAAGAAAAAAAATACACTGCAAGACTTGAATGCCATCTGCAAATGGGACTACCCATTGTTTAGAGGAAAACTCCTTAGTCTTAAAGAAACTGCAACATCTTTTCTATTGTCTGGAAGTTTCTCTTACTACAGCTTTTGTGCCCACTGAAACGGCATTCCAGCCAAGTACAGGAATGAGTATCTGGGCACACGTCAACTGCTTAGAAGGGCCAGTGTGAACTCTTTAGCTGAGTATTCTGCTTCTAGCAGTGGTGTGATGCACAATATTTCTGTCAATGCAAATATTACAGTGGGTTGATTAGTCATATGGTAGTATTGGAAGATTAGGTTTATTCTTTAAGCTGTGTATTTCAAAATTTCTCTTCAGTTATCATTTTAGGCTTAGGGAAAAAATGTTGATCATAAAAATATATTTAATTAGAATTTCATTGACATATGTAGTTGATACTGTAACCTGCTGATTTGACAGAGACACTGATATTTTATTGATAGCTATTGTGAGAATGCTTTGTTGTCTTGGGTACCGAAGACCTCTTGGGGTGCCTCTTGTTGAGCTTTTCAGAACAGAATGAGGTTTCATGTGGAAAGTAACAGTAGAATTGTTGATGTACAGAAGACTCTCAAATAAAACTTGGATAGATTTTTTCTCTTTCACTTTAGTAATCCCAAATGTTACTTTTTGAAAAGAGGCTAAAAAAATGAAGGTTTTAGTATAAGAGGCTTAAAGACTTTTAAGAAAAAAAATGGGTTTTACAGAATAGCTTCAGCACACTTGAAAGCAGTGAATAGAGTCTTATATCACCTATGCAACTTCAAAAATTTTCCTGTCTGTTCTTTAATACGTTGAAGAGTTTTGTAGAATTAGAGCAAGGATTGTTCCTTAAATAGCCACTCCCTGGAAATGGCTGCCATTAGTCACAGGCTAAGCCAGCTGAAGATGTTTTGGAAACAGGTGCAGCAATGAGTAGCCAAAGAAACTGAAGCATTCTGGGTAGTTAAATTGGATAAAAGGTATGAAACAAGTAGTGTAGGTCCTTTAATTCCTTAGCCTTTGAAAGGTAACCTAGCTGACTATTAGCTGCTTGTGTATTGTTCTTATTCCCTATAGTACTATGGTGGCACTTTTACTTTCTGTGTAGCACACATCTAAAATATGTTAAACTATTAATAATTATGCAGCACTTGACAAATCTCCTCTTAAATTAATCTTCAATTGGTTATTTTTCTTTTCTTAATAACTGTGTTACTTTTAATGCTTGCATTCTTGGTTTGCTACAGGTATTTTCTGATGGAAAGTTATTGAAAGGGTTTTCAAATAGTAGAACTTAGTTCAACAGGAAGAGCTTGCATCTCTTCTTTGGATAATTGCCATATTGATTATATTTAGCATTTTGTCCCCAAACGTTATTTCACAAACCTAAAGCTTAAATACTGATCTCTTACATGTAGGTAGAGAAGAACTCTGGAAGGCAAATGCTGTTGTGGAGAGGGATAAAAAAGAAAAATTACGAATTTTCTTGTAATGCCCTTGCTACTGACCATGCAGGAATATTTGGTCAGTAGTATTCTTAGAATATGTGTTGAGGTGGGGGAGGAGTTTGTATGCGTGCTTATATTTTTTAGATTTCTACAAGTTAGGAATTATGTTCCTACAAGTTAGGAAACTTGAAAAACTAGCTCATAGAATAATATTCTTAAAGGAACACTGTAGCTTTTGAGGACAAAAGGTAAAAACTATGGACTTAAAAAGATTTCAGTCATAACTTTTTTTTAAATCCATGCAAAACTGTACTGAGTTACGTTATGACTTCTTTCAGAAGATATAGTGCTGGCATTTCTTTCTATTAAACTGTGGAGAGTGGGATATGCAGAAAAGCTGTTGGCTTTTCACAACTTACGGGATGGGGGAGGAGTTACAATTTACTTAACAGTTTGAGGAACTGTCCATCTGCAAGAAAAGGGCACTGTGAAAAATAATTGTCTGCGTTTTTCTGGCAGAGGATTACATTAGTGAAAACAAAGTTTATTCAATAGAATGTTCTGCCACAGCAGGACTCCCTAAATTTAACATCACCCACAGTGGCTCAACTGGAAGTTGATTTGAGGTAGGGGTTGCCTTGTGCTATGATTTGGGAAAGCAGCATTGTGAATTTTGTTGGGATAACTTCAGGTTTGCTTACTTGCTTCTTCTCTTGGGAAGCTTACATCTCAATGTTGTGCAGATACCTGTGCCAATATGGAAGTGGTCTGCTTGTCAAGAGTACAAAGCTCAGCGTGAATTATAATTTACTGTAGTTTTTTCAGGTAAATTACTCATTGTACTAATTTCTGTGCTGCCCTAGCTATCCAGTGTCCAGCTTAATTAAGGCATCTATATTCTGCAAGGATGTAGATACACCATATGTTAGCAGTGGCCCAAGAGGTGCTGTTAAGAAAGCATCAGTAGATTTAACAAAGTAATTTTCTTTTTTTTTTTTTTTGAATTTTTTTTTTCCCCTCAGGCTCAGGTAATTGGTTACAGGGATTATACAGCTGCAGTCTTAGCTGATCTACTCTCTGCTCTTCTTGACTGGGAGCTTTCTGTAGTCTTAACTAACCATTTTATAGTAGTGGTGAACTAAACAATTTGAATCTGTTTCAGTGCTGCTTGGATGCTTCTGCATAGTGGAAGTATGCATACAGTCATGCAAATACTTCACTTCTCTTTAATCTTGCTTGTGTTTAACTCCAAAAACTGTCTTCTGAGCGTCTTTAATTCAGATGTTTTCAGCCAGTGATTTGCAGGTGCTGTGGGTTCTGTAGCCTGCTTTTAAGGAGATCAGAAGATCTAGTTAAGACAAGCAAGCTTGTTGTTGATAGGCCTGTTCGTTATTAGGGGACCTATAGCCCCACTAGAATTTGGGGGGAAAATCAGTACATTGAAAAGTTTGAAAAAAACCCCAACAACTTTGTCTAATGCAGCTGTCCTTTTGTAATTATATTTATTTGCATATGTATATTCCCTTCTTTGCACATATAATAGTAGGCACCCTAAATTCCTATTGTTTTCCCATCCCCTTTTTTTTTTTACTATGAGAAGAAGCTGAAGACTTTCTTTTACTGCTTTGAAAGTTGTAATATCTCTTTTATACAGGAAGATATTATGTAGCTATATATTTGTATTGTAGTAGGACTTACAGGCAGTTCAAGGATGGTAACACTGTACTCCAAATGTCATAAAAGGATGTACATAAAGATGCATGCATAAAAAGCGTGAAGTACTACTGATGTTTTGCATGAGTGTAGTTATTGTGTGCTATTTGTATCTTAACTAATGTAATCCTAAATAACTGTATATTAGGAAGAAGAATCCTTTTCATAGGAAGCTTGGAGAGAACAATCAATATTTACTTACTGTAATGGAAAAAATATAGGAAAGCATAATCTGCAGAACACTGAAAAATATTTATAGAATGTATCATGCCAAATACATTGCAAAGAGACCAGTATAAATATACATATAAAGAATAATACTTCTAATATCTACTTTCTAAAATTTATGCTGCAAAAGTAATAGTGGTCAAGTTGACGTGTATTTATATACACCCTCCCCAAACATGTATGTATTTTAGTATCTAGAAATTATCTACAGTCCTTTAAAAGGTTCAGTTTGTTGGCTAGCTTGCCTTTAAGTTTAATTCCAGTTTTATATTCCTGATATATTAGCTGTTTCAATTGCATAATTGTGGCATAGGGAATTCCAGGAAAGCCAAATATAAGAGTTAACTATTTTTAAGCCAAAATACTGCGCTTTTAGTGTATTAGTTGCTCTACCCAAATGAGATGTGTTTTGTTAGCTCTTGTGTAACGTTTCCCCCTGAGACTAAAGAATAGCAGGTTACTGACTAGGAATAAAAGGGTAGTTTAGACGAGGTGCACATATCTGCCAGAATGTTCCAAATAAGGATTTGCTTACGCTAAAACCTAAGGAAAACTCTATGGATTAGTGTATGCATCTAGTTGAATTCAAAGATTGTCCAAAACCCAAAACAAATGAAAAATGTTTGATTTTGGCTGGTTTGCAGAATGAGAATCTTAAACGTTATTGCTGGCACTGAGCTAGAAAGGAAGAAAGACTGTTGGTCTGTGTATGCTAAATCTGCTGAAGCCAGTGGAGAAATTTGAGAACAGTTCTGCAGAGCAAGTCACTGGAAAGCAAAGGAGAGCCTGGTTTGGCTGTCTTAAGTGCATCTTCAGGTTCTGTAACTTGTTTTTGGATCTTAGTGAATCCGAGATGAAAACCTGTTTGGAAAAGCAAAAGGCAAGTTGGTGGGGAGAATAAAACTTTTTTTCCGTAGGTAAGATACCTTTATGCTATATGCTTTTTATTTAATATAGATTACTATATTTCCTCCAAGTCTGAATTTTGCAGAAAAAACTAGATTCCGGAGGTGTAATTGACTGAAATTATCTTTGTACTGATATTTAGCCTTTCAGTTAACTTTTTTCAGTAGCAATGTCAGGCTTCGTGAAGGGGGGAGGAAGTCTGCATAGCCATATTCATTTAACTGTAGTGTGTCTTTGAGTGCGTGTGGTGTGTCAAATGGTGCTAATGGGCTCGCCTGGTTAAAGCTACACAAGACCATGAGACTATTGAAAGAATGTTTTCTCGTATTTTGATCTTTTTGTCGTTATGGATGTAACCATTACCTATCAGGTTTTCTGGATCCAGTGTGTTTTAGCGTCTGCTGCTGCTGTTAAACTCAACGGAGTTAAAGTTTATCCTTCCCTGTGCGAGGCAGTGACTTGTTCTGAGGAACCTTGCTTGTCCAGTTGTATGGTTCTGGAGAGGTTTCTTGTTCTACTGTAGATATCTGCTCCTCAAAGGCCTTTTAAAGGTTGTCTCAACACGGGATCATTTCTTGGTACAAGTTCTCTGTAGTCCAGTCATTAAACGTCACACTTTCTGGAATGTCAAACCCAACATACTGTTATTTTTGACAGGACTCATCCCATTTATAAATTGAATTAAGCCAAGTTTCTATTTTGTGGGAAATTGTGAAATTTTTGAAATTCATCTTGAAATTAGTTCTCAGTTTAGGATTGGAATTCTTATTTTACAAAAACAGATTAATAAAAAAATTCCACCAGTTTTGGTTGGTTCTGTAATATAGTGGTAACGGTGCTTTGCTAGTTTCCTATAAAACTCAACACTCAGTCTACTCATACAGAATGCTCAGTTGAATCAATATTTTTTCATCTGAAAAAAATGTTTCACTGGAAAAGCTAATACCTGCTTTGTTTGCAAATAGTGTGCAGTGGATATAAAACTTAACATAAACTGTTTTTTTGAGTGCTATCCAAGTAGATTAGACTTTGAATACAAACTTGCATTTGACCTTGCATATACTCCAGTACTGAAGTGCTTTCAGCCAGTTTAAAGCCACTTCAGGGATTTAGTGGAGATGTTGGACTGAGAGCTGTTTGTTAGATGCCTAGATCTCTGACTTGCATTCAGGGATGCAACTCAGTTTAGAGGATCATTTGAAGAAGAGATAGTTAGCTTGAGTACTGAGTTATTTTTAATTATTTTTTTTTTTAAATCAATAGCATGGAAATGCCATCTTCCTCATCCAGATAGGGGCTTCATGCATTTAATTTTTAGAATTTGGAAAAAAAAGAAGTTAGAAATCTAGAGTGTGCAATGAGAAGGCAAATCTAGAAAATGCTATATCACAGACACACATGAAATGGTGGGGAAGAGGAATATTGTCTAGTTTTTGAAATGTCTGTATTTTTTTGCAAGAGCCTTACAGATTCTAAACAATGATTATGGAGTGCTGCTTCATATTGTAGTTTGAGGCAGACTGCCAGTTTGGCCACTGATTTTTTCCTCTTCTACTTTGATTTCCTCTTCTACTGTTTGATTTTACAGTGAAATGATTCAACTCGCTAAAGTGGAAGCAAAAGTAACAGAAACAAATAGCTATTTGTTGAATTGATGAGTGGAATCACTTTAGCCTTTAATCAAAGGCATACCAGAACTGATGCAAAAGGGAGGATGGACAGGGTGATGGAGATTTGAGTTTGGAGGGCCAAGGCCTTCCCCCTTTTACACTTGTGAGTTGTTAACTCAACTCACAAAAGAAACCTGAAAGAGCACACCATCTCTTTAACTCTTGGTAGTGATCCTGTAGCCATCACCTCTGCCCCCCAGTTTCAGAAACTAAGAACTACTGTGGGCAGTAGGTAGTGTCTGGCACCAGCTTTGATTGTTTAAACCCATTTTATTTGATTTATTTCTGATGGCGGCTTTTTTTTTTTCCTGTTGTTGTTTTCTGCAGGTAGAGAGATCTTAGAATATTCCTTAATTGGCTTAACCCTTTTAACTAGATTGGTTTTCTAACTTTGCATAATGGTTCAAACTGCGTCCTGATGATTGTTCAAAGTTACAAGGGGAAAAAAAGTAAATTAATGTGACTTGCATTTAGAACAGTTCTGTTTGATTAGATTTCTAGCATAAAGAAGCCATATACTTATTTTTTGCACTAGTTAGGTCTTAAAGCACTTAAGTTTTTAGAAGTTTTCTGACTGTTCTGTAGCGTTCAGGGCTGTTGTAATAGCTTCTTGCTGTTAATTTTGTCAGCTCATACAATTCTACTCAAGACAAATTCATATTTTGATTCTTATACAGATAGTTGTGTATTTTACGTTGTGAATACAGCAAAAACTTTGTATGTTAGTAATTTCTCACTTAAAATCAGGTTCTTTTTTTCTTTAAGTAGCCCCCATTTTTCTTCTTCCTCTCCTGAATTTAACTAAAGGGCCTATTCCATCTCCTCTTTTAACAGATAAAGTATTATGAATATTGCCATTTCAGAAATCTAATAAGCAACTGTATTAACTACGAGCTATGTTACCAGGTTTTTTTGTAAGTACTAAGAAAAATGCATTATGAAATCCTAATCCATTATAATGGGATGCCTTTGAGGCTAAAAAAACCACAGCTGTAATAGCCACAAGATTGCAGGATTTCAGAGCAATGAATATGAGGACAAGGCAGCCAGCTTTGGCCTAGATAATTTGTTGAAGAGGAAGTGGGGACTGACTGCAACAGTTGAGCTTTTAAAACTAAAGAAGTGAACAGATTGTTGCTGAGCGGAATTGTGTACGGTGTATTTTTAAAATTAGTATTATGATAAGTAAGTTGAGCCCTAACCAGAGATGAAACCATGTGCATACTTCCTGTCTGTCTGAGACATCGCACAAGTGCCTGGGGGTGGAAGAATGAGTTTTAACACACATCAGCATATATCAGAAGTGGTAAAGCTGGTACTTCTTTTGCTGGAAAAGGATAGAGTGGTTTTCTTGATCACTTCAATTGGCTGTTTAGTACATGGGGTAATTCACAGAATCTTGAAAAGCACAGATAACTCTTCAGAAGTCTTTCCTGTTCCATAGCTGCCTTTATCACAGTATTTTGTTTTAATTGTGTGAGTTCCTTGTTGATACAGAATTTGAGTGTGAATACCTATAGCCAGATTAGGCTTAGTCTGAACTACTCCTTCGAACTTTGCTTGATCATTCCTTTAATGTGTATTTAGTAAAACTGTTGATTTAAAGCCTCAAAGAGATGGAATATTTATCTCATCCCTTATGATCTCTTCAAGTAGTTACACATTATGTTAACATCCTTTTTTTTTAAACCTACAAGATCTGTTCGTCCTGAAGCCATGGGCTTTTTTAATGCCCTAGACTGCATGATTAAACAATTTTGCAGCATTGCTTCTTTCCTATGCGATGAAAGAGCGCTTTAGCCTGGCGCTAAAGGCCAAATGCAGACTGTAGCTGGCTAAACTGTGGGTGTTTGTGATACTTCTCAGTATGAGCGGGGCACTGCATAAGTCTCCTTTGTATTATGAACATGCAGGTATCTGGCACTGAACGCTCTGTCTGCTGGGCAGAAAGAGAATTAGCCAGGTAAGAGTACTTTATGAAGTAGTGTGGGATGGTTAGCATAGGACTTACGCACAAGCACCTATGACTCGTTCAGGCATCCCATTTCCTTTAAGGTGGTTCATGTCACAGATTTGCATTAGTCCAGATCCTCTGGAGGACTGAGCTGGGTGCTTTATTCAATAAGCCAAGATTCCCAGGGCACAGCATCCAGGACTTCGCACTAGCTGCCTTTTAATCTGAGGTTTTAGTGTCTGGGATTGAAGACAGCTAACAGGCTAAACTGGGGAGCCATCAGCAGTCAGCACACTTGCTAGAGTTTCATGGTATGGTATGTGCCGCATTAACAGTTCACAGCTATTGAAAATGGAACATGCTGCATGCTATTTCCTCCTTCCCTGGGGGGCAGTTCTTGGGGAAAAACAGCCAAAAAATAAATGGAACATGAGGCAACATCATAGTTGTGCCAAAAAGGCACAATGCTGGAATGTTAAAGTATTACTTGAAAATTGTGTGAAATAATCTGTTTGCTGCTTTCGTGATCAATTAGGCCATACCTGTGTCCATTTTTAGACACCAGCTTGAAGAAATATATGAGGTAATCAAATCAAACTCCAAACAACAACAATTAGAAACGCAGGGTGTCTTAAAACTATGGCCTTTAGGTAAAATTTATACAATAACTTGTTTTGTTTAGTTTTTTTTTATTATTTTTTTATTTTAGAGATGAGATTACTCTTAAGGAATTGCCTCTCTTGAAGGCTGTAAAGCAGAAGCATTCCGTGTGCAGTATTGTTACGACAAGAAATAACAGCAGCAAGGAATATTTAGATGAGATCTTATGGAAAACTGTGTAAGCACTGGAATATGTTGCGTGCAGAGTGTGTGGAATATTCACTCCAGAATTTAAGAGTAGATATGACAGACATCTGTTATGAATAACACAGCTAAAATGATCTTACTGAGAGGAATGGCCTTGATAACTTTTTATGTATAATCAAGTTTTTGTTTGTTTTTTCCCAGGAATCTCATCCATCCTAATTGAATCTTTGATAAAGTGGTTATATTAAGTTATTTCAGTCTCTATGTAGGTATTTTCTAAACTAATTTTCATAGTTCTTTCTGAACGTTTTGTCCCCAGCAGTTTTACAATGAATGACTAGGCAGCAGTTAAGGGATCACAGCAGAGTTAAAAATCCCCTCTCCTGTCTAAAATTTCTTGTGCTGCTGTATGGTGTTAACCACTTCATACTACTGTGCTTTTGGTAGACTCTCATGTACAGTTGGCTATCCACTACAGACACATTCTGTCTCTAGAACCACAGTGCACATGTTCCTAGTGCCTGAGTGCTTAGATTTGTGCACAGCTTTGATGTGTTCTGCTTGATTTACTAAATAATCTGTCTTTAGGAGGGATTGATTCTTAATAAGAAAAATGCTGTATTTTTACTTTGCTTTGTATTCACATTTTTGTGTTTCATATTGGTTGACAGTTGCATGTAGCTTTGATGTTACTTTTGGTACTCCCCCATCTTTCTCCCTGTTGTTCTCCTAGTTAGCAACAGTGTCGAAAAACAAATCCAAAGGCTATGCATGATTTTTTTTGCCAGAGTAATCACGTAATTTAATGTGTTATTCCATTATGGTTTTAATGTGATATTAAAAAAGTCCTTTATATTAAATTACATATCAGCTACAGTCATTATTTCATACAAATATATAAAATAACATCTTAAATGCTTAGAATTTCAGAATATAATTTTATCAACACATGTCTAAACATTATAAGACTAAGAAAATAATAGCTGTAGTTAGTGAATTGACTTGGGGTCAATGTTTCAGAAATCTCATTCTGCTGTGGGGTTTTGAATTAGTATGTCATCCCTTCTGCTTTCCATTTCTGTTCTAATCTAGCAATAAAAATAAATCCTCTCCCCTTTTCCTTCCCAATAATTAGTTTAGAAAGCGTTGTACTATGTATGGAAATAAACCAAGACAAGAAATTTTCTTCTGTATTTACAGAAAAGGCAATGGTTTATGTTTTGTTTTGGTTTTGTTTTTCAAGGTTCAGTTTCTCAGCTTGGTATGAATTTGCTTCTGAAGTTCTACACAATAGAAAATAGTTTTTAAAATAGATAATAATAAACAGAAACTTAATATGCTATAATTTCAGTAAAAAAACCCCAACATTCTGAGATAGTGATCTGATTTTCATTTCTATTCACCTTTCCTGTTCTTGCTATCAGCTTTAGTATCTAAAACATTGTTGTTTTTTCTGACAATCAAAATAACAGTATTTTTATGTTATCTAGAATAGATTTGCTAAAGAATACAAAGAATTCCTTTCACGTGTTTATTTTCCTTTCTGTTCACTGTTATACTGGGTTTTTTTATTTATTTTTTTTTAACTAACTTATTAAAAAGAAAACAATCATTAAATTATCTTTGACTGGAACTAGAAATATTGCCAAAGAATTATCAAATTGTTTTAAAAACAGTGTTTTTTTTTCTCTTGCGATTTCATTGACTGTTAATTTTTCAGACTTCACACAGTCCTATATTAGTCACTTCATTATTTTGCTTAGGAACAGCCTGGACTGGTTTGTTTCATTAAACTATCAAATAATCTTTGTTCCAATCCATTTGGAACACAAGCGTATCATTATCATATCATTCTTTTCAGTGCTTTGAAACATCCCAAGTTTTTCATAGCATAAGTAGCATCTGTAGACAGAATTGTGGCACATTTTTAAAACTGAGGCAAGTTATCGAGACCTATTAATTTAAAAAATGCTCCTTAACATTATCTGCAGCTTTTAGTTGGAAAAAGAATGTTTGTCAAGAGAAAGACTTAATCTAACTTTTGCTCACGTGCAAAACTGGTATCAAGGACATTCTTTTTAATAAATTATTTTAGCCTCTAGTAATGAACACATTACTGATTGCTTCCCTTTTTTTTGACTTGAAATTATTCAGAATTGAATGCATTTTGGTTCTTGCACTAAATGTGAAATCTGAAAGAAGTGTTTCAAGTATCTGTGATGAAAGAGAAGTCTTCATGTAGAAGCTCCTTAATTTCAAGTTAATCCTTTATTTTTTTGTACATACGTAGAAACTTAATGTTAAGATTTCACTTGGAAAATATAAAAGAAGTCTGACCAAAATCAATGAAGTTGCACCATTTGAGGTTCTAAACTCTAATGGTAGCTAGTTTGGCTGTTTGGTTAAATCTTACAAAAAAAGTGCAGATTGTTAGCTATGACAACGGTTGATTTCAAAAAAGATTTTATATTCGGGGGATACAACAGTGGGAGCAGGCATTCAAAATATCTTTCCTTCATGTGGACTTTGAGCAATACAGAACAAGAGAAGAGACCTACAGAAGGAATTGTAAAGAATGGGCATTATTTTTAGAGATCAGCAGTTCTGGACCGTTTGATGAAATAAAATATTTTATAGAGTGATATGCTGTATTGACAGAAAGAATACAGATTTCCATTCTTAGATTTCAAAGTACTAGAGAAACATCAAATGCCTGTTCGCCTTTGAGTAAGATATGCATTAGCCCCATTCTGCAGACTTGATAGTTGCTACGTGCCTGCTGGGTTGTATTGTCGTGCAGGAAGTCGGTGACCAAATTAGGAACAACATCAGAATTCAGTGGGTTTTATTCAGTGTGGCAGGAAAAAAAAATCTAAATACTGTATTTTTTTTAAGCATAGTCACCGTTCTGGATTTGCTGTTTTGAATGGGAAATTAGGTAATTACAGTTTGAATGTTTGGAAATTACACTACTCAGTAGATTTCTGGATGGAGAATCAAGTTGCTCTTTGCCAATGATTAGGATAGACTGACTTCTAAATCTTTTATTTGAAAATTTCTCATTTTCTGAGTAGAGTTAAAATATTTTATAATTCTGTATCCATCAATTTAGCATAGTTCCAAAAACAAACAAACAGAAGTAATGGGATTACTAGTTGAATACAAATTCAACTTTACACAGATAGTAGAGTAAAAATAATGAAAATCCATTTTGTGTTTAATACAGATACATTAAATAAAGGAAGTATTACCTGTGGTTACTGAATTGAACGTCTTGTTTTGGATCACTTGGTCCGTCATGATCTCACTTGATCCCTTTCTACATAGCTTATTTTTATTCAGAGAGGAAAACCAGCTTTTTGCACCTTTTCAAGACTTCAAGAACTTCAAATAAGCTAGACATTGAACTGATCTCGCTGAAGGGATTGAGAGCAGCCCTGCCAAGAAGGAGCTGGGGGTACTGGTGGATGAAAAGCTGGACATGAGCCAACAATGTGCGCTCGCAGCCCAGAAAGCCAACCGTATCCTGAGCTGCATCAAAAGAAGTGTGGCCAGCAGGTCAAGGAAGGTGATTCTGCTCCTCTACTCCGCTCTAGTGAGACCCCACCTGGAGTACTGTGTCCAGCTCTGGAGCCCTCAGCACAGAGGACCTGTTGGAGTGGGTCCAGTGGAGGGCAACCAAAATGATTGGAGGGCTGGAGCACCTCTCCTATGAAGACAGGCTGAGAGAATTGGTGTTGTTCAGCCTGATGAAGAGAAGGGTACAGGGACACCTTAATTGCAGCCTTCCATTACTTACAGGGGACTTACAAGAAAGATGGGGACAAACTTTTTAGCAGGGCCTGTTGTGGGGACAAGGGGTTAATGATTTTAAACTAAAAGAGGGTAGATTTAGACTCAACCAGAGGAAGATATTTTTTTTTGTGTTGAGGGTGGTGAAACAATGCAACAGGTTGCCAAGAGCAGTGGTAGATACCCCATTCCTGGAAACATTCAAAGTCAGGTTGGACAGGGCTCTGAGCAACCTGACCTATTTGAAGATGTCCCTCCTCATTGCGGGGGTGGACGGGTGGACTAGGTGACCTTTAAAGATCCCTTTCAATCCAAACCATTCTATGATCTTAAGTTATGGAAGATGTGCAAACCGTGAGAAAACACTTTGGAAAGATAACTTCAAAATACCGCACATAGTAGGTAAAAGCTTTGCCACTGTTCCTCTTGCTTAATACGGATGTGAAAAAAAATTATTGAGCCTTACAGTGTTTCTTTTTTAAACTCAATAATTAATTTGGATGCCTGGTGGGGGCGTGGTGTGTCTTGAATCTTTAAAGCTTTTTCTGAACCTTGGTTATTGGAAATAAACAGATGTTAAATTTCCATTTAAAAACTAAAATCAGTCCTTTTTTCTTAGTAGTTGTGGGATTGTTAGGGGTTCTTTTGGCTTCTTTAAAATGTTTCACTAGTTTCTTGACTCAAGAGTCTTGTAGAGTAGATAAATGCTTAATTTTGAATGTTTACTAGAAGCTGAAATCCTGGATTTTCAAACTTTGTATATATGACAGACAAAGGGAAGGTACAGACCCAGTTTTCTCTTTGCATATTAATCTGAAAGCATTCCTGCAGGCTTTCCTACTAAGCATGTCTGCTGTGTTTCTAGATTGAATGCTTAATCTTGTTTTCATGTAGTTTACTTGGAACATCCTGTGCGTGGTGCAGAGGAATACAGATTAGGAGATAGAAATAATATATTCACACACTGTATTAGAGATGCTTATAGGGAAAGGACAACGTAATTTTATCGGCTGCTGTATGACATGACCGACTTTACAAAGGAATTTGAATATAGTAATGCAGCACAGTTGAAAGAGGAGGTATGAGGACGACTTCATCCCATGTAGATGGAAAATATCTAAATGTGTAGAAAAACTGGAAAACTGACCTCTTTAACAGCTTTAAAAGGTATGTAAAAGCATGCTGCTACCATTTTAGATTGTAATATTAAAATGTTTATTTCAAAATGCTCTGGAGGGTGCATTTCCTCCCTCACGCTTGGAAGACCAGAACTCTTAATATCGATGTAAATGTCCAAATTCTGAAGATGTGCAGGTTGTTTTATGATGTGGGCATCTAGCCATTTATCAGTCCTTCCAAGGATAATCGGCTCGAAGGCTGGAGCGAAACCCTTCCAACAGCCCGCTTTGCCTGCCAAAGAAAATTCAGCCACTGAATTGGTGGAAATTGCTGACTGGTCACCTAGAGACTGCTCCTTATTTAAGTGGTAAACCAGCTTTTCAGCTGCGGCAGCCTGTGCTGCATATAGAGAATCCCGTCCGTGCACAGCAGTTGTGAATTGAGATAGCAAAGAAACTATTCATCCAATTTCCATTAATAAAATTAAGTAGTAGTAGTGTGGCGGTTGCCCATTAGTTTGGGTTTCCTAACGGAAAGCGCAGAACCGCAGGAGGTCCTTTTCTTTTTCATCTCCTCTTGCCCACCCAAGATTTCTTGCCAGAAATCATAGAAGTTGTAATGTGACTGTCGCTTTGGGATGCGCACCAGCGCTGCACCCGCAGCGGGGGCGGGCAGGGCGTCGGGTGTCCCCGGCAGAGCCGGTACCGCGCTAAAGGCGCCCGCAGCCCCCGGCCCCGCCGCCGCTCGGCTTTCCCAGGGGAGGGAGCGGTACCGGGCGGAGCCCGGGAGTCGGCCCCGCCGGTGCCCGGTGGGGGCACGGCCCCTGCAACGGCCGGCTCCCGGGAAGCCTTGCGTGCAGCTTTACCCGGCAATCGCCTTACGGGGACAAATTTAGCGTAACGGCAATCCGCGCTTAATCTGCCGGAGCCGCGGGGGAGCGCGGGCGGCAGCGCTGGGGGCTGGCTCGGGCAGCCAGAAACTTCTGGCAGCTTCCCGGCTCGGGCCCCTCCTCTTAAAGCGGCAGGGCCCGCCGCCGGGCTGGCCGGTCGCCTGTGCCCTGCGGCGGGCGGGCGGGCGGGCAGGTCCCCGGAGAAACGCTGGCGGCTCCTCTGCTCTTCTGCCGTCCCCGAGGAGCTCATCAAAATCACCCGGGCTCTGTGTCCCTCCGGCAGCCTTATCGAAGCTAGAGCATCGAGCCGCCCCCCGGCCGCTCGTTGGGGAGCCCCTCAAACCGCTGGTAACAGTCGCCGTTCAGTAGTCAGCATCCCACAGCAGCCAGTGCCAGGGAAGGTCTCGCCCCAGTCTCTTTCCAGAACAGCCCTTCCGTGCCCCGAGCCTGGCCACAGCCCCACGCTCCCGGCAAGCGAGGCCTCGGATACATGCAGCTCTCCACCGGTTTCCATGTGGAGAAGGGTGTCCATCTCCCGTTGTCACCCGGCAGAGCCTGCTCCCCTTCTGGTAGCCTGGCCTCAGTCATTAATGCAAACAAAATAATGTAACGTAAGCACCTGGTTAGTGGATGGGTTCAATGAGGATCTTAAATACCAGTAGTCTGCCAATAGTTAAAAAAAGGGGGGAAAAAAAAAAGAGGCAAACTTAGAGATTCAGCTTAACTTTTCCCTTTCTTCCTGTGTGAACTGCAAGATTTTGGAGAGAGTATAGAGATATAGAAACGTTGAGAGAGAGGAAATCTGGGATGTATATGGAAACTGCTGTGAATGAAAAAAGTTCATGATGTCATTATAAATGAACGATGGTGTGTGCTGGGCATACTTCTCAGTTTTCCTGTTGAGAAAAAAGTTTATTGATGGCTTTGTGTATGATATGCTACTGAAAAGATGATTTGTATCTACAAATTGTAAAGTGCAAGTGATTATGTTCCGATGTAAAATGTACGTGCAAATTCAATTACCTTACGTTTTAAAATAAAATGAAGGCTGAGACTGCGGCCTTTAGAGACAGCAACATGCGAGACAGTAGTTGTCTAAAAACAAAGTCTTTAATAATTTCAAGAAGCTAAGAACTTCTTATCGTAGATCAGTCCAACAGTGTGTCTCCCTCTTCCCCTTAAAGACTGTTGCAATGCTGCTTGTTAAGATAATTTCAGTATGCTTGTAATACCTTTTCCGAGATTACTGAATCATGTTCTCAAATTTTAGCTGCATTTTCACATACTATGTTTTTCTGGTAACCTGCAACAAAAAACAAAGAATATAAACAAATACCACCAAAGCGCATCAAAACTAAATAGTCAGTCACGTTCACTGTGAGTGTTAGAGTGTCTATTTAATGACATAAGCACAAAGTAGAGAAGGGATGACAGAAGGTTAAAAATAGCTGTATACTTATTTTTAATCTCTATCTAATTTTGGTGGAATTGAATAAAACCTGCCTGAGAACAGGTGACTCATTTAGAGTTGGTGAAAATGACAAAGTCGTGTAAGGATTATCTGAAATTAATGCCAGACTTTGATCATCACTGTTTACTTTTCTAGTTTGCATTCTCTATGATGCATCACATCTTGCTAGTTGTTTTAACTTAACACTTTCAGCTGATACTATCAGTCAGAATGAGGGAAGTATTTTGAAAATTTCACTTAAGTGATTTGGGGAAAAAAGCCCACATAATTTGTGTTTCAATGGAATAATAAAATTGTAGAAAAATTTCCTGCAAGTATCCACTGAAGATTTCACATGGTTATTTTAAAATATATAATGATTCATAGTGGTAATTAAAGAAAAGCATTTAATCAGTATAAATGTTCCTCTCAAAAGCCACTCCGGTACTGTATTTTTAGTAAACATACCTACAGTGGTAAGCAAATGGTCCATATGTTTGCTATTCTTTGAAATTACTCTATTTACAATGGTAAATATTAACTAATTCCAGTGAAAGGAGTTAGCTGTTGTACAAGTGAGTTCAGGAGGTTTAGGCTAGGGATTGAAATTAGCTTAGGTGGTAGTAACAAATCAGTTCTTACAGATGTTTGTTTTTCAAATTAATATTCTTTTTGGAAGAAGCTTTTAAAAATAAGCCACAGTCATGACAAAGTAATACTACTATTGGTGATTTTTCTCTTAATAAGAATTTTAAATCCTGTTTTAAAATTTGATTGTTGGCTTGCCTGTTCCTCTGCCATAAACTTCCAAATAGTTGAAGAATATTGATGAAGCTCTGGTTAAGCTTCAGATTGTCTCGGTTCCCAGTATTGCAGACTTTTTTTAAAATGTTCAATAGTAGTGAAGAAAAAGTGTTCTTTATTTTCTGTAAGTTAAACTTAACATTATGACTTGGTCTTTGAAATAATATTTTTGCCTCTATAGAGAGGTATAGGCCAGACTGACACAATGAGCTCTTGAAGTGTTTGTCAGCAGGAGAATTCTAGCTATGTGTATCTGTATGGACCCATCTGGGATCAATCTGTCTTGTTAAAGTAATCTCAATATTCCACGCATTCTGTTAAGTTTGGAAGATTAACTGGCATGAAAACCTATCAACATCGTAGTGCTGAAAGAGTTTCTTCACTAAAGAGTGGGGAGGGCAGGAGGGATACTCCCTCTTAGAGCTTTACTGACTTTGCAAAGAGTCATCGCTGCTTCCCCCTGTTAAAGGAGAAGGTAGAACACTTGGTTGGCCTTCACCATTGCAGCAGAAATGGCCATCTGTCTTCAGTTGGTGCAGAGTTTGGAGGCTTATGTAGTGCTTGTTGCAGACAACTGTGGTATCAGTTTATTATATTTATGGTAGTCATTGTATGAGCTTAGTGTTGAGTTCTGTGTTTCTACTGCTGTGATATGCGTATGCTGTCAAGTTAAAGCTTATTGGGCTGTTTTTGTAATGCTCTGTCCACTAAAGCTAATGAGACCATGGCAGCTATATTGCCAGTGGCCAGTAATTAAAAACCAGTTGTTTTGCTTTCTGTTTCAGGCCATTGATGAGCCTCCCTATCTCACAGTGGGCACTGATGTGAGTGCAAAGTATAGAGGAGCCTTCTGTGAAGCCAAGATCAAGACAGCAAAAAGACTTGTCAAAGTCAAGGTATGTGGTTTTTCTGCAAATACTTTTTTTGGGGAAAAAGTCATCAATGTTCTAAATAGCACATGAAACTTCTTTATAGTCTCAAGACAACTATGAGGCTGTTGTTTCCTTGGAGGC
Source organism: Limosa lapponica baueri (assembly GCA_002844005.1). NCBI lineage: Eukaryota > Metazoa > Chordata > Aves > Charadriiformes > Scolopacidae > Limosa > Limosa lapponica. The sequence continues at coordinate 880,904 of KZ505650.1, read as the reverse complement.
TGGCAATGCAGTCTTTGAAATAACAGTAAGCTTATTTTTGTTGGGAGGGGAGGTGTTCCCCCCACCCGCATGCAATTAAGTGCATTGTGTTTCTTTCACTGCTTTGTCCTCTGCTTACATCCAGTATTTGTGGCCTTCAATGCTGTAGGCTGACCTTAAAGTAATTGATCAAAATTTGACAAATGTAGGCATAAGTATGGGGAAATGTTATCAGAAAATAGCTAAAGCTCCTCAAAGTACGTTTAATACAGTTTCTTTTACTTCAGGAGCACAGGTCACTGCCATTTAGCAGAGTCAACTAGATAATGCTTCAGATATAAGATTAAACCCTGCTGTCTTCCAACAAAGACTTGGCATGTTGAGTCCTACAGAATAGCAAGCGGGGGATCTTGCCTAATCTTTATGATGACTAGTTAATGACTGAATGAATCAATATAAGCTACATGTGGTACAAATAAAAATGGTGACAAGGGAATACAAGAGATACATTTTACTATCCTGTGGAAATTTAAAATATCATTTCTAGAAATAAAGAGAACAATGTTTGGCCTTTTTTTTTAGTATATACTAAGTCTGCACTGCAAAGTGGCCCTATTTCTGTCTGGGTAATGTTGCCCTAAAAGCTTCTAATCTGGGAGCAGGTACTGTTTTTCTGCTCTGCCTCTTAACCTCATACAGAAACATAACGCAGCAAGGATCAAAAGCACTTAGGAAAAATAAATTAGATTGTTGCTCTGCAACAGAGTTATAGTAGCAGAATATTTTTCTTATATTTACTGTAACTACAAGTGCAAATATGTGAATGGTGAGTGGTGATAACCTGTTATAGAAGAGCTTCCATTATGAACTGTCATGCATTGCTTGAATCTGCCCCCATGCTATGGCTGATTTTTGTCCAAGGGAGAGAGCAGGCTATCTCCAGAAGCCCTGGTGGGAAGGACTACTGTCACTTACTTGATAATAATGTTTACTGTGTTGAGAAGATGTTAGTCTTAAATCTGACATCTTTAAAAAGCCTTTAGAACAAATTAGTGGTCTTTTAATTTCATTAGTCATAACTCTTAACAGCATCAGCTGGTCCATGCTTTACAGCACCATTGAGTTTAAGCGACTAAGTATTGGTATTTAAGCTGTTAAGTATCAGTATTAAAGCACAGGAATTGTGCTTTCATCAGTGAAGTCCTAACTCCTTTTAGCTCTTTAGAGGGCTTTCAGCCCATCTTCTTAGATGGCCACTTGCACTCAAGGTTGTTTTCCATTCGTAAGTATTTTCTTAGGGGTTTATTACTTGCAGTTTCGTCACTGCAGTTCTTTGCAGAAATAACTTGAAATGAAATGGATTAGCATTTTTACTGTAAGTTGTTTGTGGAGACTGTGCCCAAAGCCTTGTGAATTCAAGTGTGTGTGTGTCTTTGCTGTTACTGTATGGCTTAGGGCAGTTAAGTCCCAGTACGGTTTTTGCTTTGTAATGTAATGTGTGGTCGAGGGCTTTTTTCGTGTGAGTGTGCAGTAACAATATTTGCTTACACTGTCTTTCCTCCACCAGGAACATACATTCCCTAAACTTAATAGTGACCCCTTGATTTTCTCTAAAAATCTTTTCAGCTCTTTCTGGCACATGCAGACTTTCCCCAGTATTAGCTCTAACCAAGATTCTTATTATCACATGTACTTTGTCTGGAATTTTGGTAGTTTATCTGCTGCATTTATTTTCCACTCGTTTTAACAGTTTCTTCTGGCCCCAATATATTTTATGCCCCAGTCTCCTAGAACTACTAAAGGAAAAGAAAAGTCAGTTAACTTCATAACATCAATTCTAGTTTGAGGCTTTCATTTAAGTTTTATAACTAGATGCTCTGTTGAGAAAGGAGGATGACAACAATTTTTTTTCAATATGGAGTCTGTCATCTTCAGGCAAGTAAAATATATCTAATTGTGTCTCCTTTTACCTGCTTTCTTATGTTGAATTCTACTTCCTATAATATTTTAAAGCATACCTTCATAATAACTTTTCTTTCGCCGGTATAATTTAATAACTTTATTCGATTTAATGCAAGTGCTATGTATTTATCATTTCAGTATCAGTAGGTACTGTATTTCACAGTTTAGCAGTCTTTGGCAGGTGCTGTACATAGTACAGAATTTTATGTTAACAAAGTAACTACATTACATACTTTGTCATGGAAAGTAGTAAAACTGAAGATTTGCCTGGACTTGTGAAAAGTCTTGAAGGCAGTACGAATTTGACTAAAGGTCAAGACTTTTACTGTTAGAAGAGTTGATAGTCCACTTCATCTTCATAGGATCTGTTACAGCTTTTCTTAGAGAGCTATTTAAGCTGGTTTATTTTGACTGTGTCTCCTAAAACAATTAGCACCATCATCCATGCCCACTTGTATTTGGGCACCCTCCACAGAAGTTTCAAAAGAAACTGTTTTCTATGTAGGCCTTTATTAAAAAGGAACTAGTGAAGCATCTGCTGTGTAAAGCTTACCAGGATTGTCTTTTCAGGATGGCGAAGAAAAGGGAAATACCAACTGAATCTAAACAGGTTGATGCTATGCTGAATGTCTTAATCTTTTATCTGAGACAGAAAGGATCCACATGGACAAATACTATGGGATTTAAAATCCATACTAACAAATACTGACATCACTTTTTTCAGCTTCAAGAACGGCCAGTGGTGTCACAATGAGTTTAAATTTTGAATATTTATGTTAATAACCAGGTTTAGGGTTTTTTTTTTGAGTACGTATGAATATCTCAAGAAGCAAAAACTGTTGGTATCAAAAATCTTTTCTCCAAAAGGAGTCAAAGCCCCAAGGCATCTTTAAAAAGAAAAACCATTCTGGAATGCACAATAGCAATTTGCTTTGTTTACCTTTCATTGTAGTACATTGCAGCTGGCTCATGGTTTTGGATAGAGTTCCTTTTTGCTGTAAAATACATTTAAGATAATTACAGAAAGTAAATAAAACCAGATGTCTCTAAATCAGAATTGATATACTGGCTATTTCATATGAGCCAATAGTGACCGCAGGTTTCACATTACTTTGTATCTGAACTGAACTTTTGATTTCTAGATATAGGTGCTAAACCTATTTGATTTCAGAGCATTGAAACGTAAATGTTTCTTAAAAATTACTCATGCTCAGAACTCTTGGAACTTTCTCCTTTCTTGGTGTGGCACTAGAGCAGTACAATTCAAATAACAAAGAGAACTGCAGAGATGTTTTGAGCCATTAAACATTGTTGGTAAACTGTTGTTTGTCACTTCCTTTAGAGGTAATGGTTCTATTCTGAAAGATAAAACATACTTTAAAAGTTATGATGACTAAGAAATCGTCTCCTCATATTTCTAAGTGACATGAACGAAGCACAGTTTTCAGCAAGTGCAATGCTTATGGTGACTAACTGTAAGATGAGAGTCAGAGATGGGCTATTGCCATCTGCATGTGCTTATGCCACTGAATTGTATCAAGTGATTGTCAGTTGAATTATATTTTTTAGGTAACTTTTAGACATGATTCCTCAACAGTGGAAGTGCAGGATGACCACATAAAGGGTCCCTTAAAGGTAATACATTTTTTTTATATTTTTCTAACACTTTGAAAAGCATTCTTTCTCAGTATTTGTCATAAATGTGTTTATGCAGTATGGGGTGAAAGTGGAAGGTTCAGTTTATTACACAGGCCAGACAGGATCACGAAGCATAAAAGGTAATGCTGCAAAACTAGAATTAGTACACTCTTCATGTTAACTATTTCCTTTGTAGTTAAAATAAAGGGGATGCAGCATACAGGCTGATGCAAGGCTCTTTGTTCTTTTCGGCCTTAAAGCTACGAAGTTTGACTGGCTCTGATTTTTAGTCACTGTTGCTTTGGCAAACTCAGCTGGAGGATTTGATGGGCAAGCTCTTATACAAGAGAATGACATCACTCAAATTGGTTCTTGTTCCCCACCTGCTGGCAGGAAATAATCAGCTCAGTTAGTCGGCTTATTTTAGAGGAATGAAAGAAAGAAGTTTTGAGGGATACAAATATATTCTGGAATATATACTGGAAAAGTATGGTGTAGTTAACATAGACATAGGTTAGAAATTAACTCTGTTTGCTAAGTACAAAAGTGCTAACTTCATTGCCTGTTTTAGAAGCTCTCCAGTGCTAAGTGGCTTTTGTATTTTAGGTGGGAACTGTTGTGGAAGTGAAGAATCCGGATGGAACATACCAGGAGGCAGTTATCAACAAATTAACAGATGCAAGTTGGTACACTGTAGGTAAGAGAAACAGTTATGTTTTGGTAATTAAGGTAGAAATGGATCAGATACGACAGCTTTTAAGAACAAAATGGTATAGCTAGTGTTAGTACTATGTTGTATGTGTATGTTTATGCTTCTAAGGTGTGAGATTAGCAGTTCAGCAAGAAGAGTAAGATAGGAGTCCATGCAGATTAAATTTTGAAGGTAGGTGTCATGGAGTTGCAGTCTGTAAATCAAAGTAGGTGTCTGTCAAAAATCCTGAACTTGAGAAATAGGAAGCGGAGATATAAAAGTGGAGACTGAAAACCGTATTTTGTAGATAAAAGTAGACAAAAGCATGTTGACCTTGCAGAATCAGTAAAAGCACAGCTGCTGGCTGTGTAATGCACTTTGAGAGAGAAGTGATTCTAGCAATGGATGATTAGAATAATCTTTGTCAGGAGGGTGAATGGAATGAGACTGAAATTATCTTTACAGACAGTGATGAAAGTCCTACTTCAAGAGGTAATTGCCATTTAGCAGATTTCAGAATTAGCACACGTCCTAACCACCAATGTTGTCTTAGCATTTGGTGAGAAGTATCTAGTTACTTGTATTGTCAATGGTTTTGTGAGTAAAATTACTATGATTTGGTTAAAAACTTTGTGAAGGGACAGATAGACCTGAAGTAGTACCTTCCAGAAGTTGTTATTTAAGACCATTTATGCCACTGTAGCATGCTACCGCATGTAGAATTTAGAGAAATAACCGTTTTGGGGCTGCTTGAGAACTCTTTTAACACTAAAGTATGGACAAGGTTGCTTTAGGAGCATTCCTGTGTGTCTTATATTCATAAGATGTTATTTGAATATAACTTGTAGATCAGTTTGTTTATATGTCTTGTTTGGTGCTACTGCTTTCCTATCAAAGGAAGATATGAACTAAATTAAATTTAAAAAGTCCCAACTGGTATAACCTTTTAAAATTAGTGTTGCATAGTTATATAAATACATTAAATGTCCTTAGTTTATTTGCTTGTCCTATAAAAATTCTTTAAAAAGCTCAAGGTATTTCAATCCTGGTAAATAGATACTGTTTCGTCATTCATATAAGGATGTCTTTAGAAAGTTTAAGTGATATTGTGAACATTTAACTCTGTGTACTGTGAGGGGAAAAAAAGACAGGATAGTTTGCTGTACTAAAAATGCAGAATTGTGCATATTCAAAAGTAGTCTTATCCCCTTCTGCAATTTTTTTTGGCATTACATTGCCTTTTCTCAGAATTCAAAGTGGTTTTATTTGCATTAAGTTGCCTCTTTTTTCTTTTTTCCGTGCAGTTTCAGAGTAGGTGTTTTTAAATGCATTACACTCCTGTATGTCTGTTCAGTAGATTGTTTTGAGGGTGTTCGATTAGATCAGAATGTCATATAAATTCCAGCCATATGTGCTGTGCTGGCCGTACAAGTCTTTCAGGAAGGTGAAGCTATTCCTTCAAATCTATTCATGTTACAGAACAAGATTAAGAATCCCTCTGGCAAGGAAGAAGCCACAAGCAGATTACCGCGTAGGATACTAATGTGGCTACCTACCTAGCTCTGAATCGGTTTACCTCTGTTGTAGTCAGCTTATCCCTTGAAGTGGATAGATTTCTTTTTTTTTTTTAATCTCTAATTATGTAAGGAGACTGTTATGTTAATTAACACAAACTGAATTAGGAACCTGCTGCCTTCTACTTCACATAACTGAGGGGGGAGGCTTAATTATGACCATTTGAAATGCAGCTCCAGATCTGTATGTTTTCTTGTGCAGTTCTTGCCCTTGATACTTTTCAACAAATTTTGAAGTGACAGATGTGCATCTATAATGGATATTTTATCCTTAAACAGTTCTCAAAAATTACTGTAGTATAAAACAGACTGGGGAATGGTAGTCACAAGGGGAAGTTTGTTCATCAACAGTACTGTATTTTATATAGGGATGAAAAATTGTCAGAACTGGGTAAAAGTTACTTTCGTATCAAATAAATACTAGTCAAGAATTTTGATGTACCTTGTGGCTTTTTGTATATTTTTATTTCAATTAGTAAATGTTGAAAACAGAGTATAGCACCCACTGTCTGTAAGTCAAACGTGGCTGAAAATTAATCTTTCTAATCTTGCCAGACATCTTTTGCCAATTGACTGCCGTTCTCCTAACACTGTTATTTTGACTCCTATTTGTGAAAGCATTTACATATTTTTATTTTTCTACCACATGATTGGATTCTAATGAGACTGACAGAATCAGGCTTGGAGTACTGTTGATGGACAGAAGAGAGGATTTGAATGAAGGCGAAAGAGACATGTTAAGAAATTGCTGAAGCTTTTAATGTAATATTTAAATCTAATCTTGGGGTTGTTTCCATGCCCACAAAAGTCTTCAAGGTCGCTGCAGTGTGGGGGCAAGAGCATAACTGTTGTCACTGTTGGGGAGGGGATTGGAGGTTGGTTATTGTCTCACTGAATAGTGCAAGCATAGCCCAAGAGTTAAAACTTGTCACCAGGTTTTCATCCGTTAAGTACCTGTAGAAGACTTGACAAAAGCTTACTTTTTATATGACCAGTTTATCAGCTTCTGAAGATTCACCTTGAATGTGTGGAGTGTGTTTCATGATTCAAAAGGATAAAGTATGTAGCTCAAGCCATCTGTATTACGAACTTGCTTCCAGTTGACCTAGTGATAGCAGAGGTAGCAGAAAGTCTGGAGAACAGGAGCTCCACAGTTCTCTCACTACAGCTGGTTTTGATGATTGTCTGCACTTTGACAGTTGCCATCTTACTTAGACTGATACCACTGTTGTTTCATAGCATAGTTGAATGAAGTCAGTAGAGAAAGATGTTGAACTTTGATATAACACTAAACTAACTTTTTTCTTAAAATATACATTTGAATATTGTAGGAGTTCTGGTTATGTAATAAGGTCTGTAAAAATTGAAAATGCTTGAAGAATAGTTTTTCAATTCTAGCTTGGATTGATTTTTTAAATTTTGTGTCCTGCTGTATGAATTGTCTGCTCAACTACTGATTGCTTAAGATTCCATCTAGCATATGCCAGCATGGAATAGCTATGGTGAGACAGCAGCTTATGTATTTGGTCGATCTGTGCAAGTGCTTTACTGGATATGCAGCAGTATCCAGGTACAGCTTTTGTTTTTCTGACATCTAAATCAATCACTTACTGATATCATGATTTTTTTTAATCTTTTTTTTTTCCTTATCTCACTTCCTACCTGCTGACAGTATTTGATGATGGTGATGAGAAGACTCTTAGACGTTCTTCCCTGTGTTTAAAAGGAGAAAGACATTTTGCTGAAAGCGAGGTAATTGAAGAATTTTTTATACAATAACTTTGTATTTAGAAAAATATAAAATTGATTTTTTTAGTACCTCAGTCTTCAGTACCTTATGCACATCCATGCTATTAAAACTGGGGATTAAGTAAAATACACTCAACAGGGTCTGGCTTACTCTTTTTTAAAATCAAGAAATACAATTAAATTTTACCACATTCCGTAAGTTAAGAAACAAAATCAGCATTTCATATTTTTCATTTTTATATTATTAATGGTTTGTAGATTGTAGGTCACACAAAAAACTGTGATCACACAACAACTTTGCTTTATATAAAAAAACTGCTTGTAAGTATTCATTTGAAAAAAATCAAAATGTGTTACATAAAAAAAATAATGTACATCTTTGGATGTAATTAATTTCTGCTCGATTTTAGGTAGATGATCAAGTCTAATTTGTAATAGTTCATAAATTTAAAAGATCAGTACTTTTCATTTAAAAGGCAAATTGTAAGTTGCTCTTACCTGTTAAATTGAAGACAGTTACCAGTATTTTGAAAATGGTTCATGTCTTAAAGGTGACTTGCATATTAAAAGTATGCAGATGTTTGTAGCAGATTTCAAGTAGTTCAAATTTCAGAATGAGGGTTATTCCTTCTTATTATGTAAGACAATCTGGACTGATGGGCAGATTTATGTAAACATGCTAGAAAGCTACTGAAAACAGGTTTTTTTTTTCCCCCCTACATAAATACAGTTTATTATTGTAGTCAGCTGAGCTTGTACCTGCTTACTGCATTCTTGTGAAGGTTCAGATACCTTCTAGAATCCTAAATCAGGATTAATTACCTTAAAAAAACAGGGCCTAATTAGATGCTTAAATCTCAATTTGGGTATAAATGCTGTAATTTTGAGAGGTGTGTTGTTCCCGTGATTAGCTCTTTGTTAGTAATGATCAGCACTCCTGAAAATTAAATGGCTTCTGTTCCATAAATACTATTTTAATATGGTTTCAGGAGTATTACTTTATAGTAAGCAAGTTGAAAATTTTAGTCTATATTGCTTTGTGACCCATTTGGCTGATCGAGAGTAATTTCAGATTACTTTGTCAGATTCAAAGAAACCTTACATTCAGATGACTCCTACTTTTTATTTTATCATCATTCTTACCGTCTTAGCTTTTGATGTCTTGCCAGAAGTCACTGATACGCAATTCATTGTGACCAGCCCTCAATGAAACCCATGTGGTGCATTTCTAATTACCTCATGTTTGCATAGGTACTCAGCAGGGAAAATTGCCTCTCCAGTTTCTTTTGTAACTAGACCAGTGCCACATGATTGTCTTGTTCCGATGTTGCTTTAGTTCATCTTTGATTTCCCAACGTGTGGGATCTTTTTGGGTGTCCACCACACTCGGAAATAATCATGCATTTACTTTTAAGGTTTAAAAAGCCACTTTTATTTTCTCTGTGTCCAGCTCTGTCTGACACAGCATACTTTTGAGATTCTTTGTTTCACGTTTAAAAATTAATACATGACTCAGAAGTGTAATTCAGAGGACTGTGTTTACTTTGGAAGGCTTTTTGCCTTCTTTCAAATAAAAAGAGTAAGTACCTGTACAAAAAACTCTGTGTACCAGGAGCCTTCAAATCTGGAATGCTTATAATTTAAACAGATAATAATAGTTTTAGGAAAAGAAGATACTACATTTCTGTGAAGTCCTTCTGTTGATGCTTTAGCATTCTCCCTGAATGGAGAAAATTCTTTCTTTCTCTCCCTCTCTTTTTGTTTTGATGTTAATGCAGTATCAATTAGCACCCTCTCTAATACAATATAGCAACATCTTTAAAGTTGTTTTAGAAACTTTCTGTCCCGTATCAAATGCGTTAACTTGTCAAGTTTGCTGCTACTGAGTTATCTTGCAGTTTCATTTCATAGGGGACCTTTGTTCATTTATAAGGAGATGATTGGGTGTTTAGTCTGATGATAGGACAGGCAGGAAATTCATCCTGTAGAGATGGAGTATCCCAGGTTGGCAGAATACCTGATACTTCATTCTCTGTGTTTGAATGGCACAAAGGCAGGACATCTGGGAAGAATTGTCTATGTGTGTTGGACAAAAGTTAATTATTTGTACGTGGGGAGAAAGTGTGGAAGAAAACTTGAAAACAAAACATGTTACTTTTTAAAATTGAAGCAGTGATGTCTTTGCTTAATTCTGTATTTCTTTTGTAATGGGAAAGTCTCTCTGTTGACAAAAATTACTTTAACCAGATTATATGAAGTTATAGTTTGGAGAATAACTTATGCCATTTTTTTAATATGTGTATATATATGTATTTTTTTATTTCAACAGACACTAGATCAGCTTCCACTCACAAATCCTGAACACTTCGGGACTCCTGTTATAGGAAAGAAAACAAACAGAGGAAGGAGATCCAATCATATGTAAGTTTAACATCTTTATATCTGTGCTGTCTGTATTCAATTCTGACACCTTCAATGTGTGTGGAGTTTTACTAGTTGTATGTTTAGGCTTCTCTCATTCAAAAACCAGGAAGCTGTATGAAAAGTGGTGTTTAGCACTCAGACTGAAAGCCAAGTTTTACATGTGTTGTTGCATGCAAGAATTACAAGTCTTCATGTCATCAGTGTTTATAACAGTACTGGGTATAGGCGAGAGGTTTTTTCTTGTTTTTGTTATATAAGTAAGAAAAGACAGTGTCATACCAAGTGATAGTGTGTTGTTAAGCTATGTTCAGAAGCTTCTCTGTAGTAGAACGTTAGTATTACAAGTGTGCTGTACTCAAACAAAAGCCATTACAATGCAGTCTTTGTCTAGCTGATACAAAGTCTTTTTAGAAGGTACTAGAATCCTCATGTAGACCTTGGTTTCTCATTACAAGTTCTCTGAAGGGCTTTTAGAAATAAGTGAACAGTATTATGGTTTGCAGATAGAGAAACGAAGTTCCAGAGTAGTGACTTGATTTCCTAGGTGCCAAAATTCTTGTTGGTTTTGATGCTGAAAAAAGTGACTGTGCTTCTTTGTTGTTTGGAGATGGGGTTCTTCTTGTGGTTATTTTTGGGGGAGGGGAGGGTGTTTGGGTTTGGGTTTTTGTTATTAAAGTTTTGAGGTGGTAGTGGCTTGGATTACCCTTTCATGCTCTGTCTTTTTGATAGCTTGAAATAAATATTGCCCCGTATATGTAGAGGTACTATAAATTTACTCAGCTATTGATTTACTAATTTGTGATGTATTGAAGGAAAAAGGTGGGCAAAAAACTGGCATACACCACAAAGAATGCAATTGTAGCATCCTTGGTGTCTGGTGGCTGGGTTGTTGTCTTCTCTGTTTCCCTATCTGTACCAGACATTATTGTGGCAGAAACAACACACTTACGATTAGTACTGACTGAAATGAGTAGAAAGACACAGACATATAACTGAGCTAGGTTGTAATCTCTCTAAAATAGTCCTGGCTTGCTTTCTAGACTTGTTTCTCTTTCCACAAGAGATTCTCGAACCCCAGAAAGCATCCTGGAAGACTTTAATACTGTATTTTAAAATAAATCACTATTAACAAAATGGATGATGGGGGGAAAACCCCCGATTCTTTATCAGCATTGCAAATGATGACATAAAATTAGGATGGGGTAAATGAAACATAATTCATCTTAGACTGTAAATCAGTTGTCGCAAATGCTAACTGTGAGTCTTGTGTTAGTATTGAACTTTGTAGTCAAAGGTAGTTATGGAAGAATGGAAGATAGCTTTTAAAATTCTGCTCCTTGTGGTCGTTGAACATCTGTGTATTTTCTGAGAATTAACCTTCAAAGTGACTATTAAAAAAAAAAACTACAGAGAGCCAGGAGTGCTGATTTTTTATTGTAATTGTTTTAATCAGTTGCAGGTAATTTTGATTGAAGTAGTTTTGTACATTTAGAGTCATCTATATGGTTAAAAACAGGTGCAACTTTGTACTGGAACAGTCAAAATAATGAGCTAGAACCTTTTTTAATCAAAATGTATTTGCACCTTTGCCGATCTACTTGCATTCTAACGCTGCATTCCATGTGAAATTGAAACAGTCACTGAAATGCTTCACTGCACATCTTTAAAGAACTGTTTCAGGATAAATAGACAACTTCTTCTCTTTTGCTATTCATCTTCATAGCTGATGTTTCTTCTTCAGAGATTATTCCTCTTTCAAAATAGCTTTTTATTCTGTATGGCTGTTAAAGTAAAAGCATAGAGAGATTAAGAGGAAAGCCAAAACAGTTTAGCTTAATGTTGGTCCAAAACTACAACTGCAACAATATTTTTGAACAGTACTTCACTAAGGCCACATTCTTATTGTGTCCTGACAGTATATTTCTGTTCCTCCATGTGGATGCATGGTGGTGTTTTGTTTGGATTTTGCATGTATTACATGTAGATGTGCATAGTGGTTTAACCCCAGCCAGCAACTAGGACCACGCAGCCTCTCACTCACCCCCTCCTTCTCCCACAGAAGGGTAGGGAAAAGAGGGAGAAAAGGAGAGGAAAAGAAAAAAAACAAACCTGTGAGTTGAGATAAAAACAATTTCATAGAACAATAGCAGCAAAGGAAAATAATAATAATAAAACAAAAAAATATACAAGACACAAGTCACTCTCACCTGCGTGGTGAATTGATTGCCCAGCCTGTCCAGAGCAGTCATTATGGATTACACCTCCACCCCTGTCCAACTCCCATTTATGTACCAAGCATGACGTCTATGGTACAGAATATTCCACTGGCCATTTTATTGGCTGAAAAAAGTCCTTGACTAGTATAAACATCACTTAGCAACAACTAAAACAATGTGCATTATTGACATTCCTATCATACCAAATCTGAAACACAGCAACCACTAGAAAGAAAACCTCAGCTGAAACCAAGACAATGTGCATTTCTAAGTTTGTAATTTTTGAGTTGTTATTATAATATCCTTATAAATGCTTCTATTCATTTTTACCCTGAAACACTTAACAGGCAGTTCAAGTCACTGTTATGCCTCTGACAATTAGCTTTGGATCTCCTGTGGTTATAATAGGCAAGTTTTGAATGGAGTTTTAAGTCTTTTTTTGTTGTTTAGTCCTGAAGAAGAATCTTCATCCTCTTCCAGCGATGAAGATGAAGATGATAGGAAACAAAGTGATGAGTTATTAGGAAAAGTCGTGTGTGTGGACTGCTTCAGTGTGGATAAAAAGAAAGCTCTGTGGTTTCCAGCCTTGGTAAGAGTCTCATTTTTATTTTAATTTTGTACAGTTTCATTCATTTTCTAGGCACTAAAGAAAGGTGGGGATTTTTTCATTTTTGATGGATTAATACATATTTTTATTATAACTTAATATGTTTATTCAAATTGGACTGTATGATAATAGTAAAATGAAATATTATATATATAAATATGTTTATAGTAAGTGATTAGTAATATGGCTTTAGTTTTTCCAAACATCCAGAGCTTGTTGATCCAATTCCATCTCACTGGTGTGTTCAGTACCTTTGAAGTAAAATTTTAGGGGCTTTTTTTCCTAAGTTATTGTATGTCATTTTTCTGAACTACCAAGTTTTATCAAGGGAGAAAATACAAAAAAGTGCAAAGAGAGGGGAAGTTTAGTCATTACGTAGATATTATTTTTCTAGGTTCAATATAAACACATTTGATAATAAGATCAAATGTCTTTTCTTTGTTGCTATGGTAGTTAGTAGAGACTTGCCGATAAATTTCCTTTAAAATAACATTGTTGTCTTTTAGTACAAATATTTTCTATCTTCCTTCATTCTGGTTTAAAAACACTTTTTTACAAATCAGCTTCTAACAAGTATCAGTGTTAGTCTAAGGATTGTATGCAGACTGACTGATACATTTGGAAATTAACGTATTTCCATATGTGGTACCTCTAGTACCATGCTTTTTAAATTTTATTGTATTATTAATGGTAAATATTTGAATAGTTTCTCCCTGGCAATGAAAGCTTAAAATGTTTATCTAATTTCAGGAAGACTCATGCTCTGCTTTTGGAAAGATGCCATACAGTAACATTTACTTTTCTTAGTGTGCACAGTAGCTCTCAGTTGCAACTTTATACTTGTCACCTCATGTGTCTTGTAATGCAGTCCAGAGGCTTTCCAGCAGGACGTCTTTTGGAAAGAAAAGTAGTAGAGAATGTCATTGATGCATTTTTTTCAAGAAGGGAGAGGGCAGAATATAGGGCAAGGAGATACCATGTTAATGACAGTTAGCTTTAAGAGAGGCTTTCAGTAATACACAAGAAAATCGAGCTGTGTCTTTATTGAAAGCTGTCATCAAGATTGATGCAGTATTGCCTGCCTCACAGTTGCACTCTGAGGAGCGGTCAGTTAGACTGGTTTGAGCTATTTGATGTCACACTGTTGGGTTAGCCCTTCTGGTCATGCCCATGACAGAGAGCAGTTTCCACGGCAGCCTCTCCGGTAGGTATTGGGCTTGTGTGTGACTAATGTGGTGCTACTCAGGATAGCTGTGGGTCAGACCTTGAAGATCAACTGAATTGTTGCTTATGCTCTCAAGGTGTACTAAAGATACACACTGTTATTTCTTTGGCTTTACTTTGGAATAGCTCATTCGCGTGGAAAGCTTCCTGCAATGAATGAGAAGCAGTAGGGGGATGAAGATTGGGGGTGGAGCTCGTTAACTCTGAAATAGCTTATCCTAGATTAACTGTTATTTTAGTAATCAGGTTTATAGCTCTGCAAATAAACATCGTATTGCATTTAACCTGAAAGGTTGTGCCAAAGAATAGATTTATGCCCCAAATAACTTGCCTTTTTTTTTAATCCCTTCCCCTGTAGCTATGCCTCTCCATTCTTTTACCTTGTAAGCGGGTTACACCTGCTATATCAACAAAGTAATTTTATCTTATTATTGGTAAATTTTGCTTTACCTTTATATTATGCTAATTGTAATTATGAATAATGAAATGAAAATTCAGGTTTAATATGCTGAAGAATTCATATCCCAGAATTACTTTGTTATTATTTATATTGTGTACAGCTACACTTTGTATAGGCACAGAGGACATTGTGCAAGTATATTATGGGAAAATAAGTTCAAGGGATTAGTCTAGACCTTTGTAGCAAATAACAGTTAAGATTAGTAGTGGAAACTGATCACTTTAGATATCAGTCCTGTAACCAGATAGCCTGTCACTTACAAATGTAAAACTGTCTAAATTTGGTAAAAATTATTCTGAGGACTCGGTGATTGACTACATTGTTTTAATCCTGCAGGCATGGGACGTGGTGGTTTGTTTGGTTTTGTTTGTTTTGGTTTTGTTGGGCTTTTTGGGGGGGTGGGTTGGCTGAGAGCAATGGCTAATAGTAATTGTAAAAAGGCCTGGCTGTTGCTCCTTACGTCAGAGAGTGTGATTTAGTAAGCCTTATAGCATTGCTTAGTTTTAATGTGTACTTAAAGGCCTTTGGAAGGTGCAGTGAGGAAATCGGCTTGCAGCGTTTTCAGAAAATTGAGTTTACATAGGATCATCTCTCTCATCCTCCTGTGACTCCAGTAGAGTTTGTTTTGCAAGGAAATCGAAAAAACTTGATTCAGGCAAAATTGAGGTGATGTTGCTTGGTCTAAAGGCACTAGATGAGGTTGTGGTAAGCGGTTTTCCAGCCTCTGAATGGATTTCTGGCTACTAAAATCTTGATGCTTCTAGAAAACCAATAGCTAAAGCCAGAGGGGCCTTTCTCCATCTTTAGAGAGCTAGGAGATTGCACCTGTCTAAATAGGGGATGGTAATCACTGTCTTTTAGATTGATATTTAAACACTGTTGCAAACTGTATCTCAAACTGCATTTTAATTAGTAAGTTGTAGTTTTGTAATTTCTTTGGAGACTATAGAATGCATTGAATTCAGAGACAGGCTGTTAGGTTTTATTTTTCTTGGGAAGCATATTTAGCCTGTGCTGTGTGATACACAACTCTGGCTCCAAATCTGTTGGAGCTTTTGACTTTACCTTCTAAAATACTATATGGCTGGTGACCTATGTAAGGAGCATAAAATCCTTTTGTCATACAGTATCTTTTTGTTTTTGGTGGAAAAATTAATACTGAAAGCAGTTGGTGAAAGAGAGAAGAGGTATTTACCTGGGCTAAATTAAGGCAGCAGTCAGTTGCTGCTCCTTGGTGTTTCATAGCAGCCAGAATTTTCTTAACTTTCTGGGAACTACACATGCTTTGAGAGAAGAGAGATGAGTGATGCAGAGGGTTGTTTTTCTGTTCTATAACCCTGGAAATCAAATTTGTACTTTATTACATTCCTGAAGTTTTTTAACTAGTGACTTGTATACTGGTTTAACAAAACTTAAGTAACTTTTAAAATGGCAACAAATAATTCGTTGTCTCAGTGCTGAACTTGATTAGTCTACTTCTTAAATTAAAGAACCTATTATAGTATTGGTACTTGAGGCACTCTTCTTTCCTAGGTAGGTAACTTATGCAATTTTATAATGGAGGATTAATTCTGTAAATCCTGTATGCATTTCTTTTTGAAACTGTGTGATTGCATCCTTGCAATTTCTGGAAGGTTTTCAGAAGAGGTTTCTAACTCTGGTGGCAGCACTTGGTGGAAGGTGTGTGGTCATAGGATGAGGAGTAGAATAAGCTGTAGTGGCATGACAGGTACTTAGCTTTTGTGAGAATGCTGTTCCTGGTTATGTCTCTGGCAGCAGCTGTCAGTTCCCTCCAGGAAGTAAGCATGAACTCATACATGCAGTAATTTCAGCAGGTCATCACTCCTGTGTTTTGAGGCATCTCATTTGCTCTCATCTCAGTGTTCTTAAAGACAAATAAACCCAAAAGCGTTTTGAGAAGCATTGGTATATACTATTACTCTCTTGGGTGGGTTTGTTTTTTTTTTTTTTTCCTCTCTAAACTTTGCATTTGTAATATCTTTGCAGGTGGTCTGTCCAGATTGTAGTGATGATATTGCAGTGAAAAAAGACAATATTCTCGTTCGCTCTTTCAAGGATGGCAAATTGTGAGTAGGAATTTAGGGATTGATACTTGAACAAAATCTATACCAGTCAAGTGAAATGTAGTGTGAAATGTGCTGGGTAAAGTATTAATAACATCAGTAAGCTCAATAAGTTTCTGCCAAGACTCTTCTCATGTTTAGAAAACTGTTAACAGCCTACATTGTGATGAAATTAGTCTTGAACTTTGTCATTATTAATAATGGGATACATAAATCTATCTTAGTTTTAATTTCATTGTTACAACGGTGGCAAACAAAGCGATATTGCGTGACTTCAAGAATGGCCTGAGACTCTTTTCCTGCTCCATTTGGAATAGAGAGATGTGGCCGTAAGCTTACCCAGCTACAGAAAGGGGTGGGCGAGGGTGTGTGCCTGCAGGCACGGACACCACACACATACACAGAAATTCTTTTTTTGAGGTAATAAGGCATACGTTTATCTCAGTCTAGAATACAACTGCCTATTATCATGTTCTTTGAAAAGAGCTGTGGTACTACTCAAAGTAGGAAAGAAAATAGAGAAACCTAGAAAACCAGGCTGTATGGTATTTGCAGTAGAACAAGGAACTTCGTGTTCTTAAACTCATGTTGGTCAGGGATGGGAGTTGATGGATGAAAATAGAATTCTTTTTTCTAGGTTTTGGGTTTTATTTAAAAAGTTGCAGCTATTTATTGTGCTTGGTTCAATTTAACAGAATGCTTTTGCAGAAAGGATATTGAAATATTTAACAGGTTTTTTGTGGTTTAATTACTTACTGAGTCTAGCCTATTGCTTACCATTTGATAGCTATTCAGGATCAGTGCGTGTCCTTGGAGAAACACACATAAGCATGTGTGCACACAAGCACATGCCCCCCAACCCCTAAGCTGCAGTTCAGATTTGTTTCCTTGGATTTAGCCACAGTAGAAATGAAAAAGTGATTTGTTCTTTCAATTTGGAAGTCTTTCATTTCATACTGATATTTTATGCTAATACTCATTTATGTTTTAAGCAAAGCAGGGTTTTGTTTGTGAGTGAATAGTTACTTGCTAAATCAACATCAGGTTTTTGTTAAGTAATATCATTTGGGAGATTCCAGAAACTACCTGTCAGTGCAAGAAGAATGCTTTCTTTAGTATGCAGTAAATGCATGTGGATGTTCTGACCAAATTAATGTAGAAGTTTTGTTTATAATCCACTGACTAATACTGTACCAGACTAACACTATAGAATCATCAAGATATAATTCAAATGCTTCTTCTGTATGTTTACTGTGTGTTATAGTCTCAGTCACAGCTCTGTATTATACTGTTAATTTGGCTTTAAAATATTTTAAAATATTCTTTTATTTTTTTAACACTTTCTAAATTATCTAGCGTTTCTGTGCCAAGAAAAGATGTTCGGGAGATTAGTGAAACTTCACCAAAGCCTGATGCTTTGTTAAAACAAGGTAAAAATAACTGTTTATGAGAAATCTACTTTGTTATATAAATTGGACCAAATTTATGGTAGATTAGTTCATGTCTTAAAAATGCTAAAATACAGGATCTTTTCCTATAGCATAATGTATTGAAGGAGAACATTTCTGAAAATCTAGAGGAACTTTTTTTTATTAAAAAAACAAACACCAAACAACCCCAACAAAAAAAAAAACCCCACAACCAAACAACCACTCTACTGCACTTGTTTTAAAGGTAGAGTGCCAAACAAAGGATATAATCATACAGTGCATACTGGCTTTAGAGGTTATTTCATATTCAGCCTTTTGCATTAGATCTCCATAGAGTTATTCTCACCATAATACCCCTAATAAGGAACTTGCCTTTATGCACTCACAAGAAACTGGAATTGTGGATCAATTTCAAAGTTTAAGTTTGTGCAATCAAACTCTTAGAATTAGCTTGTGCTTCTTTCTTTCCCCTTCTCTTCCCTGTTTAATATATCTGAAAACCACAGCGTAAACATATTGCAATAGGGGTTCTCTCAATTAAATTATTGTATATGCCCTAATACAGCAGATCCTTATTTGTGTCTATAGACACTAACATGGTAATAATCCTAATAATAGCTCTGAGTAATTTGATGTGCAGAGAATACTAGGCCAGACAAATAAGGATGGACAACACAGGGTTGTTGTTGAGGTTCTTTGAATTTGGGGGTGGAATTGTTAATGCGCAGTCTTTCCTTCTTCTTTTTCATTTAAACATTTGGTCAAACTGATACTTTCTGCCGTGCTGACAAATGCTGGTCCTTTTACAGCTTTTGACCAAGCCCTTGAATTCCGTAAAACCAGAACTGTTCCTAGTAACTGGAAAACAGAATTGAAAGAAGACAGCTCCAGCAGTGAAGCTGAAGAAGAAGAAGAGGATGAAAAAGAAAAAGAGGACAACAGCAGTGAGGAAGAGGCAAGTGAAGTTAATAAAGGGTATAGATACACAGCTGATTAAAAATTAGCAAGACTGTAATATTTAAGTAGTCCTTTTAACATTTGGGAACATTTAACATGTTAACATAGGCAATGTTGCTGCCTCTCAGCTTTCAAAAATCCTTATTCAACAAAGATCGTGTGGAAAATACCAACTTGAAAATCTAACAAATATCTTTGAGTCACTAAGCAAAAAACATGTAGTCAAAAGACTGAGTCATTAGGGACTAATGAAAAATAGAAATTAGAACTCAAAGGGAGATCCTGTTTTAGAATCTTTCTCATGATGATCTTAATGCAGTGGCAGAGGGTGTTGGAGCACCTACTAGGGACTAAGCAGGAGTAGTAGTAAGAGTAGTAGATATTGGTGTCTGCTGTCACATGCATATTGTTTTTTCTAAAAGAAAAAGGGTTCCCTTTACTTGTTTGTATTTCTAAATGGAACTTAGCTGATAGCTGTTAAAGGTCTGGCTGTCTTCTGGGAAGAGCTATGTAGCTAAAAAAGTATTTAGGTGTTTCTGATAAAGGACATATTTTTGATAACTTTAAAACAAAGATATCTTTCTATTTTCTTTGAAAACATCAGCAATTATGTCTTGTAACTGTATGTAAATCTAGACTGGCCTTTTCTTTGCAAATGCCATTTCAGTATTGGAAAGCAAAGGGTGGGGTTTTTTTCACTTATGTAAAACTCCAGGTTTCTTAGGGTGATATTAATTCCTGGGCTATAATGTCAGTCCTGGCCCAGGTGGGTTTGCAGTTTGTGGTTCACTCTCCCTCCAAATAAACAGTTGTTTGTCCTTCTATAATAATGCAGTGTGTTGTAGTGTGCAGAACGGTGTAGTTTCTCTCCGTAGTTTGTCTTGCATCTGTTTTATTGTATATTATGACCGTGTTTTGTTTATTTTCCCCTTTGTGGCCATGGAGTGAGTTCTGTGCATGCTAAAATCATGCTACTGTAAATCTCTGCTCACATAAATGGTGGTAGACTTTTCTCCTGGCTATAGAGTTGTTACCCTGTGACTTATCACGCATTCCAAGCCACAGGGAATTTTGCTACCTTTTACACGAGCTCCATCCGAGGAGGCAGCTCTAAGCTGTTACTGACCTGCGTTCTTGCCATATTTGAAAAATAAACTCAACTAGGCTGGCATTGTCCTGCTATTGTCTCCTCCTCCCTTGTGTCTCTGTCACCCTGTCGTCCTTCCCCTTCTGCCTTACCCTTTCCTTCCCCCAAATCGTTATGTTAGGCCTACAGCTGTGGGGTCCTCTTGTAAAGCAGATATTGCTAGTAGTTTACACTGTTCTTTTGCTGCTTGTAGCTGTAGACAATGGAGTTTACTGTTTTTAGAATGGTGAAAAGTGAGAGGTTTTGAAACTTTTAGATAATTGCCAAGAAATCTGAGTTGTAGCGCTCTCTTATCTTGATCTACTGAAGAATTGCTTCACTACAAGCTATCTCTCTGGCTGCCCTGATGTAAAGAAGCAAAAGAGCTTTCAATCAAGGCATTAGCCAATGCACTCCCCTTCCATTTTTCTTCTCTCTTTTGTCCTGGAAGTGTGGAGTCCTACCTCATGCTTGGTTTTCCAATTACCTGTTCTTTACTCTCAGCCTCCTGTCCAGAAAAAAAATGAAGGCGAAGAGGACAGAAGAAAATTAGTGGAAAGAACTGTATTTCACAGCTGGCTGTGAGGCTGGAAGAGAGGGCTTTGAATCTCTTACTTCCTATGTACCTTCTGATAGTACTCAAAATCTGTATCTGCCCATTATCACTTTTTCTCCCATTAAGTTTTGAGAGCTATTCTCTAATTTGTTATGCAACTGCCAGTAATGCAGTAGACTTAAATTCCTATCATTAGTGAAATTGTAAAGGAGAAACTGAACTGGTTAGGGTCTTAAATGGTTGTTGCAGTCTTTCTCTCAGTACATCCTCCCTGGAGATTGTGTGGCTCTGGCATACTAGAGGGTGGTATTCCATCTTTTATTCATTCACTATTTTAAGATTTGTTGGGAGACTGCAAAGGTGTGAAGTAAAAACTTTGTCACCTCTCCATGCTCATGAGTTCATTCTGCCCCTTTGTCAAGCTCACAGGAGACTATTCAGCTCTGATCAAAAAGTTACAAAGTCCAGTTTGCAAGGAACTATGATCTGCTTAGTATTTTGAGGAGCAAGAAGTACTTCCTTACTACAACTCCTGAACTTTCAGAGCAGGTTCATGGGCATGATGAATGTAAATAGGCTTGTACCTACGCAGGCTGACACATCATCTTTATATAGTGATCATCCCCTCAGTGCTTTTAGGTGAAAAAGTCTTGAAGTGAAAAAGTCTGAACAGACTGATTCACAGTCTTCAGCTGCAGTGTTTGTAAATATTTGACCTTGTACCCCATGTACACCTTCTCTTTAGCTCCTCTTAGTTGCCTGTGATGCTGTATGAGCTAGTCTTTCCATGTGCTAGACATGAAGGTCTCATCTCAGGCAAATGTTTTGGGATTTACTGTGACATCTCTTGTGATAATTTCTTCTCCAGTATCCAATGTTTCAGTCACCTGCTGAATTATGAGGTTTCTAAAACAGAGGCAATGTTGTTTTTTTTTCTTTCTTCTTTTCTCTCTTCAGTGGTCAATGGCATATGTGTCTTATCTCCACCCACCTTTGAGCAGTTTCTGCAGCCTCCTCTCTTCTTTTTTTACTTACTTTGTGCCTGTAACCTCCTGGCTATCAAGCAGCATCTCTTATCAAACAGGACCTGCGGGCCTCCTCTTGGGACTTCATTATCCATCTGCAGATTGTTCTAGGGCTTTCCAGGACATGAAAAATTATCACTGGTGGCCCTCAGGCCATCCATGTGGTGCTGGTACACATGAATCAGAACAAAAGCAAACCAAAACAAAATTCTAACATATATCACTGCAGGCTTCATATATAGATGCTCCTGTCCTGTATATATATTCACACACACTCCTATAGATATATAGATGCTCCTATATATGTCTCTATATAGGTAGGAGGTACACGCAAATCCTCTTTAGTTCTCTTCTAAGAAGGGGTGTTGCCTTTTGTTTTCCTTTTTCCCCCCCCTTTTTTTTTTTAATTTCCCCAAATGAGAGGGACTGGAAAATTGCCTTCCTTTCCTAAATCTGACGGTAGGTAAAAGAGTTGACAAAGACCCTCTCTTCTAGTGCTGGGCTGTAATACTGTGGGAATTTTATATGTTGCAAAAAGGATGTTGCTGCTTTTCTGGATTTCATATGATAAATATACATCACTTTCTTCTACCTGTGTGACATGGGCAGATACATTAGAGACAGCGGAATGACCTGCTAGCACTATGGTTGTCTAACTTAGAAATAAGCAAAGATGACAGAGTATGATATGCCTTCTTCAATCCACTTGCAATCCTGGCACCGCTGTGGATTATTGTATTTGAGATGTAGTAGTACTCTTCAGGCATTGAATCTTATAGTTGGAAAGGAGTGACAGTGTTTTATTCAGCATCTTCATCACCTTTACTTCAGTTCCCCTAATATTTAAAAAGCATGTATTCCTTCTTAAAAGCTTTGCTGGGTTTCATGAAGATTTAGTTCAATGATGGCTCCCCCACCCCCAAGTGCTCTTTGGGACCATTTTCTAATGGCAAGTGTCCTCTTGGTGGTGAGGAACATGAGAAATCCAAGTAGGTGCTTATGATCTCTTTGCCATGATCCAGCATATGCTGGTAAAAGTCCTTTCCAAGTACCTGTCATGTGAGATTAAAACAAACAAAAATAAACTCCAGAACTGTAACGATTCCTCTCAAGTAATTTGTTTTCTATGGTCATATTCAAGTTTTACAATTCCAAGCTGAATACTTTGCTTGCCAGCAGTGTTTCCTTTGCCACCTTTGCCTGTGAACTGTCAATGTTCTTAACCAGGCGTTTGTCTGTACTATATGCAGAGCTGCAGCGTCACCTCATTGCTATCGGTGAAGAATTGGTAATATGCCTGATTTCTGATTCCCCTGCCCTGTGAGGGTGTATCTAGTTTAGTGGTTGCCTAGTCCTGTACCCAGTCTGTCCTTCTGGCTGATTGAAGTCGCCACCTCTGAGCTCTGCTGGTATCCTCGGTATCAGATAGATGCTCATCACGTAATGCCCTCGCAGAGACTTTCCTCTTGCATTGCCTTTGCAAGACTGTATAATATTTTCATTGCATTTCTGTTGATAATTATACCTAAATGACAACTGTTTCAGCGTATTGTATATACTGGTTCTTCATTTTTTTGCCTGTTTGCTCTGATATGTCCTCCAAGTGCATTTAAGGGAGGAAGTAAGAGAATAAGGAAAAAAGCCTACTCACTGCTAATAGTTATAGCCTTCCTTGACCTTATTTTCAGCTGTCTATCTCTTTACTACATAGCTTCAGCAGATGTGGGGGCTTGTTTTTTTGGTTTGGTTTTTTTTGTGTGTGTGTGTGTGTTTTTTTTTTTTTCTTCTGTTGTGTTTAATAATGATATTCTGTTTCTATGAATTTCTCAACTGTCTTGCTATAACTTTAAAGACAATACGTTTTGTCCCCTTGCTTCAGGGTAGGTGAAGCTTTAATATTTATTACAAGGAGACTGTTGAAGAATGGAAAAGATGAACACGGAATGAAAATACACTAAAGAAAAATAATTTATTTTAGATTTACTGAATAACTTTTATTAGTTAATTTTGGAAGCATTACAGGTAGTATTAAAAAAGTATGCAGAGAATCAATTTATATTTGGTGTATTGTTTTGAAGTAGCTTAGTCATCAGAATTTCTAAGAATTCTGATTATATTAGTATCTTATTGCTACTGCTTGTGGCAAGTCACATTTCCTGAAGAAGTTAATGAGGTGTTACAAAATAAGCCATAGTGCTTTGTTATGAAACTCCACTGCTTATTAATTTAAGTAGATCCTAATACAAAAGTTTACTTGTGCAGTGAACTAAGCATCCAAAATATCCGTTGTTATTTCAGTTCTGGGATTGCTCCTGCTCACCAGGTGTTCAGCTGGTACCCCATGGCAGTGTACATGCAGTGCCATTGGCTGTGGTTTGCCACTACCGTGGATTAGAACTCCTAAGAAAGTGCAAGCACCATTTTCTCTTTCACTTCATCCCTGAAAGCGACATAGTGTATCCAGGCGTCAAGGAGTCACTTAACTGCAGTAGAAATAGATCTGAGATTTCTGATACAATCTCTGGATAATTAGTAGTGGTGTCTCCCAGACTTTCTGCGTAAATGGACAAAATTGAGAACGCATCTTGATTTACGGTATCACTTATGATACTTCAGTGATCAATCAAAAATCCAATTTCAGTGTGTTTTTACAGTTACTGTTATACAAATTTTGAAATACTGTTTGTAGTTTATAAAACTTACTTCTGTGTGGCATAGCACTGAGAGCATGTGTCTCTTGGTATAGTATCTGGTTGATGACTACAGTAAACCAAACTTGAACATTTGAACTTAAATTATAACTGCTGTATATTTCTTAATGAAGTACTGTAACTCAAAATGTTGATAATTTTCTTGTGTGCATTACTTTAAACAGGAGGAGATAGAGC
This sequence comes from Limosa lapponica baueri, assembly GCA_002844005.1. NCBI lineage: Eukaryota > Metazoa > Chordata > Aves > Charadriiformes > Scolopacidae > Limosa > Limosa lapponica. Next base: position 856,314 of record KZ505650.1, on the reverse strand, counting down.
CGTTTCCCGAGGAACGAGAGAACTTTCTTCAGCAGTTATACAAGTTCATGGAAGACAGAGGTAGGCATTTTAATCTTTGAGTTGTAGAAGCTGAAGATAGGTGTATTGCTTAGCAGTAAAGAATTGAGTCGGTAAGCTAGTAGTGCTTTGCTGTTCAGTTTTGGAAACAGTGACACTGTATTTGTTACTCCTGACTTCCCCACTATTTAGAAGACGTCTTGTCACTTGAATCTTCTTCTGAAATACAGTCACTTATTCCTGCTTTCAGGACTAAATGGATAATACCTCATATATCCTAGTATATCTTCTACTGTGTACTTATAGTGTGTATAATCAAACATTTAATGTCCTCAGCCATATGTATATGCTCAGTTTAGTAACTTTGAGATACTTCAATAAATTAAAATGTAACCACCCTCCTACTTCTTAGGATCATGAAAAAAAGCATTTACTGCTAATTTTCTTGTGTGAATCCTGATCACTTAAATGCATGAGCTTTGTCAGTAAGGTAGATTGAAATGTTTTTAAAAGAAAATGTGATTTATTATATTAAATCTTTATCAGGTATTTATACACTGCAAGAAAAGTGCAGTGTCTGTGGAGGCAGGGGTAAAGGTCTCTGTGTTTAAATTAGTATTAAAACTAGTTAAATGAGTATCTTTTGATTACACGTGAAAATAAGTTGAGGAACTATTTACAAGCGATGACAATGTGGTAGCTACTGCTAGTACAGTAGCATAGGAAGTTTCAGCTCTTTGAAGTATTGTGGGATTTGTTCCTGGGGAGGTGTTGCTTCTTATTGTAGAGAAAGGACTACCCTTATATTTTTAGATTTCTGTTTCAGCAGGTAAAATAAAAATATGTATAATATAGGTAGCAAGAAAAGCTGGATCATTTGTGCATGTTAAGTAATATATGGAAGAATGCATAAGTATGAATTAAATTCTGTTCCTGAACTAAAAGGAAAATGGGTTATTAAGACTTTTGAGTTTGTTTAGTTTCATGAAGAGAAAGTACCAGATGCATGAGGTGGTCAGAGGGAGGGGTTTACGATACTGTATTTAATAGTGTTGTAGTGCGTATGATGTGGATTTCGTGTTATTCTGAAAAAAATACTTCAAAACACTGTAATAACTGTCTTTGTTCACAGGGACTCCTATTAACAAACGACCTGTGTTAGGATATAGAAATTTGAATCTCTTCAAGTTATTCAGACTTGTACACAAGCTTGGAGGATTTGATAATGTGAGTATTAGTATGATGAATATTCCAGAGCCGTAAAATCTGAGGGTGCTGTTTATTTTTATTTAAGTAGTGATAAAGAAGAATCTTACACAGGAGCTTTAGACGTATGAAAATTGAATACTACAGCTACGTAAGACACACTGTAGCTCTGAAAAACATCCTTTAACAGGAACTAGAAGCCAATTGTATTCTAAATAAATTACACATCTACTTGGCACGTTTCATTATTGCTGCATAAAATCAGCCAGCATGTGTGTTTTTGTGGTATTTCAAGAACTGTTTGTCTGTTCAAGTTGTTACCTCAGAAAGTGAAAAGAGTCACTACTTGGTAAAATCTCGCAGACAAGTACTCTAAGGTTTAAGGTCTGCTGTGAGGTACTTATCTATTCTGGGCAGTATATAGAAGAACGTGCTGGCTGGCATTGGTGGGATTGGTCTTGAAGCAGTAGTTGAAACATATGGAATTCATGGCCGAGCAGACTCTGTTACTGCTTTGGACTGCTTCCCATAATTGTAGCCTGTTGGTTGAGGAGGTATGTTTGTGCAGTGACACCTTTCTCATATACAAGAGAGGATCTTGTACTTGGATATTGCAGTACATCTGCTTTACCTTCACAGATGGTTAGAAATGAGCATATCACGCTGTCGCAAAACTTTGACACCAAAGGGCATGTTATGGACATAATGAAAGGCTGGTAGCCACTCTACCTGGTGCAGTACTGCCAGAGCTTAGTATTCTTAGTGTTTTGAATGAATTTTTTCTTTCCAGTGTATTAAAGTTCTAGCTCTGATAGTTAAGAATTACTTTAAATATAAAATAAAAATTATGTACTGATTTTTCTGATCTTTGTATTTTCTTTCCTTTGTCTTATTACCACCTGGAGAGGAAAACCTGCTGTGTCTTACTGAAAGGCAGAAATGCTAAATTGCTTAATGTAGTTACATTAGACTACAGTTTGCATTACAGTGAAATACTGTGTGTGTAATAGTTATTTTATAGATCAAAGGAAATTACTTATAAATTGTAAGCTTTGTTGACTTAGTCTGTTTTTTTGTGTCAGTGAGTTGATTCAAAAAGCATGATGTTGTTTTCTTTGCCAGATTGAAAGTGGAGCAGTGTGGAAGCAAGTTTATCAAGATCTTGGAATTCCTGTATTGAATTCAGCTGCGGGATATAATGTTAAATGTGCATACAAAAAGTAAGTAATAAAGCTATGAAGTTTGTGCTAAAATGTCACTAGAACGAACTGAAGTGATCACGTAGTAGTGGTAATATGCATAAAGTCCATAACTTTGTAGTTATAACACAGTTTTTTATGTTTTAAACATAATGTTCATGTTTAGCTTCTGCTAGGTAGCTTGTTCTTTCTTGAAACAAACTTGCTTATCACAAGCAATTTTTTTTTTTAGATATCTCTATGGTTTTGAAGAGTATTGTACATCAGCTAACATTGAATTTCAAATGGCATTGCCAGAGAAAGTGACAAGCAAGCCCTGTAAAGACTGTGAAAAAGAAAAAGAATTGAAGATACGTGAAGAACCAGAGCAGGATGTAAAAGAAATAAAAGCGGATAAGGAGGAGCGCAAGCAGGAGGAAGTAGCAGTAGTACAACAAGAAGAAAAAAAGTTAGCTGAGAATGATAATGAAAGCAAAGAAAATGATAAGCCCTCTGTTCTGGTAAAATATTTTAATGTTCATGTTATATCCTGTTTATAAAGCCAAGTGGTGTGTTGATAACCATGAGTTCATGTCAAGATTGAAATCTCCATAGAGGATTTAAAACAAGACAAAAACGTGCTGTAAATGTAATTCAGAACAACACATTTGAGCCATATCTGTCCCCAGGTGCCTGTTTTAGGGGGTCATGATGTCAAAATGCCTGACTTGTTAGGAAGCAGCTGCAACATTCCACTTGTTTGGGGGCCTCCTAGGTCAAATAGAGACTAATTACGTTGCAGCTTTATCCTGTTCTGGATAATGCACGCTCACAGCTAACGACAGTGCTGATACTTTTATTTTGCGCTTAGCCATGCTTTGATGCTCTCATCAATCTTGCTTTTACTTCTCCGCTCCAGTGAAACCAGTGAAGCTCTACAGAGACCTGGGCCATATGATGTACACAGTGATCTAATGTAGTTCAGAGACAAAGGTTTATGGCTTTGCAAAATCCAGTGTTGACTCAGTTGTTTTAGCAAAGGAAGTGCAGGGCACTGAGCTGAAGTGCTGTGCTGTGCAGGCTGAGCCGTTTGCTCTGGAAGCAGAGTAGCTCCTTGAGTCAGTGTGCAACACAACTGTCGTGCATCTGCCTGTAAGTGGCAGCCAGTCCCTCTCTGTCTGCTGATACTAACTCCAGGGTGAATACCAGGTGGGCCAGTACTGATATTTCTTAATCCTAAGTGAAAACGTACCCTGTGAAGTGTTGATCTTTGGGATTTCTTCACGGTTCATGTCTAAGAGCGGCATGCCTGTAGCATTGTCACAAAACTAGCTAGGGCACTGGCTGCAACTTCAAAGTCTGTTATGTTTAGGTGAGATTTTCAGAAGAAATGAACAGCAGAGGTGCTGCAATTTTAGAACAAGCCCCAGACTAGATTTTTTTTGCTCATGTAACTTCAGTGTGTTTTGTCTGCCTCTTCTTAAATCTTTTGTATTTTTATTTGACCTTGTAAGTTAAATAAAGGTTTTATTATCCTAGGGAAACAAAAAAAATTTGCCAGATTCAGTGTATACTCAGCCTGATCAAGAAAAGGACTTAAATGTTATCAAAACTGAAGATGAAACCAAATTAGAAGATAAAGAGGACGAGAAGATTAAAGAAATGGAAAATCCTACCGTAAATGCAGATGCTGAAGAAAAAGAAAAACCAGGGTAAGTTACACTGTTTATAATCAGCTAAGGCACCTGATATGTGTTCATTAAATTTTATTCTTGTAATTTGAACTTCAAATCCGACGTCTCTGTTGTGAACAAGACTAGCATTTTCCAGACACTTATGTATTCCTAACTTCATCATGGGTAGGGCCGTTGAAGTTCATGGATCTAATTTACTGGGGAGAAAAAAAAAAAGACATCTTAATTTTTTGCAGAGTCCAGGCCTACATATTTATAAGCTGATTGAGAAAAGAACATATAAAGCATAGGTGACTGTTTGATTTAAGACAAAAATATTGCAGCCATTGCCAGTAGTATTTGTCTACTTAATTTTGGTACAGTTACGTCACAAACTTGCAGTTTCCACTTTTTGCTGTTGGACAGTGGTGTGTTGTGGGTAACATGGGAAAAGATGGAAGTACCTTGCGTTGCTCAGTAACGGTTTTGCCATTAAGTAGGCATGATCCTGGCAGGAGTCTATTGTGCAGTCCTTCAGACAGAAGTTTTGGAAGTAGGAAATGGAAGTAATAGGGGTGCTCAGGGCCATGAATCAATGGATGTGTGCAGATGATCTCTCATTTCCTTTATGGAATGGGCAAATTTTCCTGTTTCAGTGCAGAAAAACCCCACAAGTGCTTTTTGTCAGCCACGCAGAAAAATACGAAGTTTAGAACAGAATATAGTCCTGACTAATCCCCAGTGTGTTAACAATTTATATTATTGCAATTAGGACCTTCATACAGTATGATTTCAAGTTACAAGAACTCAAAAATGGCTGTTTACAGGTCAGCTTGAAGGTCTTTTTTAATACAGTATCTTGTCTTCAACAAAAAACAGTAACAGATGCTTAAGGGAGAAGCTATTACAAGAGGGAAAGCGGTTAATGACACCGCCTTATACTTTCACGGCAATCTGTATATCAGGGATGGGAGGGGTTTTTTCTACTTAATACCAGCTGTTGCCTGTCCACTAATTCCCTTGTTCATTCCAGCAATCTTTGCTGTTTAGTAGATCAGCTGTCTTAATCTTCTAAGTATCATTAACTCTTAGTGCTTTTTCTGGCTCATTAAGAGTTGCGACAGAATGACGTAGTACAGTATATTCATTTCTGATTCAGTGGGAATAGTTCTTCACTATTTTATTAAAGGTTTTGATTTCCATGTAACAGATTCTGGAAGGACCCTTCTGTAAATGTTTTTGTCTTGCTAAATGTTTTCAGTGAGATTACATGGGTGTTTTCTGTAACTGAAGTGTGCAATACCGAAAAATCAAGTTTACCTGAACTCAGTTAGAAGAGCCTTTTCTCTATGAATGTGATGTCATTTGTATCCTGTGTACATATGTTCTTTTTTAAAAGATGAATTGCTGGAACTTACTAAATTTCCCACTTTTAAGCTGAACTAGTTGAGTTGTACTGTAACAGGTTTGCTAGATTTTCAGAATTATTAAGGACTGATTTTACAATGCTACTTTCTATATATATAACTAAATGAACTTTGCACTGCTTAGAGAGTAGCAGTTCATTAAAGTTCCATAAATTGTATATTTGTATATTCATATGTTTGTGACATTATTTTGTGTTTATTTATATACTTGGAAAGTACAGTGGCTTAATACTTACCATGCTGCTATAGTAAATGGTACATAAAATTATAAGCTGCATTTGCCTTTCAGTAATCCTTTACTGTGGGTTTGTTCTTTTTTTTTTTTTCCCCAAATCCTGATTCATGTCCGTTTGGGTTGTGAAATTAAAATGTTACGAGTTTTCTTACTGCTTATTTATGAAAACAGCAAAAAATGTAGAAGATACTATTTACTCTTAATTTTACCCAATTCATCTGATTCTAATTGAGTGAGTTCTTTTCTCTGTGCTTCACTCATCCGGTAAAAACTCTTCTATCCAGTATTTCACTTTTGATTCATAAAAGATTGTAACAGTTGCTTAGAATAGAAAGCGTAGCTCTAAATATAGATAAAAGTGTTGATGTGGTCATTGCTGGGGATGTGTTTCATGTAATAAATTAAGAAAAATGAAAAATTTGTAGCAGTTAATAGTCTGTAAGCATTTACAAGTAGTAGTAGTACTGTAGTAGTTCTGCTAGTATCATTCATCACTCTCTACAACTACTTGAAAGGACATTGTAGAGAGGTTGGTGCTGGTCTCTTCTCACAGGTAATTAGCGATAGAACAAGAGGGAATGGCTTCAAGCTGCAAAAGGGTAGGTTTAGACTGGACTTTAGGAAACAATTCTTCACAGAAAGAGTGGTCAGACACTGGAATACGCTGCCCAGGGAGGTGGCTGAGTCACCATCCCTGAATGTGTTTAAGACTCGGTTAGATGCGGTGCTGGGGGATATGGTGTAGGGGAGAACTTTGAGAGTAGGGTAGATGGTTGGACTCGATGATCCCAAGGGTCTTTTCCAACCTGAACAATTCTATGATTGTACTCCCCCTATCCGCAGCTTTATGGGTTGGAGGTGGCAAAGGTTATGCAGAAGGGGAAATGCTGTGGTTTGAGTACTTTGTTGAACTGAAATACAAAATGAAAAATGCATTTTTGGAGGTGGAAAACTAATTTCACACACACAAAATACCCAAAACATAGTCAAAATAGATCACTACAGACTGAATTTTTGTCAGTGTATTTAAAATGTATTCCTGTAACTTTTTTTAAGCTATGGACTATCTGTCTTTCACAGTTCTAACCAAATAGCCAAAGAAATTAAGTGTAATATTATGCAACGCAAGCTTGTAGAGTTTGCCATTTGAATTTATGTCTGCAGGACTTTGGCATCTTCGTGTAGCTTATTTGTGTATAGACACAAGGAACCAAGAAGACAGAAAAACTTCTGTGTTTTTTCTTGCTGAATTTCTGCTGGGTGGATTGGACCTAGTTCTCAGCTTCCAGATCTCAGGAAATACTACTGGAAGACAGGGTTGTTTATTTTCCACAGGTCTTGTTTCTCTGTGAGATCCCGTGTGCAATCCTTTGAGATTGGTACCACTTGAATCCTATGGTCCCTTCTGCACAGACTTTAGCAATATGATGAAGAGGAAGAAAGGCTGAGTGTGGTTCTCTTCCTTTCTTCCCCAGAGTGCCACTTTCTTACGTGCTTGTGCATCTGTGAACAATGAGAACAGAGATTCAAAGCCAGCTTGCCCCTTATTCTATACATGCTTTTCTTGTTTTTCCTGTGACTAGTGAAAGATGCATGTGCTAGATACGGTTTTGTGCAACTTTTAGTCATAAAACCAGTTTAAAAAGGCCAGTGGGGTGTTACTTCTCATTGGTCTGTCCCAGAGAGATCTTTACAAAAATGGCTTTGTAGACCTGTGCTTTTTCCTAGTGTACAAAAGAGTATTCATTCTTAGTCAACGAATAAACAAGACAGTTTTAAATCCTCCTTATTTTAAAGTTCCTGCTGACTTCATGTTGTGAAAGTAACGGTATTCAAATGTAGCATTGCATAGTCCATGCAAGTTTCCTTTGTAGCATCTAACATTAGCGGTTCTAACTACTCAAAGGCTTGAGTCAAAGCCAACAAATTGAGAAGGAGGGGTTTTTCGACACAATGAACAAGGTAGAGTTGAACAGGTTCCCAAGAGACTGAGGCCAGGAGCATAGCGCAATTTTTAAAAGGTGTGGGGTTTTTAATATAAGGTAATAAAATAAAAAGTAAGTCTTTAAAAATTTCATAGTAGATACAGTTTGTGAACTGAAGTGTAGGTTAATTGCTAGTTAACCAATATTAGTAATTTTTTTTCCCCAGATGATTAATTCAATGCCAAGGGTTTTTTGATGATTTTTTGTTTGTTTGTTTGGGTTTTTTTTAACACTTTGCTCTAAAGCACCTGGGCAAGCCACTGTCAAAGAACTTTTTATACTGAACTGAAAGATTAAGTGCTTAGAATCCAGCTAATAATTTTTGCTTTTGAACAAAAGTGTGCATCAGACTTGCATCGTGGTAGTACTTGGATTTTTGAGGTGACCAGGCAGAATTCTTGGAAGTAATCCCAGTTACAGTACAGAAAGATTGCAAGAGGCTTTATTCTTGTGTTTTGCTTTTCTTGTCTGAGGTGCTGCCTTAACTCTAACACCAGGAGGCGCTGCCATCTCTGGATCCTTACCTTGCCCTTTCTCACCAGGCTGTAATTTTCAGTACTTGCAAATAGCTCTTACTTAGTCTTATGAAACTTCTTGGATTTTTTATTTTTTATTTTTTCTTGAAAACTGCCTGCTTTTTTATTTTGTCCAAAGAATGCATGAACAAATGTTTTTAAAGAATACTTTAGAAACCTAAACATTTCTGCTTGTTTCATACTGCCAGTTTAGGTCTTCATGGTATGGTTTTCTGGGAATTGGTTCTGTCATTATTTTGAGAGTGTCAGAAGGAGAAAATGCTAAACATCCTTGGCTAATAATCTTGAATGGAATTAAACCATTCATTCACATGAAAGGGAAAAATCTTAAGTTTCGAGCTGTTATATACATCATTCCGTATAGTGATAGCATTTCACCTCCTATAATCAGTAGGAGGGAGGGAGGAGTAATAAAAGCAGTAGTTGAGAACTAGGTGAAGATGGGCATTGTTTCACATCAAGGGTTTTACTAGGTTTTATTACCCTTGTAGGGCATGGTGACCAACTGCTGTGCCTCTGTAGGTGATAGCTTCTGTTTGTACAAGAGTTAAATTTTCTGGAAGCACTTGATGGGGATTTTCTGAAAGCAATTTACAAGGGGATTATGTAATAGACAGAAGCTCCATTTCACATATGGGAGATAACAGATTGTTAGAGGCAATGTTTTCTGCAGTTCCTTATCTGTTAAAATGACATATCAAAGCTTTATGGTGGTGAATCTAAAATGGTAGCAGGAAGGTTAAAATGTTTTGGCGTGAAGGAGATTTGATACACAAGACATATCTTCTGACTTCTGGATTAGTGTTGAGAACTATATATTGAGGTAGCTTTCTCCAGCCTGATTTAGCTTTATGTGGAATTGATTAGCTTGGGAGAAGGGAGAGTGTGTCGTGTTCATTGCACAGTTGGTGTGAACATCTGCTCTGCATCTTAGACTGGTGGTGTATATGCAAAAAAATACATTTTTAAGAAGTATACTTAGCTAGTTTCATTTACAGGAACGTATGTCTATGCTCTTATTTGTGATGTGTGTTCCGTTTATGTATTCCAGCTGCTTTTGGATTGGGAAGGAAGTTTTTGTATAGTCATGTTTTCAGAATCAGAGTCTAATCGATTTATTTTTTTCTTAATACAGAACATACACTGATACATACATATATGTAAGGGTTGCTTTTCATATAGTAATAAGCTCCTAATCACACAATAATAAAGTGTAGAGTGGCAGTGTAAATGTACCAGTCCTGTGTGTGCATCACATTGAATGGAAGGGAGGTGTCTTTGATGTGGAAAAAGTGGTTCTGTCATCACATTTTACATAGCTTATGGTCGCTATGGAGGTTATTAACCGTGGTAGCTGTCACTGAGACTTATGTGCGTGGGTGAGCCCTTAAACATTCATCCAATACTAGATGTTTTCAAGCTGAGTATGAACCAGTGCCATAAAAACGAAAAGTGCTGTACTCCTCAGCCAGACTTCTGAACCATCCATTATCCTTTTGAGGAATGTCTCCAAATACTTTAAAAAAAACTTGGCTGAATGATTAGAAGCAATAACATGAGGTCCTTTCATTTTTCTTCTTTGTAGCAGCAGGGGAAAATACTGAGTACAGGCTTCCATGGTTGAAGTGTACTGCACTACCCTCAGATGGGATTCAAATCAAGTTAGTGCCTTTCCCCTTCCCTCAGAATGACAGACCATAACTGTGCATTTATTCAGATTTTCTGTGTGTATAGACAGAAGTCCTTGGAACTTTTATTTTTAGGTTTTCTTTGCAATTTCAGAGGGAAGACAAATACTGGTGGATTTTGGGGGTTTGTTATTTTGTTTTAACTAAAGATGAGATGTTAGTGTCATGGGATAAGTACAGATCTTAATGGCCTTTCTGCCTTAAAACTTAAGGGAATCTTAATGCAGCTGTGATTGGGAAAGTCAGACTATGAAGGAGATTCGACATCTGCCACCTCTGTATTGTGTGAAGTAGAGGTTAAATAATGCTCTAGGGTGAGAAAAAGGGAAAAAGGAGGGAAACAAAAATAGAAGCTAATTGCTAAACTTGAAGTGTCAATTACACTGGCGTTTATTTCTGCTAGTGGTTCAATTAACTGTAATGACTTAATTGAACCAATAATTGAAATAATCTTGGTTCCTCAAGTTTTAGAATAACCCCTGAAAAAAATAATTTTGGATTTCCATCTCACCTGCTGTGTGTGCCAGCATGGTGTGTCAGGGGAAGTGCATTGGAGTAGGGTTCGGTTTGCTGCAAAACAGGGATCCTAGAAGGCAGATCTCAGGCTCCAAATCACACACTGTCTCATAGGTTTCAACCGGGCTTTGTGACAAAGGTGTGTTTAGTGCCAGAGATTGCGGGTTGAAAAGACGTTTGCATGATACTGCAGGTGTAATAGCATGCGCTGTTTCATCTATTAACAACATCTATTCATTTATATACTTATCCTTATTATGGGCTGCTTGGTTTTAAATCTTATTGACTGAGAATTACCTGCCACATATGTATTTTTGAACACTTGCAGTATTTTTAGCTTTTAATGATTTCACAATGTCCTTTGGAACTAACGATACGCAGTATTTGTATGCTCTAAACATTTTAATGGTTTTACTTTATTAAATATTTTTGCATTTTAGTTCATTAATTTAATGCTTCTAAAGGTTCATGTTCCCATTCATGGGAGATGACGTGAGAGTATTCTTTAGTCTGCAGTTATCATTGGAAATGCTTTCATCTCCTCCTGATAAGCTTTCTGGTGGTGCTTTGGTTTCTGGAACACAGTTACACTTGCGTTGCTGTGTCTCTTGTACAGTGTGCATGCACATCTGCCACTGCCCCGTTTCATCAGCCGCTGCTTGGGTTGTTCAAAGTGTTGCGGCTTTATGGCAATCTGCTGCCAAGAGGCTTGTTTGCTTCTTCCCCTCCCCACCCGCAATGGGATTTTGACTAAACAGCATTAAAGGAAATCTGATGTTCTCATGCATGCATACTTGGACAAACGAGGTTATGACTGTGCATGCTGGATGGCTACAATCACAATTTTCTCTTACAAGCCTCTGTTACACGGCAGTCACAGCTTCTTTTCATCTGTGCTGCCAGGTTTGAGCTTTTTATGGCCTTGTAAAACAACATGTTTTCTTCCTTGCAACCACTGGAATATGTTTTGGGGTTTGTGGATTTGTTTTTGTTTTTTGTTCCAGGAGCTATATGAGTATGCCCTTTTTTCTGCTCCAAAACGATGAATGTTCTCTGCTTTTGTTTGGTTTCCTAAAATCTCCAGTTTATGATTGCTAAAAAAAAAATCACTCCTTAGAACACTTCTTATTTGCAGCCTTCTCTACTTCCATTTTGCTTTTGCTTCCTGATATTCCCTCCATCTATGTACAGTCTGCTCTTCACGTCTACTTGACCATCCAAGTTACTCAACTTCACAATGAGGGTTTCACACTTCTCTTCCAGAGAAGTTCTGGTGTTGTCATGGAGTCTTTGTAGAATATCTGTTGGGGCACCAGGAAAGCCATAAGGTGATTAAGGTGAGACAGACTCCAAACTTGTTCAGCTTCTAAAGAGCCACTGACACCATAATTGCCAGTGTCTGGAAAATCCTGAATCTCCCTCATAGGCACGCTTTTCTTTGCAGACAGCATTCAAAGATTGTGCCACTAGTTCTTGGGGGGGGAAAATCTGACAAAATTTGGTTCCTTACAGTTTTGAGAAGTCTTGTTAGTAATGGGAAATCACAAGCTCATCTTGTTCTCAGAGCAGTTTTGGTTCTGCTCCTGATGCCAAGGTTTTTTTAGTTTTTGTATGGTAATAACTGTTAAGCTGAAATTAGCTATGAGTTTTGATTTAATGCAGCAGAGAGTATAATTTAAAAGCACTTAAATTACTGGTTGGTGCTTTCTGTTGTTAGCTGTGGAATTCTCTTCAGGAATTTTTCATCTGAGTCTTTTGGGGACCTTTATTTGTGATTTTTTTGGGAAGTGAATTTTGCCATTTGGTGTGTAGTGGAGACGAAGTGAGCTTTCGAAGCTCAATCATTTATGTTGCATTTTTAAATCTGGTAGTTTTAACTTCACTAGCAAAGTAGGCCACTGAAGGTATATAATAAACGGAAACTCTTGGCCTTCTAGAACAAAACTGCCCGGTCATGGCATGGCCATGTATACCTGAATAGATGTATCTTCTGTGCTTTGATTTAGTTAATAAACCAATGGAGGGAATTTTTAGCATTTATCTTGTGCTGTATGCACATATATATATGTGGCAAAATTCATTTCTGAAGTACTTTCATTAAATCAGCGTGGTTACTCTACAGTTGAAATTATTGTTCTGAAATCTCTTTTGCCAGCTAATTAGATAATAATACTGCAGTTTTACTTCTACAAAGAAACATTTGAATAATTAAAATGCTGTTTGATCCTTTCTCAGAGAGAAAGTAGCTTTGTTCATCTGAGTATTTTCTACTGAAAATTTCATGGAAAGATGTAGATTATTAATACAGACTTTTGTGTTTGTGAGGCTAACTTACATTTTGGTGTGAATCAGGCTTTGAGCAGCACTTATCTTTTCTTACCCACTCTGTAATACATCCAAACATATCCGTCCCACATCTCAGATTTTTAAATTTTTAGCGGTCTGTGGCTATTGTGAATTTAGTAAGTGGCCCTAATCTGTTCTGTATTGCATGGTGTGGGATTAGAGTGATGTGAGGGACAATAATACTGTTTTGTAAAGCTATTTAAGGTTAAAAGGTATTTTTCCCCCATTAGCTTTTGAAATGTAGTCTGCCTCTTTAAGCTGGTTAGAGATAATTTTCAGAACACTGAGGAGCCTGTAGCTGCCATTGACTGAGACTAGCAAGATTTGTGGATTCTGAGTGCTTCTGAAAATTGTCCAAATATCTAAAAATGTATTCAAAATTAGCTTATTTTTGAAAACAGCAGACACCTGCTTGTGTATTTATATAATAATTAAATGCAAGTTTGACTTATATTTAGAAGACTTTTAGCATAATTGGCAAGGAGTGACAAGGTCATAAATTAAATCAAGGTTGCTTGATTTGCTAAATAATCTCACATAAGGTTGGTCTTTTTTGCGTAAAATCTGGTTTTGGTTGCAGTCGCTTCAAGGTGTTGAGATAGAGATTGTTTATTGTAATAAAGCAAGGATCTTTTGGGGAAGTGAATTTCAGGAAGCACTTGTAAAACTTGTAGTTTGGAAAATGGAATTTAGGGAACTTTATATTGAGAAGGATGAGTTTGAACTGAAAACCACAATATTTAAACAAAGGGACTGCATGAAAGAATCTTATAAAGATGAGTTTGAACAACTTCTGCTGATACAGATTTTGATGGATTGTTTTTTTTTCTTTTAGTCAAGTCATTTTTGCATCTTACAGTCACTGGATTTTTGTGTATATTGCTGTATCCTCTATTTTGGTGCTATTACTCAGCCATAGTGCAGTTTCACATATTTGGAGCCTGCTGTTTCCCAGTCTCTAATGCATCCACAATATTTATCAATATATGTGGTTTGGAACTGAAAAGCTTATGAAGTATCTCATATTAACTCTACAATTTTTTAAACCTTTCAAGAGATGACACGAATAAGGAAGAAGATGAAGATGAAGAAGAAGCAGAGGAGGAGGAAGAGGAGGAGGAGGAGGAGGAAGAAGACAACAATAACAATGAGGAAGAAGAGTTTGAATGCTATCCACCAGGCATGAAAGTCCAAGTGCGGTATGGAAGAGGGAAAAATCAAAAAATGTATGAAGCTAGTATTAAAGATTCTGACATCGAAGGTGGAGAAGTCCTTTACTTGGTGCACTACTGTGGATGGAACGTGAGGTAACTTGAGTTTTAGTTAGTGATTACTTCTTGAATTACTTCTAAAATACACTTGTGTATTTTAAAAACTAAATGAATAGACATCTGGAGTCTTAAACTTTCAGTATTGGTGTTCTGTGAAGGTCATTGTACTGTGTGAAACTATTAGATTTTTAACACTGTATAAATGCAGTACTTTAGTTACTCAGAAAATCATCTTAAAGTGACTTGTTCAAAGAAGGCTTACTTCATTCCCCATCTTATTTTTAGATCTCTCCATACAAGAAGTGATAGCTTGCTCTTTCACAAATTCCTCCTCTGGCTCTCTTAAGCCAATTTTATCTCATGCAATATTTGAATAGTGCACTTAACTGAGTCTATATACACACTCTTCTCAGCAAAGCAGAGAGTACATTAGCAGTATGGTATTTAACAAGAAAAGTACAAGATTCTTAGTGGCAAATTAGTGTGCAGCAGATAATTGCATTTCATTCAGATCCGATTTCCACCCATCCCCACCCCTCCTTCCCCCCGTGGCTGCCTCAAGCTTCCAAACAAGACTCTTCTTAGCCTAGAGGCTTCCTATGCTTTTCTTAATATGTGCAGGAAAATATGCTTTTTATTGTCTTTAATACAGCATTAATAGAAGTATTAATATATTTTTACCATTTCAGGCCACACTTTTGCCATTTAAAACTTGAAGCAACTTTGAAAACCGTAGAGAAAACTAAAGCTTCTGAGTGGCTTTTAAGCCAGTTACCAAGTCTTCTACTTTTTTCTTCAGTTTCAATATATCTGCTCGTTGTTCTCAGCTGTCCTCTTTTAAACTGTATGACTGTGTTTATAGATCTTTTAAAAAAAAAAAAGTCTGAGGCAAATCTGCTGTACTTTTTATTTAGTTATTTTTCCTCTTCTGGAAAAGCTCTTGTGACCTTTTTCTGTCATCTGGACTTTGATTACCATCCTACCTCTGACCAAGAGGGCAGGACAAATCACATTTATTCAGTGCTAGCAAGATCTGCTAGCAAAGGTCACAATTAGAGTAGCATGATACTTCTCTTCCTCTTTGCATCTAGGCCTGGTAATTTCCAGTACCACCTAAGCCACAGCTGAGGAGGAACATCTTGATATTGCTGGGGTTTATATCCAGCTTTTGTAGAATTCTGTTCTACGTATATATTGATCTATAGGAATATGATCTTTCACATAAACTACCTTCAGACATGTGTAAGCATAGTGGGCTATGAAGTCAAGATACTAGGGGAGATGCAGCCTGCTCGAGGTGGGATTTGGAATGCGACTAACATTTCAATCGTTATTGGAGAAGACTTGTTTAGGCGTTTCAGTTGCTGAAATTTGCATCCCACTTGCTGAGAATTACTGTGTACCATCCCAAGAGGTTTCTTGCTTTTTGACGCTTGTTTTGGAATTCACGTGTAAACATACAAGTTATTTTCCTTTTTGAGTAAATATTATGCTATCACATATGCTATGAGGTGAAATGATCAGAGTTTTATTTAAGCAATACCACTTTAAATCTGAAGAAATGAGAAAAATGAGAAAATGAGCCTTTACCTTGGAGATCCCAGCGCCCTGGTTCTTAAAGGAGAAAATCAAGATTCTGGTTTTTGAACTCTGCGTTTTAAACAAATGTATGGACTGGTATCAGAAGCGTTTTTTCCTGTGACTAGGATATATTTGATAAGAAAAGCATTTTTAGTAAACTTGCACTCATTTGAGAGGTGAAGGGAGTCATTTGGTCTTTCTGGCAGCAAGACTTGTGTTTATATTCTTACCTGGTGTTTCAAAAGAGCCCTCGGAAAGGGGCTGGAAGAGTAGGATTATTCACTGAAAAAGGTACCAGTGATCGAGATTTAGCTATGGGACTGCTTGTGGACTCTGCTAAATGTGGCTAATCTTTTTAATTCAAGTAAAATTACTTACATTTTGGGATTTGGCAGTACGTGCGGCTAAGCCTGAGCTTAAGGCAGCAATCTAAATGCTTTGATACTTTAGTATTGTGAAGACAAGTCTTGTATGATGTGATAACTTGATTTGGCTTCTAGTCAGTCGCAACCTGGAAAAATAACTGCTTTACTTGGATAGGTAGCAATTCCCTCCTCTCCCTCTTCATTGTAACTTACTTTTAGTGTTTAGCAGGGACAAATACTGTAACATCAGGTCATGGGATGTACTGAAGTAGGATTTCCTAATCATCCAGGATTTTTTAAATTCTATCATTCTGCTACCCCTTAAAGTTGACTTTCCCATTTCCCCCTTTGGTCAGTATTACATTTAATGGCCTGTTCTTTAAACCCGGAAGTCTGAGCAGGAATCCTAAATAACTACTAATGTTTCTTATCGCAAGGTAACTTCAGTATCAATCTGGGATTCAGAATAATAGTGTGTGTGTGCGCATGTGCGTGTGCTCTGGGTACTTGGAATGGAATTTAGTAAACTTGGTATTCATCTTCACTAAGTTTTTAAACACTCTGGAACCAGTGACACTACCCACTGTAGAATTTTTTTTTTTTTTTTAACAGTAAATAGAAAATACAGAAATCAAATCGTTCAAGACCAGGCTGGATGGGGCTTTGAGCAACCTAGTCAAGCATCTAGTAAGGAAGGTGTCCCTGCCCATGGCAGGGGGGTTGGAACTCGATGATCTTCAAGGTCCTTTCCAACCCAAACCATTCTATGATTCTTAACAGCATTGTACAGCTGCACTACTTTATTCTATAGGATCTTATTGTTAGCTCCTGAGATTCAGGTGTTATGTGTCTCTGACGAAGGTAAAAAATTGTAGTGTTCAGTGGAGCCTGACTTGTAGTGAAAGGGAATGGTAAAAATCTCTACTCCATTAGAGGGAACTGTTTATGTTACTACATGTTTACCAGAAAAAGCTTATGAGAGAAAATGTATTTCTTACAACAGGCCAGTCATGTTCTGAATTATGTATGCTTATGTTAAACTACAACTTCCCTGGGGGCTACAGTGCTAGCTCCTTCTGTCATAATTTTAATTTTCAGCTGCCAGTGCAAAGAATAGTTCATTATATAAGTGTTTAAGGTGAATTTCTTCTGCAGTATGTTCCCAGTAATTAAAGACAGAGGGTCCATATTCAAAAAGAGTTTAGGTTGTTTTAACTGTGTGTCATATGGTACAATATCACAAGACATGTTATTCTTGAATGTTTCAAGTATTTAAAACTAAGACTTACTATTTTCAACATTGCTTTCTTCAGAAATCTGAATGTGGAAGTGCTAATTTCTCTTGTTTGTTGAAGTGTTAACAATATACAAATTTTGTACTTAACAGTCACCCACTGAAATTAAAGGAATGTGTAGCCAAATGTCAGGTTCTTGAGAGCAGTGTATGTCATGGGGGGGAGAATTATTAAAAAAAATATAAAATAAAAAAATAGACCCCTTATCTAATGTTCCAGTATTTGGTTAGACAACTAAATCTCCTCCTTTCTTTGATCACAGCAAAAGAAAACAGTTGATTCTTCTTTGATAGCAGATACAGGCAGTATTCTGGAGCTTTTCAGTGAATTTGCCAAAGCTTGCTAGTTCCTTGAGGTCACTTGTCTTCCTGAGAAAGCGGGACCTTTGCTAGTATAAATCTAGAGACTGGAAATGTACACTTTTTTCCTTGTTTCCCCTCTAGTACGTCTGTGGAGGATCGAATATGCAATCTCTGAGAATAAGTTGTGGTTTATTTTAGCTTGCAATCAGTACATATGGATGTAATAGGATCAGTACATGCTCTTATGCAAAGTGCCAATTATTTTTTTCTACTGTATAACTATTCATTTCATTCTTCCTTTTTTCCTTTATTCCTTCCTTCCCATTCAGACCCACCTTTCTGGCAGGCATTCATTTTAACCAGTAAGGCAAAAAAGCTTGTCTCCTTACTGGCTCACTTTTGTCTTCATTTTGGTAAGGCAAAGGGGATGTTTGTACTGAAGGCATTCTAGGTTTTCATAGGAAACCTTATTTAAAAAATAGGTAAGTAATAGCTTCTTACTAAATCTCTCTTCTTGGTTCCCAAACAAGTCTGTGCAAGCTCATCTAGGAACACCTCCCCGTCTTACCTCCTTCCTCTCCACAGCCAGCTGCTTGCTTTAGGGAGTTAAGGTAAGCGAGTCTGGAAGACGACGCTGCAGTAAAACAAATCAAGCCTTCTGGTAGCACATACTTCTTGTAATGAGAGCTGAAGAGCTTCTTTCATAATGTTTTTTGTTTCCTTTTGTTTTGTAAACAGGCTCTCTAAAGCAAGATTAGCGATTAAGTTTTCCTATTTTACTAAGGTGCAGTTTTATGAAGAGAGTCTCGAGTCTGAGTCACACACAGCATTGAGATGCAGCTTGGCATCTGGTGAGCTGTTCAGCTTTCAGGGAGCTTCTCTGTCACACGGTAGAGGAGAATTTAATTTAGGGTCAGGTTGTCAATTGTGGCTTGGGATTTGCCCCTTTTGCAGGATCTGTTTCAGCCTGGGGTCCAGTGGTCACAGGTTTAGGCAAACCATACACATCTGATGTGTGAGTAGTGAAAGGCGCTGTACTATGCAAAGGTGTAAAGTGTGGGCATCTGATTCCCTGGAGAAGATTCAGGATTTCTGTGATGCTGGGCCTCCTTGCAGGCTCTGACTGCTGTTTTGGGTAGAGTCAGGAGTAGAGCAGGATTTGCTCCAGCCAGGAACTGTGACTGTCACACACAGGTTTTCAATTGGTGCTCCTTGAGATGAGGAGTTGTGACCACTGCTTCTGATGCGTAACATTTAAAACCCTGTGGTATCTGCAGGTACTCTCTTAAGATTCTGCATGTCCTCTCTCCTTCATTTCAGTGTGCCCCTGTGTCTGTCAGCTGTCGCCTCAACAGGCACTGCAATTACCTTGGCTCACAGACAGTATGTGCAGTGCACAGACTTTGCATAAGGGGAAGATTGTTTTCTTACTGTAAATGCATAAAATAAGTGAATACAAATTCTATGTTGTAGCAACATGGTTGATACAGAAAGCACACTGTCAAAATAGTTGATTTTTCACCATGTATTTGTCCAGTCCTGGTGCTGTTTTCCTGCATGCATTTAGACATAATGAAATATGTGGTTTGCAAAGTCCATTTGGCAGTCTACTTAGGGGTATTCCTTTTGGAAAGCATGTCTTTGACTTGAAGAAAGTTTACTTCAAACGTGATTTCCCACAGTCTCACAGACTCTGGGATTTTTCCACAGTGGAGAACTCTGCAGAGTTGTACTTCGGTTTTGGAGAGAAATGTGAGCCTGTTCACCTACGTGTCACCTGGTAATAGTATAATTACAGCAGCATCTGCAGCAGTGTAGGTAATCTTGGTATGTTGTAATCTGCACGGTCTGCTGCCACACTTTGATTTTTATTGTCACGTGGAGGCGAAAAAACAGCAAGAAATTGTTTTGGAAAACTATTTTTAGATAGTACTGCTACTTCATTTTTCACTGTATTGTGATGTGAAATTTAAGTTAATAAAATACAGTATTTAGCTTCTGGAATCTCTTGCGTAGATCTTAGAGTACACAAGAAGGCAAGTTAGAAGCTTGCATATTTTTCTCTAATCCTGTTTAATTTATATGTCAATATTGTAGATATAGTTGGCAGTAGTTGTAAAGAAGCTGAATTGGGACTCTATCAGCCATTGTTGCATATATCAAAATGGTAGTCAAGTAAGCCCAGCTGGAAAAACAGCATGATCATGAGTGCATTGTGCTTGGCTCTATCTTATACTAGTTCTCTGGGTGTGTATGGTTTGGGGGTTTTTGTTGGTCTTTTGTTGTTTTGGGTTTTTTATTATTAAGTTGGCTTTCTCACTCTTTTTTGCTTTCCTGTTTACCTAGGGAGATCAGAATTTTTGTGGCTGTACATTGAGGCAAAAATGAATACATGCTAATTTTTAACTGACATTTCTTATTCGGACGGTTCTTGAATTCACAGTTGAACAGCAGATTATGCTTATTGGGCGGAAAAAATATTGTTTGGATTGATTCTTGAGGGTTTTTTTTTTTAAATACACAATGAAACTGGCAAGTACAATACCATAGTTACAGTATATTCTTATTAAGAATGTACTTCTCTGGTCTTGGGTTTGTATTTAACAGGTCTAGTCTTAGATAGTAAGACATCTGTTGTTAATATCTTGGTGCTATTTAGTATGTTTTTGTCTAGTATCATTCTGATATAAAATGGAAACTTTTAACTGAAAAGAAGTTGAAAAGCATTAGTGTTAAGTTAGTGATTCTGACTTTGCAGACACTCGGGCTCAAAAGATTTTATTTTTGTTAACTGGTCACATCGTACGTAGCTGTAAGAATTTATTGTTAAGGTTTTACAGTATATAAACGAAATACACCTCTTGGAGATCCATACCAAATTGTCATTCTTGTAGTTTGTTTTACCTGTACATGTGGATTTCCTGCTGGTCAGTGCAGATCAGAAAATTACCAGCTTTCACTCTTAATTATCAGTGTAAAAAAACTTCATCCTCTATGTCCCGGCATATGAAGAATTGAACTATAGCTGAAACTTCACATACTGAAAAGTACACAAATGACTACTTTGCTTGAATTCCAGTTCAGTTTTGTATGGCTAATAATTTTCTTTTTCCTCCATTAATTCTTCTTATGATGTCATGATTATCTGCCTAAAACCATAAATGTGTACGTTTGTTTGTTTTTTTTCTTTTAGGTATGATGAATGGATAAAGGCAGACAAGATAGTGAGACCAGCTGATAAAAATGTACCAAAAATTAAGCATCGAAAGAAAATAAAGGTAGTTTGTCTCCCTTTTTCTCCCTTGTTCCCCCAGCTTTGGCTTAATATATTTTTAAGTACCCTCCCCCCCAACCTTTTGATTGTCCTACAAATGCTTGCCAGTGAAAGTCACTTCCTAGCCTTTTAAGAACTAAAACTTTTTTCATCAAGGCTTTGTTTTGTCATTTCGGCGTGGGGAGGGGAAGCTTCTCTTTCCATCTTTTCTGTGTTTTTTTAATGTAATTTATGTATGCATTTATAGAAAACAAATGAGAGGGATCTGTTTTGTCATCAGTGGTGGAAGCCAACTTGTGGGTGGGGGATGAAATTTGGGAGCCCCCTCTGCTGATTCTGGAGAGCAAATCTATGACTGGTCCATATGTATGTGACTGTCATTTCATAGCATTTCATTCAAAATTCATTCTTTTAAAACTGGTATTTAGGCTTAGGTTATGATATACTCCTTTGGCAGTGGGATGCAGGGAAGCTTTTCTTTCTGCCACAGATGTCAGTGCTCCCCCAGCACCGTGGCACCTCTGGAACCCGAGTGTTATTCTAGAGCTCCCTGCTTGTTTTGACAGCCAGGGTATCACAGCCCTGTGCTGCCACTGCTGCACCTGGCATCCTGCGCACGGTGCCACTGCTCCTAGAGCACCGGCTGTGTTTGCTTTGCCATTTGTTTTACTGTTGACAGAGTTCCTGTCTTCAATATAAACGTCTTGGCATGGACTGTAGAAAAGAATTGGTAACCTTTTAAACAAAGGGGAAAGCTTTCCTTTACATGTTGAGTGTTTAAGATAACTGTAAGCATTGCTAAATTGTAATCTATGTGAAGTTGTATGCTCAAATGAGAAGAATTTTTAATCTTTCACAGAATAAAACTGACAAAGAGAAGGAAGAGAAGTATTCTCCTAAAAACTCTAAATTGCGACGCCTGTCAAAACCGCCATTTCACACCAGCACATCACCAGAGACTGGGTCCAAACTTGACAGCACTGAAGCCAAAAATACTGAACAAGCTCCAGTTAAATCAATAGAAATTACTTCTATCATTAATGGGCTACAAGGTATCGTACTTAAACTTTTTCTAATTCTATCAATGGCCTTTAAACAGTAGTAAATGACAATGTAGAACAACTGGTAGAACTGTACACTTCAGTGAGTCTGGCTAATTATAACATAGTCTTCAAAAATAATCCTTGAACAAAAGCATTATTTGCAGTGAATTCTGTGTATGTTAACAGTCTGAAGAATGACAGCCTTTGTTTTGCCATCTTTTTTTGTTGTTTGTTTGATAGACAGCAAAGCATTTTTACTTCCTATGTTATTTCTGAATTTTTAATTTATGTAACTTACAGGACCCATGATGGTTTGTGTTTTTGGGGTTTTTTTTGGCCTTGAAAAACAGAAATAATAAAGCTAGGTTTTCTATCAGCATGGCTGTTCTTGTTTTCCCCTTATCACACATTTACAGGAGCTTTATAATAACTAGATGCTTATCTTCATGCTTAGCTTAGTGGGTGCTTCCAGAAAAGCAAATCATCCATGGTATAGGTAGTTTGGGTAACCACCAATTTTTGTGAAAATTGTACTAATTTAATAATCTTTTAAACTTATTCAAACTTGGATGACATTGGCCACTGGGTTCCAAATTTGTAGGTAGAATAACAGTCAACGTAATCTATTAAGCTTCATTTCCTTAGGAAATGAGAAACAAAAAAGCAATTAGTGGTGATGTTAATGACATTACTATTAGTGCCATAATCTGTAATTAACTTCTGATTACAAAAGCACAATTTGAGAAACACCCTCTAATATTTTGGAAAGCTAAATGTTTTCCATATTATGTAATTAATTTCCAGAAATGCTTTTAATTGTATGCAGTCCTTTTATCATTTAAGTCCATCTAGATTCATGCTGGGGATTAACTTTTTTTTCTGGTACTTGCAGGTTTTTGTTTTTAAGTATGAAAGGCTCTAATGTTTTTTACTATTTCTTTTTCCTCCAGTTTTAGAGCTGCTTGCTCAAAACTTTTACAGGTCTTTTTTCCTAAACTGCAATGATTAATGCTATTGTATTCAACTTTCCTTTGAAGGGCACAGCAAAGTAAATAAGTTGAGAGGAAAACTTGATGGACCTGAGTTTTGGTTGTTGGTTTGTTGTTTTTTTTTAAATGTGGTGTTCTTGGCTTTTATTTCAAAGGGGAAATTTTGATACCAATTAGAGTAATGTAGTTTTTGTCCTCTACAGTATGAGAAAGGCAAGTGTTAGAAGTCCATTTTCAATGATAGAGTTCTTGGAACTTTACAACAAAATGTCTACCATAAATGTTAAATTACAAAGAAGTAAACGACACTGAAAGGGTTGTATAAAACTTGCTTTCCAATTGAGTCTTAGAGTAGAATTTAAGATCCTGCCCATCTTAAATAAACCAAGGAAAACACCTGAGGCAACATTTCTTAAGGTATTTTTTTCTGTACACCTCTTCTGTCTGCTAGTGTGCTCTTCTCTAAGTTCATCATATTTCAGTAAATCTTTTTTTAAAAAGTTAATTCAACTTTGATCATTTCAGTGAATTTCATTGACAGTATTGCTTTTCTCTGACGTTGGTTACATTATCTTCTTTAAAGAGGTGGTGAATTGTAGCGAGGAACTGAGAATCAGAGAGGGGAAGTAGGATAAGAGTTAAACTAAGTATGCCAACCAAAGTGGATGAGTTACAAATCGAGGAGTTACCCATATATTTGAACCAATACTCATTGTTTCTCCTTGTATCCGTATCTTTTCCCATTGAATGGGCTTGTTGTTGATTCCTTCTCCATTATGTCTGTTCTTCTTTTCTCAGTTTCTTTATTCCTGACCCTGAATTTTCTTACTGTTCTCCTACACTCTTATTGTTCATATATTTTTCCAAGTGCCTTTCCTTATTGCTTTCACTTCCTTTTTCAGGCTGGTCATCAGGTTGCTTTGTTAGAGATTATCCAGTGTCTTTGTTGTTGTTCTGTCCTTTCAGAATGTGGATTCTCCAGGGAAAATAGTCTCTGTTCTGGGTTTTGGAAAAAGAGCGGATAATGGTAGTATTATAGGAATTATAGATAGTAACCTATAAGAAATATTTAAGAGTTTTTATAATAAGCCCATCTCTCAATTTCTCTTTTGCTTAATTATGCAGAAGTTTCTATTTTATGTATTGATGCACTCTATGCTTTCTCCACCTCTTCAGAAGTCCCTGGAGATGTACTGTAAAAAAAATATTTTTTTTTGTAGTTCCTGATTTAGCCATTATACCCTCTAATAGAACAGGAAATAAATTTTTGAAGTCTTCAGGAGTACCACTTTAAATATATACTACTGGAGATCCCTGTAGCATATGTTCATATCTGTACAGTTTTCTTTAGTTGTTTAAGAATTCTTTGTAACCAGAATCAAGACAAACTTTTCTTGTTTTGTTTTGTTCTTTTGGATTTCTTTTTAATTAGCTTCTGAAAGTTCTGATGATAGTGAGCAGGAAGATGACCAAAGTGCCCCGAATGTACATGCTGATGGCAAAGAGGAATCTCAACATGATGCTGTAAGCCAAGATAAAAACGAACTTTGTCTAAAAGAAGAACAGAGCAGTTCATCCCTCCCAGAAGAAACTAAAGCTCTGACAGATGTAGTAGTGCCCAAGTCGGGATCCAAGTCTCCTGAAAGATTGCGAAAAGAGATGGAAGAGTTATCTGAAGATACTGACTCCGATAGAGAAGATGAAGCCACAAAGAAGAGAAAGGATGTGAAGAAGGAGGTAGTGGATAAAACAGCAAAACCACAGGCAAAACGTGGTAAGCGAAGATACTGTGTTGCAGAGGAATCTCTAAAGACTGTTTCACCTAATAGAAAGGATGAGAAGTCAAAAAACAAAGAGTCCCTTAGTTTAGAAAACAGCAGTAACAGCTCCTCAGATGAGGATGAGGAAGACAAATCTAAACTGAAAATCACTCCAACTAAAAAGTACAATGGACTAGAGGAGAAAAGGAAGTCTTTACGGACAAGTACTTTCTACTCAGGATTTTCTGAAGTGGGAGAGAAAAGAATAAAGCTTCTGAATAACTCTGATGAAAGACTTCAGAACACCAGAGCGAAGGATCGAAAAGATGTCTGGTCAAGTATTCAGGGACAATGGCCGAAGAAAACGCTGAAGGAACTCTTCTCGGACTCTGACACGGAAGCTGCTGCCTCCCCTCCACACGCTGCTCCTGAGGATGCTGCAGCAGAGGAGCAGCTTCAGACTCTTGCAGAAGAAGACATTTCTTTGCCTAGCTCAGAACTTGAAAAATCTTTGCCAGCTAATGTGGACATTAAACCTGTTGAGGAGAAACCAACTGAAGTGGGTGAAAAGAAAGTTGAATTCCCAAGCAGTGGCAGTAATTCAGTGCTAAATACTCCTCCTACGACTCCTGAATCGCCTTCATCCGTAACCGTAACGGAGTCCAGTAGACATCAGTCCAGTGTCACTGTCTCTGAGACCCTGCCACCAAATCAAGAAGAAATACGAAGCATTAAAAGTGAAACGGATAGCACAATAGAGGTGGATAGTGTTGCAGGGGAGCTGCAAGACCTCCAGTCTGAGGGAAATATTTCCCCAACAGGTTTTGATGCCAGCGTCAGCTCCAGTAGTAGTAATCAACCAGAGCCAGAGCATACTGAAAAAGGTAAAGGAAAGAGTAAATAGAGCTGTCTTCAATCTAACCAGCTCTCATTTTAGCATTACTGATGTATTTTCATTCTGTTATGGTTACAGTGCTGGAAAGTTAGTTGTAGGAGGAAGTAGTAGCCTGCTGTCTGCTTCAAATGTGTGGAAATGGCATACTCATCTAGTGAATAATATAGTGAATATAATCTGCCAGGGAGTTTCTTGGCCTTTCATTAGCAATTGTGATTGTTTCAATGAGAAATTAAGAATATAGGAATGAAGTTTATACTGAACCGGGCAAGAAAAGCCCAGAGCAAACTGTAATACGTTGTAGGAGGAATACTTATTGTAGCAAGACAGATACATTTTGAGTACCTTGCTTACAAGTAGAAGATGCTGTTTCTTACATAAAATTTTGATTCTCTGTAAGCTGTTTATTTAGGGGAAGAAAGGGCCAATTATTGCATGCTTAGGCAACCATTTCAAACTTGCATATTATGAAATTAATATTTAAAAAAAAAAAACAGCAAGTCAAGCTGATAACAAATATTGACCTTATTAGCTATGTTTTACTTTCAGATGTGATTTTTGTGGATTGAAGTTCCTATCATGAGACCACTAGAGAACAGGGTGTCATAAACACTGCCAACACTTGTGCACATGATGCCAGTGTACTGCTGCCTGCTTTTTAATTGTTTGCAAGGCTGGATCCATAAGTTTTTCTGTCTCTTTTACAGTTCCATCAAAGTACAGCTACTTTCACTGTCTTAAAGTGCCTAGAAATCATTAGTACAAAAGAAAAAAAAAAACCACACACATGTCTGAATATAATTCTGAGATGACAGAAGTGATTTCTTCATCTCAACAGACTTCAATTAACTGAATTTTCTCAAAATGCCCTTAAGGGTATTTACTTCCATCATTCTGGTTGAATTGTTCTTTTGAAAGATTGCAAGAAAATGTGTTTCCTGGAACAAAGGTGAGAGTTTGGAATAGATGAATATGTAGCCCTCAATAAATATGCCTGTATTGCTTTGTTTATTACAGATGTGTAGGTTTAGAACTTAATTGGTTTGCCTTTTTATATAAAAGGAAATTATTACCACACGAAGAAAGTTTTACACTACTGCAGAATATTACTTCTACATGCATTAAACTTCAACTTCCTCTCTGATTTTGTCAGCATGCTGCCTGTTGTAGAAAATTGGGTTTCTTAATTTAAATGGTTTTGTTACAGGAGTAATTTTTAATCTATAAGTCAGGTGGTTGTGGAACAACATCTGAACAGCTCCTAAAATTTGCTCTTTTAACAGGTGTACTAGAATTCTTTTATCTTCCTTTTCTACTTTTTCCCCTTGTAGTCACAAATACCAGTAGACTTTTTCCTTTGTTTTTTTCTTTGCCTTCTTTTTCTGTTTCTTGTTTTTTAATACTAATATTTTTTTATACTTTCAAGTAATGTAATTACTGATTACAAGTGATAGTTTCAGTTTTTTCTCACAGCTTCCAAGTGCAACAGGCTTTTTTGAACACTTACCAGTTCCAGTAGTTCTTGATAAGTTTTTCAAATAAATGCATTCTTATTTAATTTACAGTATTAAAAACATAAAAACCCTTGCAGTTCAAGCGAAATTCTGGTGTTCCTTATAGGAAAGTTACTTGCAGTCATCTTACATGTGCACTCTAACTAACAAACTTTGTCTGCCTTCCATCCTCCTTCACTTTCTCTTGTCAATGTAAGTAGAAGGCTGAGCCCTACTAAGGACAGGCAGGATCAGTCGCATTGTTGTCTACAAGCTTAAGCTCTGAAATGGGTTTTTTTGAGACTTTGAGAAAAACACACAGAAGTGCAAGTATTTAATTTTTATTTTTTTCCTTTTCCTTTTTCTCCCCGACGACCCCCCCCAATTATAGTCTGTACAGGCCAAAAAAGACTTAAAGATGCTCAGGGAGGAGGCAGCTCCTCAAAAAAGCAGAAAAGAAGCCACAAAACATCTGTGAACAACAAGAAGAAGAGTAAAAGTAAGTACAGCAGCTCAGTGTGAAATGAAATGTGTGAAAGTACTGTGTAATTTATTTGAATGATTGTAGGAGATGAAGTCTGGAAATAAAAAATGTATTAGAACAAAATGTTCTCATCAGGGAATTCTTAATACTGTTTAAATGAAGAAACTACTCTTGCTGAATGCCAAAGTGTTTTTAAATGTCTTGTGTTATTTCTGGGCCTATATCTAAGCGGTCCTTAATATCGTGTAGCTCAGGAAGACTAAGAAGAGCAAGTATTTTACACTTGGTAGAATTGGGCATGATAGCTGCATGTTTTAGAGGGGACCTGGATGAAATTATTTTTTGTATTTTCTGCAAGATGAGTTTTTAGAGGTTAATATCTCTTCCAGTAGCAAATACGAGAATAATTCCAGAATAATATAGGCTTTATTTTCTTCCTATATCATGTGTTACATATTCAGTAAATGCTGCAGCTTCTGCAGCTTTTTTGTAGTTGTAGAAGCTAATTAGACTAGAAACCACAGTACTGGGGAAAAGAAGCTTAATAAAAGTAGAAGTGTATCAGAGAGACTTACGCACACATGTTCTGGAGACAGCAAGATCAATTACTGCCTCATCTCACTGTTAATAAAAATACCAGGGAACAGTCGGCTGGAGAGTGAAGCCAGGAGGATAGCTGTAAAAAACACAGTTAAAGCAAGGATGGAAAGCATATGCTATGCCTTTTTTCCTCTCTCTTTCTCCCCCCCCTGCAATCCCCTTTTCTTCATTTTAACAGCTTTTACTAAAAGTTTGTACTTTCTGGTCTGGTATTTGCTTTCACCCCACCTATCCTTCGTGTTCATTGATCTCCTCTTCACATTCTCTCATCCTTTTTCCTTCCATTTCACTAATCTCCTTCTAACATAATCCTTATTCCTTCTCTCGCCCCAGGAATTAAAGTAACGAAAACAAACTGAATTTTCAGAACACCATTTTTAGACTTTACATTGTTCCCTTTGATTTGGTGAATATATCCCTTTTTCTCAAGCTGTCCCTCTTTCTCATCTCTCTTTGTCAGGCTGCAAGGCACTTCAAAGCTAGAATTGTTTCTTGTACCGTGAACAGTCCTTGGTGTATATGTGCTCTTTTTGTTAGACTTCAGGCACTGTTGTATGTAATAAGGGCAATAAGTAGACAAAATGTGGAGTCAGTTGTGAGCAAAAAGTGCTTTTTGCAAAATTCAGGTATACCAGTTAAAACAGCTTTTGTAGCAGCTTCAACTCTTGCCTTTGGATTAAGGCAGCAAATGGCTGCTCTGCAGTTGAGTTCTTTCATACCACGTGTGTCTTGGTGTTTGGTTTCTTGGGTGTAGGTCACCAGATCATAAAGACCAGAACCAAAAGAGACTTTCAGGGTTCATTTTGTCAACACCTACAGCAGGTGCACCTGAGGGATAAGTTTCCCTTGACAAATATTAATTGACCATGTTTTTAAAAACAACTCTAATGTTGTTTTTAAATCAGCTTCCTTAGGCATTTTATTCCAGTGGACTTCTGTTCAATTATAATCTCTTGCCCCTGCTTCCACCCCAGTTTTATTTTTGTAATGCTAAACAAGCGTCATCCTTTCAGTCATCACTCACAAATCATGTCTTTTAGACAGATTATTATATTACTTTCCTTTGGGTGGTTTGATCAGAAAACTGCATTCAGTGCACCCTATTGCTTTATAGTTAAATTTATTTCACCATGAGGTGAAGGTCTTCTGTTTTGGGTCAGATGAAGATGTTGTTCTGCAATTAAAGAATTTGATCATCTTGCCTGAGGATTTTTGTAGACGATGTCACACAAATTCAGATTGTTGCTAGTTATTTTAGCACAGAAAACCTGAAATAAATAAAGGTGACATAAGGCGGTGACATAAGGTGAGAAAGGTCAATTGTTTACTCTCATTTCTGCTACACATGTCCTAGTGAAAAGCTTATCTGTAACTAGTACCTCTAAAACAGGACAGAGGTTTGTATGTAATGAATGGTGTATTAGAAATGAATATTAAAAAAGGTAAACAGGCAGTAGAACATAACAATCAGTCTTGCTTACTGTTTTAGAAAAAATATAATCCCATAAGCAGAAAAACACAGATAATTTTTGCACCTACATTGACACATGGGCTGCCTCTTTGCTTTATTTTCTAATGTAGGTAATAAGTGTGCAACAGGTGTCTTGAACTATTCAGAGAGTAGAGTACGCCTTCCCTGTACAGTCCTTGAGCAGCTGTGTTGCATTCAAGAAGTGAATACTCTTTACAAGAAGTGTGTCCCTCACCCACCCCCTTACGTTCTCGCACACACACTTTCTGCAGTATCAGTATCAGGATGGGTTGTGGAGCCACAGTCTGGGACTGTTACCCGCCCTCTAGCTCTGTTTGGTTCCCGTAGGTCCACAAAATAGCTATGAATCTACGTGCATAGCAACGAACTGGATGGTTTTTCCAGTGCAAGGTTTCCTTTTCACAGCAGGCCAGAATTAGAGAAGCCCCTATAGATATACCTGTTTTGTGGCCCTGTCTTTAGGCAATAGTGTTGCAAAGAGCTGTGTGCCAAGCTCCTATACCAGGATAGATTATATCAATCATTTTAGAGTGAAAGGATTTTGCTCAAATAAACTCCTGTTATATGAAAATCAGCACAGGGGTAGCTTCTAATGAGCTTTAGTTTGGGAAGGAAGGTTGCTTTATTTTGTAACAGTATGTTCTCTTGTTTCTTCAGCAAACAGCAGTGACAGTGAAGAACTATCTGCTGGTGAAAGCATGTCCAAATCTCAGTCTGCAAAATCGGTTTCTACTGGCATGAAGTCACACCAAACCAAATCACCCGCAAGAACACAGTCTCCAGGAAAATGTGGGAAAAATGGAGAGAAGGAGTCTGATCTCAAAGAACAGAATAATCGTTTGCCCAAAGTTTACAAATGGAGTTTTCAAATGTGTAAGTATTTCCTTAAACACACCTGGTGTGGTATTGCAGTATAGCGTAAGAAGACTTTTTGAATTTTGTGCATTTTTCCACTAAAATTATTCCATTCTCAGTTTGCTTAATTTTGTGATAAATCCTGATTTAAAAAAAATATATATATTTTTTTTTTTGTAATTGCAATGCAGGAAACTGCCCATGTGACACTATTCCAATACTGTTTTTAGTTACGGCTCCCTCACTGACTTGCTGTTCTTGCCATCCTGTGCAGACCTATCATTCTGGTGTGAATGTTATCTACTATATGTGCTTCTTGTGTTGATATTTTCTTGCTGTTTTACTCATCATTCTCTAGTTACTGTTCAGACACTTACATGATTGATTTGTAACTTTTTCCCCTTCGATTTTGCCATAGTGAACCAAGACATGTTTATTATTTCTAGTAATGCAAACTTTCAGTGTGTTTCTGTCAGTCAGCTACAGGTAGATGTATAGCTAGGGGTGAACGGTCTTGAAAGGATCATGCATTGCCTATGTGAAAAACAGTTCAGTGGCTTATTAATGCCTTGATATTAATGCAACTTCTTAATTGCCTCTGTGTGTATGCTATTGCAACATCATTTGCAGTGGCAAGAGAAGTGGGATAAAATATTAGATGATTGAAGCCTTCTTCCTCAATATAACAATAAGCAAACCATTGAAAGTAATTCTTTAAAAATAAAAACTTGCTATTTTTAACTCTCTCTCTTACAGTGTCCAGGTATTTAATTGTCTAGTCAGCAATACACTGCTGTCCTTAGTACCCAATCGTGGTTGTATAGCATTGCATCAGTTGCTTTCTTTCTGCCTTTAAAGGTCAAATTGAAACTGTGGGGTGTGACTGATTTAAATTACTTTAAAAGTAATCCACAGTATCTCACTCAGTATTCACAGATGATCTTAGTGTATGTCAAGTTTCTGAAGTTCTTGGAGCATTATGCTTCACACTTTTCTGTGCTGTGTCCCAGGCTGTGTGACGGCTGCTGTTCTTGTGTAAAGCAGGAACAGCAAAGAGCTGGCACAGCACACTCTGCAGGCACAGCTGCTGAATTTTTTTTTTTTTTTTTTTTTTTTTTTGCCAGCAGCATTCTTTCGTACCCAGGGAATTCTCTACTTAGCCAGCTGTTTCTGTGGTGAGAGAATCTGACCCTGCATTTTTTTTTTCTCTTCAGCCCTGAGTCTTAGTGTTACCCTACTTTAAAAGTATTTTTTCTCGTAGTACTTCTTCATAGTCAAGTTACATCCTGCTGCTCTTCAGGACTGTCTAATTCAATAGGTCTTCATTGTCACTTACTGGCCTGCTGAGATTCATTGGGCAGATTTCCTGTGCAACACATTTAAAGAGGTTTTGCTCCTTCCTTTCTTTCTACCTTGGCTACATCGCATGTGTTAACTTTGGAGCACTATTTAACACATTCCTCCCGTTTCAGAGGTCTAAGACACTTGCAAAATCTTCCCACAGCCTAATAGAATTGTGGCTTTTGGTCCTGGGTGCTACCTTCATTATAGGTTGATGAAGAGCATTCTGTGCCCCATGCTAGTTTAAATGATTCTTAAATATCTTTGAATGGAATGTCTCCAGTGTGGCTCATCTGTGGCTGAAAGGGACTGAACTGAGAGCGTTCCTCCTGCCTGTGTGCCCCCCCACCGCCGTGTGCCATGCTGTGGAGAGCTCTCAGCTGGAAGCAGCCAGAGGGGCAGCTCCTGTGCTGGCCATGTCCATCGACATTCCCATGTGGGATGCCACTGAGAAGGCCCTGTATAGTTAGACCTTATGGCCCACGTGCCATGGGCTCAATGGGAACCACCCCACAGCTATTCAGATTCCTGTTGTAACCTGCTTGTTTTGTAACAACCACGTCAAGTTGGGCAAGACTGGCCTTCCTGGTGTATTAGGCCAAACTGAGCTCTAGTAAGGACTCGAAACAACAGGCTCAAAGCTAGGTTTGGCCCCTGTGTTTTCATCAGTTGTCTTAATTTTTATTTTATTTTAACTTTTCCTTCCTATGGGGAGGGGAATGCATGCATTTTCTTCCTCTCCCACTGTTGTGCTTTAACCCCAGCTGGCAACTAGGACTGCGAAGTTGCTCACTCACTCCCCCCTTTCCTCCCTCTCCTAAGAACGGGATAGGGAGAAGAGGGGAAGAAGAGGGGAAAGGGAGAAGAAGAAAAGCTCATGGATTGAGATAAAGACAGTTTAGAAGAACAATAACAGAAATGGAAAATATCAATAATAATAATGATACAGGTCACTCTCACTTTCCAGTGAATTAGGGCAGTCCCAGGCAGTGCTCGCAGATCACACCCCCTGCCCCGCCCAACCCCGGTTCATACACTGAGCGTAGTGTCTATGGTATGGAATACTCCTTTGGCCATTCACTTGTTCTGCCTACATTCCTTCTCAGCCTCTAGGGGAAGCTGAGAAGAGTCCTTGAGAAGTATAAACATCGCCTAGCGACAACTAAAACAATATGCATTGTTGACATTCCTGTCTCAGCAATCACTAGAAAGAAAATTAACTCTTTCCCGGCTGAAACCAGGACCAAAAAAAAAGTGTATCTATGGTGGTATCTTTTAAAAAATAATAAAAATGAACAAAGTTTGTGATAATAAACAGCAGCTGCTGTTGCTGTGTTTCTTGGCTTTGCTGTCTGCTACCTCACAGCACATCACTATGATTTGAGTACTTCCCACTTCACTGAAATTAAGATGTTTTGGGAAATGCTGCAATACAATAATTAACAGAGGTTGTTTAACTTGCAGCTGACTTGGAAAATTTGACTAGCGCCGAGCGCATAACAGTTCTCCAAGAAAAATTGCAGGAAATCAGGAAACATTACCTGTCCTTGAAATCTGAGGTGGCTTCCATTGACCGAAGAAGAAAGCGCTTAAAGAAAAAAGAGCGGGAAAGTAAGTGCTGGGAACTAATTTTACTTTTAGAGGGCTAAATTGCATGTCATGTTATTAAGGTGTTAAGAACTGGATAATTTTTAGAGAGATGTGTGCCATTAGGAGTGTGGGTTGGTTGGTTGGTTTGTTTGTTTTAAAAATCTCCGTATACAGTTATGAGCTTTAGAAGGTAGGGTTCACATATCCATTAACTATGTAAGGGGGCAAACATTAAAAAGGCATGAAATCCTTTTAATTCTGTTTAGGCAGAACTACTTTATACAGAAAAATAAACTTCTGAGCAGTGAACAAAGTATCTAAGGTTATTAATAACATACCTTTTCTTCAAGTTACACAATAATTTACTATAGTATTGCTTGTGTATCTAGTTAGTGCTTTCCCCTTAAGATAAGTGATTTATTTTACGAGTTTAAGGGAAACCATCAATTAAATCTCTCATTTCCCTGAAGTTGATTTACCTATTGCTATAGGGGAAGTCCTAGTGGGCCTGCTTCTACCAGCATTAGAAGGATTATTTTCTGAGAATAAGAAGAAAGACTGAAATGCCATGTGTAATAAGATTTTATGTCTACAACCATCACACTGCAGTCGCTTCTTGGTTGCCAGAGAAGGGTGTATGTGCAGATTCGGTGCTCGGACAAAGTCCTGCCTGTGCCGATTCCCGCAGGAAAGAAAGGGAAGAGTTGACTGTGTTTGCGGGTCAGGAATGAGCCCTGGCGTCCTCTGGCTGGGCCCTTGGCCTGGGTGGCCAGTGGACCAGGACTCCAGGGGGCAGTGCCATGCTGTCTCACACACGGCCAAAGCTGACTCTTGGAGTATTGCCCACAAAAACTAGGGAATGGAGGCTTTTTTTTTTTCTTAATTACTAGGCATTAGTTTCTGGAGTCAGTATATACCAATGCTAGTTCTTGAATGGGAAAACATCTTTATTGCTTAATTTGTAAATTTTTATAACCTGTGTTTTCCTCTTCCTGTGCAGGTGCTGCTACTACATCATCTTCCTCATCATCACCTTCCTCTAGTTCCATTACGGCTGCAGTTATGTTAACTCTAGCAGAACCATCTATGTCAAGTTCATCACAGAATGGAATGTCAGTTGAGTGCAGGTGACAGCAGGACTTGCCAAAGCACTTTGCACTTAATGGCTGCTGAGGGCCACTCTTTTTTTTTTTTTTTTTTTTTTTTATACTGCACAGTGGCACAAAATTCAGACAAGCACTATTTTGTATTTAAAGTTGTTTCTTGACAAGCTAACTTTGCACTTAAGTGCACTTTTATGAAGAAAAAGTACAACAAACTGCTTTTCCTCAAGCAATAATTGTTTCCAACTTGTCTGGGAATTGTAAGTCTAGTGACTCGAAGGCCTCCCACTGTGGCAAACGGAGGCTGTTCACTGCCTGTAGAGACAGTACAATAAGCATATAGTTGTTGGGTTGATCTAAGTAAATGTGGTAAGGCTTACTGTATTCCCTGGTATTTTGTTAAAGCTGGAACATTTGATATTTTTCCATTTATTTATGACAAATATTGAACCTATTTTCATTTGTACAAGCTAATTGTTTTTTAACTGCTAAGTCACCTTATAGTGGCTTCAATTGTATACGTCAAGCACATGTATTCAATTCAAAACCTGCAGTGAGTAGGATGTTTGACATCAGTCCTGATAACCAAATACAAGGATTCCTTTAAAAACAAAAAAAGACTGACTAATGTTTACAGGTTTGAATTAGGCTTAAATAGGTTACTCTGGGTTTTAAGAACCCATTAATTGGAATGAAACTACTGTACTTTGCCATTTTTCTATAAAACAGTATTTTTTTTTTAATTTTGATAAAATACATTATGAAAAAGAAAGAAAATGGCTAACAAACTGTATTAAATCTTAATGTATAAAGATTGTATTTAGCCAGTTTAAAGTGTATATTTATTCATAATGGATTATAACAGTTATATTTTTGTGTTTTCTTGTAAATGTTTCTTTTCCCTTAAAGCAACAAATATTTCATTTGTAATGCTTATTTTATTACGAGCTTCAAGGAGAGGACTTCAAGACGGAGTAAGGTGTGAGGTTATAATTTGTGGTTGCTGATATGAACACTGCCACAAAAGGGTAGTTGTTTTTAAAATAAATAGCTAGCTGAGTGGTAGACATTTAATTTTTTAAATGCCTTGTACAAATTCCAGAACCAACTTCAAACTGTTTTCACTTGTATTGATTTTATGTTGTATGGATCCCAAGCTCTCTCCTGTTAATTATATACCTTTGTAAGACATTTGTATATTGCGGAAGTGTTCATTCAAGCTATTTAATACCTGGCACTGTTAATACACAGTACTTTATTGTACAGATTGTTTTACTGTTTTAATTGTAGTTCTGTGTACTTCTTTTGCCTGGGGAAATAGGGGCTGGCATGTTTTTCTTTGTTTTCTGGCAATACAACATGTAAGAATTCAAAGCATTTTGTTTGTAGATGCTAGAGTGTCAGAATCCTTTACATTTGACTTTTCTAAGAAAAGCATTTTCAGTCTTCGTAGTGTGTGCTTAAGGTTAACTGATTTTATTGAAAATGGTTTCAAAGTATTCAGAATTGTACAGGACTGTAAAAATTTGTTGACAAACATTGAAGGAAAAGCTTATAGAAAAAAGCTATAAAATATATATTAGGTTCTGCAGAAAATGGAGAATTATGTAATATATTGTACAAATGTAAGCAAAGGCCTCTGAAATAAAATGCCATAGTTTGTGAATCCCTGATTTTGTTTCTAACAGTTTAATTAAGCAACCATACTGTGTTCATTAAAATGACATCAAGCTGCAGAATCAGTTTAGCAAGTGATCTTTGATACGTGTAATGGGCACATCATGGTAAGCTAGAGCAGGTACATTGGCCTAATTTTCCTCGTAGCGATTAATTCAGATTCATCCTCTTTTTCAGCAAAATGAGAAAGCTTGACCCATTGAGATCATTAAGGCAACGCCGGTTGAAAAAAAGATGAATTTTGATTCACATTAATTCAGGTAGTTTGAAAATGTAGAAGCAAGCTCCCGAAGATACTTGCTGACTTCTGGTTTCGACTGCCTTAGGTTCAGATTCAGTGGAAGTCAAACTGGAATAAAATTTTGGTGTTACCTGCTTACGTGATGCCTGGCTGTAGTTCAGTTGACCAAAATACCGTTACACCTGCAAAATGACAGGTTACTGATGAGACTGGTAGATAACAAATGATTATAAGCTTTGGAAACATTAACTGTATTAATAATTACCAGGGATCTGAGACTGACAGGAGCAATTTTAATAATTTCAGTGCAGCTACTCAGAGGATATTTACATATGTTTAAGGAGAATCAGAGTCGTAATAGTTCAGTTCTGCCTTTCAGTCTCAGTAGGCGTGACTGGTATTGATTTAACTGAGAACTACATCTGGGTGAGCAAGAGCAAATTCAGCTCTCGACTCACTACTAGCTCTTGATCAGCTCTTGGTTTTACTGCCAGCATGTTTGCTTTGATGTGACAATTGTTGGCTCATGTTCTATGAGAGGATTTGTTTGTTTACTTGTTTAAAACAGGGATCGTTAGTCACCTCCCCACTTTCCAGTTGAGTTTTTGCATAAATAGGATTTTTGCTGCTCTTTAATGCAGATTATTTACTTTTTGTTGTACTTCTCATGCAGTTTAATGACTAATCTGTTCTGGATTTTTTATATCGCACCTCTCCTGTGAGGTGCGTCTGTAAACGGCGCTCTCCAGGTTCAGGTTACTTGTGTCCCAGTGGTTACAAAGGAAAGTACCTTTGGCAAACTGTTAGCCAGGCAATTTTTTATCCCATGTTCCAGTGAGTCCGATCTGAGCTGCTTTTCAGGTTACATACTGTAATGCAGCTTTAAACGTGAGTGTGCTCTCTGCTGGGCGTGCACACTGTGCTTACAGCTGAGAAAGTTTCCCACTAGCAGTGGTTGCTGGGCTGCGCTCCTACTCCTGGGTGCCTGCTGGGACCATGAGCTGAAAGGCAAAGTGAGACAAACCACCCCTCCTTGATCCTTTACACCTTGGCTGAGTGACAGATTCGGTTTTGCACGTCTCGTGTCTGATGGTGTTGAGACCAGCTGAGAGTGTAGACTACCTGCACATGCTGAGAGAAGGCACGCCCTGCTTGAAGGCTGTCTGCATTGCTCCCAATTCCCGTTATGTACAGTCTCCACCAATGCTTCTACGTACTTGTTACCGTGTCCTTTCCATCATGCCGTGAAGTTTCCCTGTCACCTCAGGGCTCAAACTCACTCTCTGGCAGAGAGGGTGCATCCCTTCTGTTGAGCTTCAGCAATTGCGTGTCCATGAAATCAGCCAGCTGAACGCTTGTCCAGTGTAGTTTTTATGTATTTTGATGGTTCAGCCTGTTCTTCCCCACCTGTGTCACCTGCAAAACTGCTGTTGTGTGAAGGTAGATGGGAAAAGTCAATACAAGCAGTGCAGCAGCCACCTGCCAGTTCTTAAGGATTTGTGTCTTCTCTCGGGCTGACCCCATCCATGGGAGTCCCTACCTTTCCTGGCATCCAGAAGGCCAGGTGCGCGATGCCTGGTGCATGTGGGAAGAGTAATGCTTTGTCTTTCTTCCATAGCTGGGTTATTTCTTTTGCCTTCAGTTGGACACCGGTACCAACAAAATTGCTAATGCTGGCAGTTCAAAAAGTGCATAAAATGTTACAATAGAAGAACTGTTCATATTTGCTTCAGCCTTTAAGTGCCTGGTAATTTTCTATGCCTTTCCAATTGTTACCACACCGTCTAGCGCTTAAGATTACATTCTGGACAGGCCGGTCTAAAAGGAGATCCCAATTAGCTGCCTAATTTCAGAGAGTTAGTAACAGATCAAACTTCCTGAGGCATGAGCTGCACCGGGGCCTGGGCTGGAAAACAATCTATTCGAGAATTAACCCAACAAAAAGGGTCTTTTCCAGTTGGATCAGTTACCCAGCCCTATCTGTGTATCTGCAGCAGCAAGATGATCCAGAGTACTTAATTCTACTGGCTGTGGAGTGAAGCTGGGGGAAGAGGAACAACTGGTTCCTTCTTTTGCTGTGCTCCAGGCTACAGTCCTTCCATGCCCAGAGAAGTACTGGGTTTCAGGGATTTTTCATGAGAAAAATCCATACGTGCTTTCAAAGCCTGCTGCGCATCCTGGGTACAGCTGAAACAATCCAGAAGGAAACTGGCTGCCCAAGTGATGCTTTGGGATGGTCCCTCTGGTCGTCCTAATAACTTCTTGAGATGGTTTAAGCAATAACTGCTTAACTCTACAGTTAAGAGGCTCTGCGCTCTTCCTATAACTCCGTGTTGTTTGTAACCGAGTCCATCTCGCACCAACAAGCCTGGCTTTGGGAGATCTTTACACCCTTCCCTCCCTGCATTTTTTTAACCCTTTCCCAGGTTTCTCTCAAGGTAAGCCACTACGGAAGGGGCTGCGGGAGCACCGGGAGGCTGCTCGCTGCCCCTGAGCTTCGGCGTGAGGCCACCCACCCTGGTGTCCCGCACCTCGGTGGGGCGGACCTCGAGACAGCTCCTTCACGTGGCCTTTGGTTCAGCCTTTCAGCGGCAGCGCTGCTGGGCACAGGCCAAACTTCTTGATGGTTTCTGTGCTCGAGGACAAGGAGGACATCCTGCGCAGAGTTTAGCTGGGGCTTGGGAGGTGGGGTTTTTTTTGGTTGGGTTTTTTTTTTTAAAACTTCATCCTGGATGCGAGCTGGACAGCAACGGCGGAGGTCGATTCAGATGAAGAAGAGAGGTGGCTGTAAGGAGTGCTTCCACAGCAACGCGGGGCAGAGGAAGTTATTTTTTAATGCAGACAACAGCAACGTTGTTTTTTAACCGCTTGAGGTGCTCCGAACCACCTCAGTGGCTTTAAGCACAACCAGCTCGAGCAGACAGAAGCCACCACAGAATCGTCTCGGGCAGAGCAGAGCACAGCGGGCCTGCACCGAGGGGTCTCGGGAAAATAAAGGAAACTACTTTTCCCTCCCCAAAAAAAGTCGCGCGCAACAGCCACAGATGACGTCTTATGTTTCCACGCTGCGACCGGCCGCGCCGGACCAGCCGCCCCTCAGGCAGCGCTGCTCGGGCCGCCCCCACCACCGCCCTCCCCCGGCGGGCCCGGGCGCGCCGGAAGTGACGCGCCGCGAGTCCCTTCCCCCTCGCGCCCGGAGCAGCC
>KZ505650.1:741000-808073 GCA_002844005.1 Limosa lapponica baueri | reverse complement strand
CCGCTGCTTGTGGCCTCTGCTCGTCCCTTTGCCTGAAGCAGGGCAGGGGGCGTCTTGTCGGGGGATGTTTTCTGCAGTTTGTGTCGTTACTGGGTAACCTGAGATTTCCGCATCAGAAGCTTGACTTGGAAATAAATCGCCTCCCTCTTGTTTTTAAAATCTAGTTATCCCACACCCTCAGCCGTAGTGTTATCGCCACTGCATTTATGCAGTGACGTTAATTTTTTTCGTTTTGGAAGACCGTCAGATAAAGCAACGCAGGTTCTGATAGGGAAATCGTTGCTGCGGTAGCAGCCCTCGGGTATTTTGCCTGCTGCATTCTTAACCCTCCTGGCAGCTCTGTTATTAGCTTCCAGGATAAGACTGAATGCCAGAGAAAACTGTTGATTAATCCAAAATGCAGGGCTCTTTTCCCGTGGCTCTTCATTATTTCACGTCTTCAACATTTATTTAAATATCTTAATAATTAGTGGAGGTCTTACATAAAACTCTAAATGTGAGTACTTGAGGTACTCAAATTCACCCGAGGCGCTCAAATTAATCACGAGAAATAAACTGATATTTATTGTGCTTTATTCTATAATGGGAATATATATAGTGTTCCTTTGATAACTAATCTGAAGGTAAGAAATTACCATTAAGGTAAACTTTCCCAGCAAGTAAACATAACGTGGTCAGCAGTTTTGTGGATGGAAGAGTCAATAACTAGATGGGTTAAAAATTAATATTTACCTGATAATGTTTAAAAGTAACTTAAATGCTTTGATTCTGCCTTAATGGATTAAATTTGTTGAGTGACCAGCGTTGATGCTTAACAGTGTATTAATTCCGCTTTCTGTAAGCTCTTCCACAGCAAATTACGTCTTTTGAATACTTCGTCTCTGGGCCTTTGGTCATGTATGTAAGATCTTACACAAGAAGTATGTGTCTATCTTGCAAGTACCTTTTGCCCTGCAGTGCAAGTCACTCATAGGGAATTTTTAGTGTAGTAAACTGGTATGTGCTTGTCTTGCAGAAGCAAACTTGATTTTTGGCTGTAGAATCAGCCATGTTCTTTTATGACGTTAAATATGTAGTAGAGAAAATACTGGGTTACATAAGGTTTTTGCAGAAGGACTGAAAATGATTTTTGCATCCCATTGTTTTCATTGTCTGAGCTTCTCTCCTGTAATGCTCTCAAGGTCGGCTTGCTGTGGTTAAGTATTAACATTTTCCTTAAAGTGGAAAAAATCCATTGTGCTCCGATAGGGAATGGCTGTTGTCGTTTGGAGGACATCACTGTATGACTTATGACCCTTGGATGTGATACACTAGACTGCTCTTAGTAGTAAGGCTTTAGGTAATATTAAGGAATTTATTTTTAATTTTTTTTTAGTAGTGTAACTGATTCTGTAGTATGGATGCTTCTGTAGTGATGCCAGTGATTTGATTATTACAGCATTTTTACTGTTGGAGAGTAAGACTTGGGCTGTAAAATATTTCACCAAAAAAGGTCCAGTGCGGCAGCCAGTTGCAGTTCTTTAGATGAAGATACACTGTTTCTTGGGCAACAGTAGGGGTATTTGATGAAAAACTTGCAGAAACCACCTTTACAGCAGATCTTTTCCACTAACATTTTTAGGATAAGATTGTTTTTCAGACTCTATGATGCAATATCACCAAAATTGGGGAAGGACAGGAGATCCAGTATGTCAGTGGATTGCCTGTTGTATTTGGTCAAGCACATGCTGACAAATGAAAAACCATTTTTTTTTTTTGCCATCCCAGTTATATTGTACATCTCTTTGGGTTGTGTTAGGAGACCAAAGTTTACAATGCAAAGGCCCATCATAAAAACAAGGTGGCCAGATTCAGGTTTCAGGAAAAAAAAGGGTTGTGATTTCCTGGGAGACTTGAAGAACTGCTGGACTTTGGTTTTCCAGATGTCTTGATTTTCTTTATTTAGCAGGTTTTGTGGGGTTTTTTTAAGGTTTTGGTGTTGCTAGTTTGGGGGCATATGCGTATTTAATCTTGGGACCAAAAGATAGCAGAGCTATGAACATCTGGAGCTACTTAGGTTCCACAGCTATATTTTAAGATATATTGTTTTTTCTATTCATGTTCTTGAATGTATAAACCAGGACTGCTCTGTATGCAAGTACAGACAGTGATCTCTTCCTTCAGAGGCAGCCAGAGCTTCTGCCCGTGCTGAGCTCTGCCTCAGAGCACCCTCTGCCTGGGCAGCTGGGTGAGAGGAGAGCAGCAGGTAGACTTCACCCATGGGAGCTGAGGATGCAAACGGCTTTTTGGTTGTTCTGCTCCTTGGTGGGACTGGCCGTGAAGCTGCTGGGGCAACTCAGGGATTTTTTGCAAGCTGTGCCAGCCTGTCAGGTTATCCATTGGTTCACATTTGAAACTTACTGCCCGTGTATAAGAGCTGTGCCTGAAGGACCTGCAAGTCACATGGAATTTGAGAGCTGCCATTTAGCTTTCTGTCTTGGATGGATGCGCATGCATTTCTGTGCTACTTAAGATTCATTCTATGAAAGATTGCCTTTCCCGTTTTATAAATGTGATGTCTTTAGAAAAGAGGGAAGTTTTTAATTTTCTCAGAGGCCCCCGAGGGAAAACAAAATATTTTTGGTTTATAGGTTTGATTTTTTGGTCCCTCCCCAAGCCATTGCTTTTTGCTTGTTACATCACAAATGTAACTTTTGGGTGTTGTTGCAAAGATATTTTAAAACTAGTGGTACCAACCACTATGAGAAGAATTCTTAAATATCCTTTAGAGCTATTTGTTTTTTGTAGTTGTTTTAGCTTGTGGACTTTTGAAGTAAAACTGTAAAAATGTGTTAAGAAGAGGAAGAAAAATTGCACAGTAATCAGACTTGAAAGATTCTGTAGATCAGTATTCGATTTTAAAATCTTGGTGTTTCTTCACATTTCCTTACTATTTTCAGGTTAAAGTATACGATTTCACATGTGTGTGATCAGTGATCAAAAGCTTTTATTAAATAGTTACAGTTACCAGCATGATTTTTTTTTCTTTATCTCTGAATGCTTAACCTAGTAATACCTGTTGTCATATTTCAGGAGATGTCATGGTCACACTGAGAAAACATAATTTTCTCCTGAAAACAATGTACAAATGTTAAGCTCT
Source organism: Limosa lapponica baueri (assembly GCA_002844005.1). Lineage (NCBI taxonomy): Eukaryota > Metazoa > Chordata > Aves > Charadriiformes > Scolopacidae > Limosa > Limosa lapponica. The sequence goes on along the minus strand of KZ505650.1, from coordinate 804,934 downwards.
TGCTCTTTGTACTTTTCATTGACGTTTTCAGTGAATGCACTACTGTTTCAATGTGGCTTGTTTTGACAGTGAAACATTTCAGATAGTAATTTTTTCCCCCCATTTTTATTTAATCTTTAGGATTTTATGTATTAGCAAAACTGGTTTGCATAGTAGTGCAAAGTTTAAAGTTTTGTGCAAATTAATGCTTCAGAAAACTTGGAGTGAGCTAGTTGAGGGCACCAACTTTCAAGAGATGAATTCTTCTTTAATATTGGAAACAACCATAATGATAAAATTATACTATGCTACATTTCTGTATGACACACTCTTCTGTATATGATGTTGTAAAATAACGTACACAGCTCCATAGGTTGTAGAAGTTCAGGTGCTACGGGTTATTAAGGTATTGTAGAAGGTAAAAGGCTGATCTGTGTAGTTAGAATGTGAACTCCCTTTATATAAGGAACACTTGATCTTGTCCATAAATTTCACCTGTTGCATTGTCACTACTAGGCAATAGTATTCCTGAATGTCTTCATAATGCAGACAATTGCAAATTTTTAACTCATTGCTGTTAAAACTGCTAGTCATATTTGGAAGTAGTTCTAGCTTGTAAAATTGTCTCAAAATAAAAATCAGGGCAGTTGCTCTTTGACAACATAGGTATTCACTGAGTAGGCACTGAGGACAAATAGTAAGAGTACAGTTGTTTAACCATAGGCTGTATTTAAAAGTTATATTAGTGTAACTATTTCAGTTGATGAACTGATGACTTACAAAAACGATTATTCTAAGGAAATCACCAGTATTACTGTAATTATTCTTTCTTGTATGAACAGGCGCTACTATGAAATATCTTTATACCTGCCTAACTGCATTAAAAGCAAGCTACGTATCATTTTAATTACAGTAGTTTTGCTGGAGTGGTACAACTTTATGTTGCAGACCAACTTTATGCCTTTAGGTTGGGCAATTAAATCTGTAAATGTTTGTTCCATCTGTAAATATTTGCTTTCCTCAGATTTCAGAAACGTATGCCTTAATACTGCTCTTGCTGTGGGATGATGAGGTACTGCTACCTATTTAACTAGTTCCCAAGTATTTGCTATAAAACAGCTGGGAGGGTACACTTAAGTACTGTGACCTGCTAAAGTTCCTGTGGGTGGTGCACCATATAGTTCAAAACTGCCTTGACTTGTAGGCAGTTCTTCTGTGGCTTATCACTGTTAGACAACGTATAGAGAAATCCTGTATTTCTCTGATTCCTTCTTCATGCCTCTAGTGCATGAAGTGGATGCTGTGATGCAGGCCCTGCACAGTTGGCATTTACCATAGCCAGCAGGGAAAGAATTGCCATTTTGGGTTGGTATGCTACTGCCAGCCCTCCTCAGACCTCTCGGCCACATTCTGTTGCTGAGAGTGGGTTGTGGTCCTGCATTCAGTCTTCAATATTTGGAATACATTACTGGTTTCTTCTTCTGAACGTAACTTTGATTTGTTCATGGTTTTGAACTATAGTATGAAGGGGTTTTTAATAGCAAATTAAAAATGTAAGATGTTTTTCTTCTTACAGGAAGGAAGAAACAGAAGCTTGCCAAAGAAAGAGCAGGGCTTTCCAAGGTAATTCTGTCTTCAATAATGCAGTGCTATCTTGAAAGATATTTCATTTGTATCATTTGCAAGATTTGTTTAAAGATCTGTTTTGATTCCAGCATTGCAAACACTTCTGCAAATATGCAGTCTTTAGGTTTTTTAATGCTCACAGATAACCATGTGAAATGGTTGCTCCTTTTTTTGTGTCAGGTAGAGGCCTTAAAACTAGAAAGTACATCATTTACTGCGTGACTTGATAGCGTTTTCCTCCTTGTAGTATGTGCAAGGACTTTCAGACTTGAAAATCATTGATGGCATACACCTATAACTGAACTTGATTTTTTTTTTTGCTATAAGCATTTAATTTCTCTTTCCTTATCACTGATGGATCCTGGAAGAAAAGATAGATTTATCTTAACCAATTGTAAGAAATATACTTGTGATAAATGTAACAGACCTTAGAATTTGTATTTGCTACAAAATTGTGCACTTAGTAAACTTAGTAGAGGTATTTCAGGCTCTGTGTCTCTACAGATTTGTGGTGCAATGATATGAGACCCGAGTCTAATTTTCAAAAATATTCTGTGTACATTTAACTTAGCGATGACGTTTTAAATATGTGTAACAATGGGGTTGTGTGTGTTTGATTTCAGTTGAGAAAGTTTTCTGTTAACTTCTGTTTATCAACTGATGTTTAAGGGCCAACTTCAGTTTTACTGTGTGTGTTGTAGTTGCCTGATTTGAAAGATGCTGAAGCAGTGCAGAAGTTTTTCCTTGAGGAAATTCAGCTTGGCGAGGAACTACTAGCTCAAGGTAATAGCTTTTTTTTTCTTTTTTTTTTTTTAAGGGTAAGACGTAAAATAATTCTTCTTTACCTTTGCTAGATGATGATTTTTATGTACTATAATCTTTTGGGAAGTCAAAATTCACCTAGGAAAAGCTGCTTACTTGTTTCTTACCTTCTGTGATCAGAAGATCCAGCAAGAGAGGAGGAAAGAAAAGTGTGGATTGATTCTTAGCAATTTAATTCACTGTTGATGGATGTTTTATGTAAATAGTTTACAGTGTGGAAGAAGGTTGTTTTCAAAACATTATGATTTCTCATGCAGGTGAATATGAGAAAGGTGTTGATCACTTGACCAATGCCATTGCTGTGTGTGGACAGCCGCAGCAGCTGCTACAAGTTCTACAGCAGACACTTCCACCACCGGTGTTTCAAATGCTTCTAACTAAGCTCCCTACAATAAGCCAGGTATGTGAAATGTTCCCTGTTGTTTTGGTTTGAAAATAATTTAATTACTTCTCTTATCCACTACATCAGTCCTTAGTATTGGTTTTTGTAATGTGTTTTTTGTATATGTTCAGTTAGATTTAAAAGGAGCTTTTATTTTCACCCCAAACATTAAAAAGCATATATGAAAAATACCGTGTAGCATTAATAGCAAACAGTGTAAAATAGAAATGCAAAACTTGCCTCATGCATAGGGTGTGCTGAGCTCCTCTAAAGTAGAGATGCCTGACTGCAGCTCTGGTACTATAAGCGGGTCCGCTGTTTCCCAAATACAAGTTGGGGGATCAGAAAAGTGGTAACTTTCTTGCGCTAGGTCTTGAGTTTTATTGTTTTAATTATAGTAGTACAAGTATCTGTAAGTGCTATAGAAGTCCATTAGAATTAATCTGTTGCTTTTGCTGGCTATAAACACAATTTTTTAACTAGCACCAGATCACATGACCACTTGGGAAGCTTGGGGGTTTCCCTGATAATAAAAGTGTTTGTAGCTCTGTGTATAAAATGCCTTCCCTTTTTAGCCTGAGTAATGTGCAGATAACATTGGTAATATGCTAGCAGGTGAGTCTATATGTTTTACGTTCTTGGAAATTCAAGGGTACTCCCTAATGGTATTACCTCACGTAAAGCAGAGACTCAGTGCTGTGCATTAGAGAGCTCTCTTTACAACTTAGGTTTCATTTAAGGTCCACATAATGAGTTAAAATGCTAAAAAGTGTCAGCTACACAAGTTGTAAAGGTCTGGGGAAACAATGGAGCAAAAATGTTTCCTTAGAGGACAGTGACAAAAAACACACAGAGGTCATCACTTGAGCCTGACAGGATATTATTTATCTGACTTCGGCTTTGTTAGACGTTGCACAGTACATAAGCTTTTGAAGTCAGTTCTGCAGAAATTATGTCTAATAGATTACCATTTTTAACATTAATCAGTTTGCTCAGTGATTACACTGCTTAATGTTCAGTGTAAAATTACATTGCTTGATAATCAGTTGCCTACTGTCAATTTTATGTAATTGTGAATGAGTTTTTCTCCTTCTTACAGAGAATTGTAAGTGCACAGTGCTTGGCTGAAGATGATGTTGAATGAGGTCACACCACAACATGGGGGGAAAATGTTTTCTTACCCCAGAAGATGAGCATCACTAGGGGGATAAAGGGGCAAACATAGTAGTTAATGGACTGTGTACCACATCGGGTTCTACCAGAGTTAAAATTAACTTTGTGTAGGTGGATTTCGCAGGATTTTATTTATTATCCCAGTGAAAAGTGTATTTTGATAAGAATTCATTTTATAAATACACTGTGTTGAGTTATCAAAGTATCACTAACTTCATTATTATTAAAATATGCAGTTGTAATGTTGTACATATAAAGACATAAAACTACGACCTATTAAAAGCCCAATGCTCATTTTTGAAAAAAACAAAGTTATGGCAATAAAGATTTATCTGCACTCGTGTGTCCCTATAGTACTACTTTAAATTTCAGAAAATTTGGGTGTCAGAGCAAATGATCTAAAAAATGACTTAACATTAAAATTTATTTTTAATGTTATGGCTGGTCTTCCAATGCATTTAATTAAGTTTAAAACCTTACATCGTTTCCTGAGAAAATAGACATGATCATTTAAACAGTAACCAGTCGCCTTAGAGAGAGATGCAAATCAGAATGGTAATAGATGGCTGGCTGCAGAAAGAATGACAAATCCATTTCTGTCAGGAACAATAACATCTAAAGTGATGCAAGTCAAAACTGTGTCTGTCAAACATGAAAGCTCTGTTAATGCAGGTGTCTGAAATAAAGCTGTTTGGAGTAGAACCTGGGGCAGATTCTAAGAGCACAAAGGTTGTTTTTTTGGAAAGCTTGAAACCTTTTTGCAGGACAGGCAGCTAACATTTCAGTCTATTCTTCAAGACCATAGAAAATGGTTGTTAACAGTCTTTGGCGTTTGCCTTAAAAAAATGGCGCTGATAAGGTAAGATGATGGTATCCCCAGGCTAAACTAGCTAAAGCTAATGGAATTGGAAAAGTGTTGTAAAATTTTGGTATGATGTGATACTGTAAACTTGAACTTAGGTAAATTTTCCTTTGCCAGTGAAAAGGAGGCAAATAATATACAGACTCAAGTGGGTAGTAGAAGTGACTTCTGAAAGCAGATTTTCCATGGATAGGATGTTCTAAATGTCAAACCAGATTGGCTTCTACTGTTCTCTGGTTTTGTGCTATCACCACTCAGGTGGCAGAAGAAACAATTAAAAATGTAGCTTTATATTTTTAGTGTGGTGTCTTCTGTTTTAACTTAAGGAGAAGAAAGCAGGAGAATGCTTCAAGGTGTCTGTGCTTCAGACCGGCTGAAAGTTTGTGCTAATGATGTTGATACATTGGTAGTAAGGTAGTAGCAGACATAGTTCAAGTAGAAGTGACGTACTGTGAGAGCACTTCAGCCAACGTTCCCGTTTATCTCATTTCAGCCTGCTGTGAGTTTCTGTAAAGGCAGATTCTTCCAAGCCAATAGGTCTCAATGTTTCAGAATTTGCCTTACACAGAATTTTTGAGGTGAAGTGAATAGTTCATGGTCACCTGCCGGTCACCTCCCGAGTTTGGGAGTAGAAATCGCTCTTCCTGAGTCAGTCTGCTTAGATAGTTTACCACGGAAGACATATTTCCCCCTTAGCCCCTTGAAAACACAATTTTGCAAGATTTAAGGTGCTATTGAATCTTTCTGTTATGTGACAAATGCTGAAGTTAATGGCTGGTACAAACAAAACATTCCTGAACAGCTGGCTGTAGTTTAAGACTATTTTTTGTGCTTGCGTTGTTCAGGTAGCATAAGGTAAAAGTAAAACTTAGTAGCCATAATCTTCAGGTTACAATGGCTAGTTTGCTCTTTTCCTTTTAATTTGTTTTAGAGGGACAAAGTTATTCTGTACCTAGAATACTTGATAAAAATCCTGTGAAATTGTGGAAGGTTTTATTTTTCATCAGTACAGTGAGGCTTTTTGTGGGAGTTTTTCTTTTCTTTCCTAACCCTTCAAAGTAAAAAGTAAGAACTTATAGGTCATCCTGACAGAACTGTTAGCACATTTACCTGCTGTCCTTGCTGGTGGTGGTCGCTTCAGTGTAATATATTTTTGGTTCAGCTTTTAACGTTGTCTTAAGGTTAATCAAACTCTTTCACCCTGCCTTGAAAAACAAATCCAAACAACATGATGAAAGCAGCGCCCTTCCTTCAGAACTGAACAATTTTCTGTACTCTTTGGTGTAATGATGACAATTTGAATTCACAATTTAGCTTACAGCAAAACTCTCCTGAATTAAGTATGTTTTAACAAAGCTGGGTGTCCATTTTTCTGCTTTTGCGTGTTGATAGTCTGGTGGTGTCTACAAATGGTCATTACTTTAATAAACATCAAAGACATACATATTACTCTAACCCTTTTTAGTTTTCTTGATCCTGCAAAGTTAGATGCAAACAAAATTTTAGATAGCATGGGTTTAAATGAAGCCTTAAGTACAAATTTGCTTTCATATTTGATAACCCAGAAGTACCTGGTAGGTATGCTGGAGCAAGCTCTGGTACCCGTTTTGAATGCTTTGGCTAATAGGGTGGGAATGAGGAATCCTTTTAACAAGGCTTAAGATATTTTTTTCTTTTTCCCAAAATCTGATGAAGCTAATACCTTAGAAACTTTGAAGACTTGGAGATGCCGTCTAGAATGGGAATTTGGTGTTGCTCCAGCAGTGGCAGTGGCTGACAGTGGTGTAGCTAGCATGTACAGCTCACAGATGTAGGAGGCTGTAATTAAGAACTGGTTTCAGATATAAGCAAAGTGCGGGTCATTGGAAGTGCAGTGGTAATGAGGGATGTTATTGCATCAGCAGTAGTAATGCCATTGCATTAGCTGTGCATGGCATAGTACCGTATTTCTTTTCACTCATGCAGAATAAAAAAAGGTGGAAGTGAGCCATTCCAGTTGTGGATTCTGTTGCCATTGAGCTCAGAGCTGCTGGTTAATAGGATCTGTAATCTTATTTTACTGCAGGTAAAACTACTAATATTTCTCCCAGAAAGAACCATCCTGCCTTCTCTGGTGCTCCAAGAACAAGGCACTTGTTTTCAGCACTAAGAAGGTTTCTCATTGAGGAAATCAGAGGTCTGTTAGTTTTATGTTGGGAAGTCTCCTGTCGTCAGTTATGAGCTTCTTGGGCAGCTTTTGTAGAAAAAAAACCCAGCTAGTTTCATGAGTGTGCAGGACTACCTTTGATGTCTCACCACTAAGTTTTCTAGATAATGGAATCGAATCCAAAACCAGAGTGATGAGGCATACATGGAATCATCTGACACTAATTTCCTTACCCTGGGGGATGACAGAATATTATTGTTGCCCTTAACTTGAAAAACGGAGGAGTCCCAACCCTGCTGTGTAGGAGGCCAGCCAGCCATCATCAAAGGAAAGCTCCAGCTATTTATGCACCCAGAAGAACGTTCTGTCTAAAGTTTCGTTTGTACATCTGTTGATGGTGTGTTTAAAGTCCATTAGACTGAACAGTGGCCCTACATGACCGTTGTGTTAAAATTAACATGAGTTAAAACTTCAAGGGAATCTTTGAAGTGGTCACTAAGTGCTTTTAGTGAGTGTTTCAAAGGCACGCTGTACTGTACACCCATGCTTCTGTGTTTTTAAACATATGGATATGAAAAGGGCTGATGTGAAAAAAAAAATTAGTTTCTTCAAGTCTTGGTTTGGTTTTTAATGTGTGTGTTTACACTGACCAGTAGAGCTTATGGTCTCCTTTGTGCAGTGACCAAAAAAAAGCCTGTTGGCACAGCAGTTAAATCTGCCCAAAAGCCTGTTGCAAAGAGATGAAACTTGTGCTTAATTCACGGGGGCTGGGCTAGCTTTCATCAGAGGCACTCCAGAAACTGAGCTTCTGGTACGGGTAACAGTACTTGTTTTCTGCATTTGTACCAAAGCAGAGCTTCCCAAAGAAGAAGAAGAAGATGTGGACATCGATGCTGTTCTCGGAGGGCAGAATTTGCCACATCCTGTGTATCCCCAGTGTGTGAGTGATGCCACAGAAAGCAGCTGTCCCTTCTGAGATGTTTCTGTACCAAACTGTCCAGCATATTGGCACTAGATGATGGGCAGCTTTTTCAAAGTACAGTGATTTCCATATGTTATTGAAAAGAAAATCCAGGTTCTCACTTCTTTCCCAGCAGTAGGGGCTAATTTTAGAGAGTATTTACTGGACGTCTTCTGGTAAGGTCACTACCTTGTTTTCCAATCACTGCTGTGAGCAAACAATCATGAACTCTTAAAGGCCTCTGTGAAAAGGCTTTTGACTCCATATAGTTCCATTTCCTGTTTTGTAAAGGTCAGGCCTTGATTTAACAGGTTGACAGATGCATGTCCTCCTGCAGCGCTTGCTCACAAATACCATGCTTTCCTGTACGCCCTGAGGATGTTCTTGACTCATGGTCAGAGTGAGAGGATGTCTGTTGGTGCTCACCCACTGCACGATAGTTGCACAGTGTTGCTAGCAGAATGTTACTACAGCCTGCAAATCCGTCCGGATGGTCCATGCTGCAAGACAGTTATGAGTGACTTTCATGTATGAAATTTCTATTGTGCAGGGAGGCAGAAAACAGCTGAAATCCGATAGTCCTGCCTCTTCACAACTTGGACCCTTACAACTAAAAACTGGTTTAGTCTTACTCATTTATTTGAGCAGGTCTTAATCTAAACAGCAGAGGGCAGTTTTGCACACAGGTTCTGTGCAAGCTCATCCTGCAAAATCCTAATTTTTAGAATCTTCCTGTCTGGTAAGGTGATGCAATGCAGCATTTTGCCCAGACAAATTTGGTATGGTGTATGAGACAGGGTCAGTGGGGCAGCAGTGGCACGTGTTTCTACTGATACGTAATTTTGGCTTTTTAAATCCTGTGTGTTTGGTTGGTTTGTTGTGATGACATGATTAGAAGGATTTCCCTTTTCTTTCTCCCCATCCTTCAACACAAACCAGGTATATAGATAAGCCAGCTGCATTGTGCGACTTAAACTCTGCAACAAAATGCAACCAAATGTCATTCCCAGACATGCAAGAGAGGAGTTTTCCCCTGCCCAGCTGTGATTTTTCTGGGTAAGCTTTGCTATCTGGAGTGAGAGGAGAGCACCTGTTAACTGCAGTAGGGGTGGAAGAGAAATCCGCATCTTGAAACTGCCTGGAGCTGGACTCTGGCTGTGATGGTCCGTGAGAGGAAGAGAAAGGGCAAGATATTATAGGTTGGTGATAGGATGTAGTTTTGTTCCTTGCTGAATTTCAGCTTAAGGTGGCAAAATCTACTCGCCCTGTTACCATCCCGCAGCTGGTGTGAAGTGAGCTGGGGTCTCTCTCATGCCTTGGAGGCAGCTGTTTGTATCGTAGTGACACCCTGGCTTAAGACCAAATCCTAACTACTGCACCTCAGAAGTGTTCTTTCCTCTGCTTCCTGAGCTGTGCTTGCAGGGGGAAGGTGTATGTTTATGCCATACAAATAAATGGAAGTCTTCAGCCTTTGTAGCTGTTGATCAGCAATTTTCCAAACATTCAACTCATAAGAAATTCTTCAAAGTCTGCTTAAAACATGGCAAGTATCTAGAGAAAGAGAGCTGTTTAATAAAAGATACTGTCTCTGCAAACCACGCTGCTTCTCCTTCCGTAGGTCAGTCTGGATGTGTTGCACCCTGTAAGATAGCCTGGAAGATACAAAAATTTGCTGTAACAAGCCAATCTTTGCCTGTTTTGGCATGTATGTAAGAGAGCATTTCCTGGAGCTCTGAAACAACCTGGTTAGCATCTTCTGTTGTATTTAACATTATTTAATGAGAAGGAATGTACATTCAGCTTTGATGATTAAAATGACAATGATTATTGCATGAATTTGTTAATTATAATGCATTGACTAATTAAATGGAGAAATGGAGAAAAGGGATTCTTGAGCGAGCATGTTCTTTGAGAAACTCTCCTCCGGTCTTTTTAATTGATAGTACATGACTAATCAATTCATAGCAGTATCTCATTATTGGTGGGAACAGCCTGGTTCTGATAGAAATTTACTTTCACTACACATTGACCTGCTATAATGTAATTGCTTGGTCCTGTAAGTTACTGCAATGAAGACTTAACCAACTCCTGGAATTAAGGAGGTGGAAGTTTTTGCCTATATAAAGAAGAGAAGCCCGATCTGACCCCGGGTTGCAGCCTCCATGTTTGTTGAAGTCTTCTAGTTTGAATGTTTGCTGTAATGACACTCAGCTGAATTTGCATAACCATGAGGGGCTGTTAATTTGGTTTACATTTCATTTTCTTCTCTCCATCTAAAGCTTTGATGTTTAACATCAGGCCCCTTGGCTTATGTTAGAATTTGTCTGACAAAGCTTAGGGCCCTTTTTTTACTTCTCTGTAGGGATGTTATCTACTGGCCATTGGCACTGGCAGAATTCTTAGCATGAAATTATTATTATTACTTCTGTATCAGCAGAGATGTGTGTGGCACTCTGAAGAATCTGTCAAGATGAAGTTTCTGCTTCTGCAAGCTCACAGCCTGCGGTCCTGATCCTGTAATTTACTCTGCACGGTCCTTTCCTCATGGAAACCTAAGCAGTCAAGAGCAGGACATTGGGACAGTGACACAGGAAGGGAGAAGGTAAGGTTTAGGATAGTATGATTGTTTTGGTAGTTACTGGGTGGGTGTTTTGTTGATCTGATGAAGCTCTGAAGCTTGCTCCTTTTCTACATCACATTAGTTTTAGACTGGTTGGCTAATCGGTGCTAGTTACTAGTATTATCAGGAAAAATCAGACCTCAACCAACCTGCTTATAAATCATGAAACCTCCCAAAAGTAAAAAAAAAAGTATTAAAGACACTATAATTGAAAAGATTTGAAGCACAATTCCCCCCAAACTGAAATACAACGATACAAACTGTTGAGCACTGGGTTAATTACTGTGCTGGCAGTCCTGCAGTTCATAAGTGGCTTGTGCATTGTAAATGTAAGAAGCAATCTTTCAGAAGTCTGGCTTGCTGTTTGATGGAATCTTTAAAAGGAACTCTGACTGTTCTGTCAAAACTTAGGAATCAGCCTACACCATAGTGCCAGAAATTCTGTGACACCATCATGCAAATTGGAAGGCTGGGACATAGGTATTAAGCAGCATAAATAAGGCAAACAGCTTAGAAAGCAATGCAGTGAGTCAGCATCCATTGTAGATGTTGGATTGCAAACTGTGAATACATGACAATCAGATTAAATGGTTGAAAACTGGAGAGGTACTTTACTGAGAGAAAGTTGTAACCCAGTTTTGGACAGTTGACCCATCCTTAAAAACAACATGGCCTTCTAAAGCTTGCTCCTAATGCTCAAAGTCCTCATGGTTACAGCAGATGTTATCTGTTGACCGAGGTGGCACAAAGACCCTGGGATGGAATGTATTGATAGTGGGGCAGTGCTCTCCCCATGCTTTTTTGTCATAAAACGTGAAGCAGGGGAAACAATTGGCTCCTGTGTAAAATCCCTCCCTTCATTTTGGTTGTTTGCAGGATAGTGTTTGTTATGAGACTCTGCCAAGGTCGGGAGCAGTGTTTTCCCTGCTGGGTTACTCTCAAAATTTTTCAGCAGGCCTGATAATATTTGTCAGTAGACTGTAGATCTTTTCACAGATGGATGTCTCCTACCTTGGGCAGCACATTTTCAATAAAAATAGTGATCTCACCCTGATTTTAAAGAAAAAAAATAAGCAGATTTCAGTCTGACAGAACCAGCAATGGCTCAGACTCAGGATCCTTTATGGCCTTTCCTTCTTATTTTTAATCTTACTGTTCAAATTCTGCCTCCCCAACTCCTGGTAGTATTGGAGATGTTGTGTGCTTGGTCTCCAGGGGTGACAACACAAGCTTTGTTGTTGATTGATGCAGCAGGGACTTTGTAAATTCAAGGTATTCATATGTCATCACAGTATTCGCAGTCACCAAAGTATTTGTAGGCGTCATCACTCCGGGCTTTTGAAGAAATGCTGCTGTAAGACTGATTCACTGAGCAGCATAGATTATCTTCAGCTTGGGGAACTTAACTGCATTTTCCTTTCTTGGAAAACCACATTCTTTTTGCTAGTATCAAATAATATCACATGGCTGTTTAGGCCCCATGCAGTACAGCTGTGCTCTTCTGAAGCTTCACTGGACTCAGGGACCAAAGACACGGAGCTATTGATTAGCTAGACATGCCATCCTTTGCACCAGGGCTAAATGCAGTCTGCTGCTAATCACCTTTCCTTGCTCATATGGTGTGAGAGTGGTCATGTATTTCCAGTGGGAAGTGCAAGAACAGAAAGCACTTCGCCACGAGGCAGAGCTTTGTGGGCAGTCTTGGGTGCCCGCTGCAAGGCTTCTTCCATTGCTTCCCAAAATGATGGTCTCTTCTGGCAGAGTTCAGGCACTGGGAGTGTTTTTGTTTTCTGGCTAAATAGAACTCTGCTGCAGCCAGGATCTTCCAACTTAACGTCTGTCAATGAATGTCAGGATTCGCATACACCAAAGCTCTTTTTTTCTTTTTAACTCGCTGTGTGAAGGTCATACAAAATAATTCATTCGCTGCCCTTTGCTGGGTGTCTTCCAAAGGTAGAGGGCCTCTCTTTTGCTATCTAAGGGGATTAGCATTTTGGCTTTTCTTTTTTTCAGTGTTGAAAGGTTAACATTTGTATTCTTTTCAGGATACAAAGGAAATGTGTCATTGCAGAGGCACATAGCGGAGTTAAATTTTCAGGGGTGGCACTGCAGATAGCATCTGGGCACACAGGTACTGAGGCTGACAGGGCTGGGAACTGGGCATCAGCTCTAGATTCAGGCCTGTCTCCTTGGGACAAGGTAGCGCTCGCTGGTCCTGCCAGCCCATCATTTTGCCGTAGACGTCCATATGACCATTGCAGAACATGCCGAGGCTGTGGTAGCTTTGTGTGCAGCAGCAATGGCAGACAGGAATCTACGGGCCTCTGTTGAAAAACACCAGCTTTTCCCAACAAAGCCGAATTTGTTTTAAACTTCCTTTTGGTGGAATTTTTCCCTTTGCCCCTTGCCTTCCTACACCGCTCTTTTATAGACCAAGCGGTTTGCAGTTGTGGAGCTTGGTTGTAAAGCAGTGAAAGGAAACTGGGCCCCGGGTTGGGGTACCAGCGGCTGCTGCCCGGGGACGGGCACCGGCAGAGAGGCTGCAGAGCCCGCTGTGTTCTGGCTGCCCGGAGCCGGTGCCACTAGATGGCAATGTGGCACTCCTGCAGCTGGAGCTCCTCTTTCCTTTCCTGTAAAATTTCGTGCTTTTTCTGTATTTATCTCTGCCAAACTGATGATTGCACCCACCACCCCGGCAAGAGAACAGAACAAAATCATTTCATAGAACATTACAGCTGTTGTGCCTTTTTCTTTTCTTTTCTTTCTTTTTTCTGTTTTTTCCCCCCAGTTCTTTGTCCCACAGCAGGGTGCAGAGGTTTAAAAACCTTCTTTCTTAATCGCTCTCCTTCTAAAAACAGAGAAAACACAGCCTCTTGGGAGCAATTAGCTGTGAGAAAAGCATTTCTCAAACAATTGCCAGGAAATATTGTCTTGACCGATATTCCTGATGTAACACTGTCGTTCTCAGTACTGTTATTCTAAGATACTCGACTGCAAAAACAGCAGGGTACTGATCTGTAATGTACGATCTGCAGCTTACCACCTACCTTACCTTTTTATATCCATTTACTTTCAGTTTGTGTCCTCCCCGCACCCCCTGTAGCTATTCTGTTTAGGAGAAGTGAAGAATTATTTGTGACTCTCCTCTAGTGACTGGTGTATCAGGCCAAGGCTGTGACAAGACACGGCTGAAAATTAAGGTTATGCCTCTGCTGCCCGGGTTCCTGATTGAAATTCAGTGGCAGTGTGCTGCGGAGGAGGTCAGGCTGCACGCTTACAGCGATCTAGCCTTAAAGCCTGGCAGCCTGAGAGTACGTGAGGTTGCTGAAGCCTGAATTTCAGTGGGAGCAGCTGGAGAGCAGGTATACATGAAGCAGGCAGCAGAAGTACACTGAGACCAGGGTCTCAGCCCTGAAAGCCCTCTCCCCAGTGTTGTATTCATGGAAGACTGACCAGGCTGTAGGGTGGGGAGAGGTTGGAGGAACAGTGGTAAACTTCAAGCGCTAAAAGCCAGCGCTGGCAGTGGCTAGGAACCGCTGCTAGCCAGCCAGCTAGCTCCATGTGCACGCATGCATGCCCGTTCGCATGCACAGCCATAGCTGTTTGTGTTGTGCGGTTCAAATTTTGTCCCTCTTTACATAAATTCATGGAGATTTGAGAAACGAGCCTCACTCTGTGGGACAGGGTGTGAACTGAAGCACCTTCTGGAAGACAGACAGCAGTGTAATCCTTTCATTCAACCCTGTCTGCAGCTGCTTTTTATAAACTTGGCATAAATACGTACTCAGTGAGGCCAGGCCTGTGTAGCTGGAAAATATTTTCCACCATCCAAAAAAACAGAAGATTGGAAAAAGAGCCCAGAAATTGTGCATAACATGGAATGGCCTCACTTGTGGTTTTTTTCCATGACTTCCTCAGCTCATTTTTCTGCTGCCAATTTTAGAAGCCCATAAGTCATACTTGTTAAACTTTCTCAGTTAAAATGTAACTCTAAGAACAAAGTCATATGATATGTTACAGCCAAATAATCCTTCCAGAGCCTCCGACTGGAGAAAAGCTACCCTGATCTGGCCAGCTTGCCAACCTGCACAGGCTCTTGTCCCAGGAGAGGCAGGACTGAGGGGGCAGGTTGGCAGCCTGAGCCTCAGCCTTGCCACCCCCTCCCTGGGTGAAGACTTCAGCAAGCCTTTCTCCCTGCTTTTGCTAGGGTAGGCAGGTCGTTGGTGGGTTATGTTGCAGGTCGGTCATCACAGAAATTCCAGCTCCTCCTCTGGAAGGACTTCAGGCAGGAGGCGAAGCAGAGGAGGGAGCACAGAGGCTGGTGGGGTCCGGCAATGGAGGGCTGAGACACCGTTGTGGGAAGGTGCCGCTGCCCAGGGGGGAAAGGAGCTGAGGGGTGAGGAGGCAGCAGGTTACCAAGAGCGAAAGTCAATTTGCTGGAGGGTTTGAAGAAAGGGCATCCTCACTTGAGTGTGTTTTTAAGCATTGAATCAATATGGAAGTAGTCGTGTGCCAGGAGCAATATTTTTGTTTCCCAGTTTTGCTCTCTTCTGTGAGCTGATTGTGCTTACAGCGGGCTCTAGATGGTTGTCTTGAAGCACCATCTCTTGTCCAGGGTCTGCTCTGTCCTCTTGCACAGAACAAGTCCTGGTCACCACTACGGGGACGTCCCTCTAAATTTACGCTGAGGCAGCATCCAGAGCAGGATTTGGCTGTCGGCCCTGCCGGCAAGCAGTGCCCCAGCCACCACCTCCCCGCTGCAGCGTGGCCCTGAGGCTGGCAGTCCTGGCCTGGGCTTGGGAAGGTGTGGGGTGGTGGTCTCCCACCAGGGCGGCCTTGGGCAGCCTCTGTGTGAGTGTGGCAGGGCGCGAGGGACCAGAGCAGGCAGGGGAGAGGAGGGAGTGGAGACATGAGGGGCTTCTTTCTTGTGCCACTCACCTTCCAGCCCTGCCTCCCCCTTGTGCTGGGGTCGGAGCAGCATGGAGAGTCTCTCTCTGGAAAAAAATAATATACAAATAAGAAAATACCTATGTTTTTTTCCCTAAATATCAGCTTTTGAGTTTGCTTCTGGCCCTCGGTGTAAGCTGGGAGAGCGTCTGGAGGAAGCCGGGGGAATCACGCTGCTGCAGAGCGGCTGCCAGAGCAGTGGGCCCCAGAGACCGGCTTTCTGCGGCAGGGCGAAACGCCCTTGCGAAGCCTGTGTGGTCTTCACGGGAAGGGAGGAACTGAGCAAACCCACTGGAAACCAGCGAGGGTGTTGTAATGTTTTTTGGACAGCCCGTTTCAAAAACCAGCGACTGCCTCTTTCTCTCTCTCTCTCTCTCCCTCCCCTCCTCTCCCCTGGCAGCCGCTTCCCGTGCCATGACATGGAGGGAGGTGGTGGTGACTGATGTAACCGCGGCCGGGGAGAGTCACTTGCCCAACGTGCAGAGGCTGGCCGGCGGCCAGAGAAATTTGCTAAGTCTGGGTTTTCTCACAAGGGGCTCCCTGTCCCTGCGTGCATACCTGTAACCGGGCCAGGTGCTTGGCACGGCCGTCTCCCCGGCCCAGCACAGGAGGCGGTGGAGCAATGCAAGCCAGGAGGAGGAGAAGAAGAGGAAAAGGAAGAAAATTTCACTCTTGTCCCGTGTGAATGCAGAGCCGAATAACGTCCCTAGGCACGCGTTGTTTGTGTCACCGTATTGTAATTAATAACGATGCCCGCTTGCTGAAGCCAGCTGTTCTTTGTGCTAATGGTGGGAGGCGTGGGGGAGAGAGCAAGGAGAGGCCTAGCAGTTCTTTTGCTGGATCACCACCTTTAAGTTATTGTGACAGACCTTTAAAAGGATCTCTTTGTATGAACTGGAACATAATGCTCAGCTGGGCTGTTAAATTCTGGCTCTGTTGAGAAGAGAGATCCTTTCATATCGATTGTCATTTCGTATGCAGTTCAGGCACCGACTTGTAGAAAATCTGGGCCAGGAGAGATATCATTAGGTATTTATGGGGGTTTGGTTGGCTCAGCAGTCAGTTTTTCCATTGTCATGCCGTGACAGTAGTGCATTACATACACCCTCAGGAGACATCCTTCTGCTTCCACAACAATAAAGAGCTTTTTTTCTTTTTCTGACTCATCTTCAGCTTGAAGGGAAAAAAAAACCAAACACCAAAACACCACCAGTAAATACAATTAGCAACAGGCAGATATACTGTACATAGCTTTCAGAGCCCATTGGGATAGTTCCTGTTAAAATGTATGCTTGCAGTTGCTCACCCCATGCTTAGATGTCCTGAAGTTTTCCTCCAGCTGCATTCCTGATTATACTTAGATGTTTTAATATAGCCTGGTGATGTCGCAGGCTAAAGAATCATTTCTAGTTGAGGTAAAGAGGAGGAATACATTTAGTGCTGGGATTGTCTTTCATGCACACACAGGAGCTCTGGCCAGACCTGCAGCTCACGAGGCAGGGGAGTACAAATGGCTGCGCCGCACCGGATGTGAGGTCCTTTTAGCTCTTTATCCTGCCTCTGACAGGGGCCAGCAGCAGATGCTGCAAGAAGAAGGGCAAGAAACAGAGCAAATCTAGACTGATCCTGCTCCAGTATGCCCTCCTGGCTCCCAGCACAGCTATTCTTGCTCACCAAAGGAAGAGGGAAGAGGCAACTAATGCCTTAGTCTTGTTCCCTGGCCTCTTTGTGCCCCCACTGCGCAGTGGCCCCTGTTTGCTTTGCTTCCCAGACATGGCTCCCATGGCGTGGGATGGAAAGCAGAGCCAGGTCTGCAGTGCTTCACTTCGGATCCATGTGGTCACGTGAGGATTTCTGGGTTAAATGCGTCCTGTGGCCCTCAGTGTTTCCCTTATGTAAGTGTGACGGAGCAGGTGGCGAGCAGCTGGGCCCTGCTCTCTGCCAGGGGGGTGTTCCCTTACACTGCCAGCCCCAGTCCGCCCCGTCCCAGTTAGGGGCTGCCTCCCATCCCGCCTGCGCCATTGGAGCACCGCGAAGCTGGGACCCGAACTTTGGGTCCATATTTCACCTCGGGGTGAAGGCTGACGCCAGTCACATGGCTGCAAGATTAGTACGGCTTTGTTTATTTATTTATTTTAACCTGTGACTAAGATGGGGGAGTATTTGGATGGGAGCTGCTCCTCCCAGAAAAGTGCTGTTTATATTTCAGTCTCCTGAGCAGGGTCAGTGGGATCTGCAGTGCTCATAACCCAGCAGTGGTATGTGGGCTCTGCTGGCGTGTCCTCACGTCACCTGGCGTTCACAGAGTGTGGGCTGGTTGTTTGCTCATCCCGAGCGCAAATGGCCAGTTTTCCTCTGTATTCCCGATGGCTGAGCATAAAAGGGTGGAGAAGAGAAAGAGCAAGCTTTCATCCGAAAGTGGCCAGGCATTGCGTAGGGCCGTACGTGGGGTTACACTGAGGAAAACGTGACAGTGTGGGTGGAGTGATGGCTCTGTATCCACAGACAATATTGCAGGGCTCACTGGTGCAGCATGTGTTTAGCACAGTCATTGGTAACACTGCTCTGTGTGTAAGCAAGTCAGTACCTGCTGCCATGTGATCAAAAGGAGAGATGCTTTTAGAAACATGCGAGGGTGGCATCAAAAAACAAGTTAGCCAAAGTATCCTTAGCTTGTAGGGCACCTGTGGGCTAGTAGACACCAGTGAAACAGTGCACAGAAACCCGTCAAATACCGACCTGGTGTTTATTTCCATTATCTCTACCTAATTCCACCTGTGTATGCTACTTTGAGATCTTGTCAATTCAAGACCCTGGCTGTAGACACACCTAATCTCTGGGGGAAGAGCAGAGCCAGCTCAGCCAACTTTGGTGGAAAATGATTTCCCAAAGCGAGGATCTTGTTCCCTATGGTAGGGCGAAGGGCAATGCAGAGATCTAGCCAAGAAGCTTTTAAAGCCTAGGGCTTTAAATAGTGCCTGACCAGGTGGCTAGCAAACTAATGATATATGGGGGAGTAGGATTTTGTCTACTTGATCTAAGGGAAGTTTGGACAATCCTGTCCCTGTATTGTCACCACTTGCTAAAACAAGTCTCCTGGAAATGTAAAAAAGTCTGTCTCTGTCCCCTCCTTGCCCTATAGCAACGTAAGTAGCACAACTTCATCTGAGTTTTGTGATAAATAAATGAGTAATCCTGCCTCCAAGGCTGTCTGGGACTTCTGCACCACATCCTTGCTCCAGTATTTTACAATGTCTGGGATGGAGAAGATTTCTGTGTAGCGTGCTATGGTATGTTCACTGGTCACAGCATTGTCTGTGGGATGAGAAATAGGGCAAGACTCCTCTCAAGCCATCGGTCTTGGGCATTTTCTGTTTTAGCACTCTCTAATTCTTCATCAAATCACCTGGGCAGCTAATGACTGAGGTCAGGCCTGTTGGCCTTCGGTCAGCACACTAAAACCTGGGTTTTTTTCTGAGCCAAGTTTGTAAACGAGACATGGCCAAAACTTCATTTAAGCTGTCATGGCAAGGGCTAGAAAACAGGAAGAAACTAGTGCCAGCCCTTATGCAGTATATGCTGAGAGTGAGGTTTTTTTTCCAGCAGGGAGGACTTTTAACATCCTAAACCAGCAGCTCAGCCATGGCAGCGCAGTGAAGCCCTCCAGAGAAAGGGGACTGTGGAAACTTTCCATTGTGTTGGTGGTACCTCCTGGTCAGAGCCTGGCAGCTGTGGGACTGCAGGGAAAATTTGCGTGGTGGATGCTTATGTGTTTAGTGAAAGATCTGCAGGCTCCAAGCTGCCTGTGCCCTCCTGTCGTGAGCTTCTTAAATTATGTTTTCAATGGAAAGTAAATGGAGGTGGGAGGGAGGAGAAAAAAAGCAGCTTTCTAACCATGTTGATGTTGGCCTTTTGTTGGTGAAGAAAGATCTAGATGTTAGTTGTGCTCAGAGTTGCTGGTGGAGCTAGGTTTGATCTTGGGAACACCTATGTAAAGATGGGGTATTTCCCAAGGAGGCAACTGTGTAAAACTGGTGTAAATGAGACCAGGCTTATGGGGTTCTGTTTTCCAAATGTGCGTTTTGTATTGAGGTTAGTGAGAGGCAAAGGTGTGTCAGTCTTTGAGTGGATGGGTTTTTTGCCGCTGCTTGATCACAATGGGGGACCTCACGGAAGCCTTCCTCAATGAGCTAGATACCTGCACCTTGTCTGACTTACGTCCCTCTGGCCCGTGCTGACGCACAGCCTGGCATCGGCAAGCTTTCTCAATGTCTAGATTGCTGCCTCCATTTGTTTAAAACACGCAAAACGTCTTTCAGAGAGAAGGAATGGGGTTAGGAAGAGGAAGCTGCGTGAGGCTTAGTTTGCATTACTGAATCACGCCGGGCTGGGTTTGGCAATTCCCTCTCCCTAGGCCCAGAGTTTCAGTGCTCTCAGGTTTCAGCCCAGCGCAGCATCAATAAGTCCATTCTTCCAGGAAGGTCAAACTTACTTTCACTCCATCCCTCCCCTTCTCCCTGCTGTTTAACGGCAGCGAGGGTTCAGGGTGCAGTCTGAGCAGGAGGAAGCACCTTTGTCTTTCCTTGTCCTTCTGCAAGCAAGCAGGGACAGCTGTCTCCTCTCCCCATGTAACTATTGAAGTCACCAGTTGCCCCTACGAGGGTTCAGCTGCCAGTACCTCAAACGGAGGCCAAGGCCAGTTGAAATTGCTTGGCACCTCCCAGGGCTACCCCTTGGCTTAGTTTTCCCTCTGGCCTTTCCAGCTCAGGAGGAGCCCCGTGCAGTCGCCATAGATTCGGAGGATGTACTTTTAATGGCAGTGCCTAAGGAGAATTTGAGGTCTCTGATGACAGTGTAGTTGTGTCTTAAAGCTGCTTTGTGGTACTGAAGGACAATTATTGAAATGAATAAATAAATGGACCAGAATAAAATTCAGGAAAGAAAACAGTTCAACAGGAAAGTTATGAATGTAGCCATCAGCCTGGTTTCGTTCATTTTGGGCCGGGTGACAGTTGCAGGCATAGAATTCAGTGACATTCAAACTTTTTTCTACAGGTGAAGGGACACAAAATGGGATCTAATTTGTTCGTCATGGGGCATCACTTTCTGGCATTCTTTTTTTTTCTTGGCAAGAAACTGTGGGTAATTTATGTCAATGTCATCAAAGACACATTCTTGTTCTTCTCACAACTATGACCTTGTATCCAGGTAAGAGAGTTATAGCGGGTAACCAGTGAGATGCTCAGCTTACGTCCACAGGGCAGATTTTCCAAGCAGCAGCTATGCTGGCAGGGCTACCTGCCATGTTGTCCGGTGGCCAAGTGATTCTGGGAAAATGAGGGCAATGACGCCACAGACCAGTAACGACGGAGGTGAATTCCTGGAAGATGCCTACCAAGAGCACCAGCCCATGGTGTGGCATACCGTGGGATGTGCTGTGTAGGGACAACTGAAACATGGGAGGAGGGGTCAGGCCAGTCACACCGGCAGGTTGCAGTGTGCTGTCCACACATCAGGCAGCAACCTTACTGAACCAGTCACAGAAAATTGGCTGCCTTGGCCAGGAGGAAACAGCTTAGCTGTCATAGCTTTCACTCAGAATTAGCTATGCGCTGGCCTGGCATAAATTGCTTTTAGAGTTAGTCCTGCCATCTGCATTACCGACAAAGCAAAAATTGTCTGAGGAACAAGGCTTGGGTTCACACGCTTAAACCCTACCTGTCATAAGGTTGCTAAACTTTTCCCTAGGGCTGGTACTCCAATATTTACTGTATTGGCATGCTGTCTTTTCTGTTCGACTGCTACATGATCTTATTATAGCATGTCCTGTTGACAAGGACTAAACTCAGATCGAACTGCGTAGAGATACGCAGTGAAACCAGAGTAAATTGCTGGATGCCAACGGAGTTATTCTCTGTTTATTTCAGATTAAACAAGCTTAGAATCTGGCCTTCAGATCATGTTATTTCTCTAATTCAATTGGGTCATATTTATGAATTCATGTAGTGGTCAAAATGATCCAATAAATGCTAGCACACAATCCCAGCACTTGCAAAACATCAAATGTATATATTGGCACTTTTCCTATTTGCTGACTGCAGGACAAATAGGTTTCGTGTTGGGACATCAAAGTCTGTTTCAGCAACTGGATGCATGACAAAGCCATGTTATAATCTGGGTACTGATTACAGCATTGAAACATGTTGGCTCAGCACGTGGTAGATTTGGATGCGTGGATAGATCAACTTTTTAGTGGCCTATGGCTTGATTTCAGCACGGAGAAGGTTGTCAGCATATTTGTGCTAATTAAGGAAACGGCATGGGAAACTCCTTTCCACTGCCGATACAGCCAGAGCTCCGGAAATGTCATCGCTCCTCAGTGTTTTTTGTAACAGCCAGTTTGTCTTGAAGTAGAGAAGCAGCTTTGTGTCTTAACTGTATTTCTAAACTGTGCTGAAGCTTGTTTGGATCTTGTCCAAGTCCTGTGTTTTACCTGTTTCTGGAGGATGGATTAAACAGCGAGGTCACAAACACATTAGAAGAGCATTTTAGCTGTATTTGGGGCCCACAGTGCAGGGTTAGGTTCTCTGCCTTGATTGGATTTATTTGTAATATTGACAGTAACTGAACACCAAGAAATAAACACAAGTTTGTGCTCATGGTTTGCTAGGAGAACTTCCTTGCTGCTGAAAATAATACTGTTGCCCAACAGTAACTCTTTTTTTATTTTTTTTTTCATTCAGGCAGTGTTTTGGATACGGTATGCTACTCTTAACATATTCCCATGTTCATGTTCCCGAAAAGGCAGGCTGAAATGTTGCCAACTCAATTAAGTTCTTTCTGTTACACTGAGTCAGCTGCTGTGATTTTACCTTTGCTCTTGGTCAGAGTATTATGCTCTATTATCTTTTTGTTCTTTTTTTAAACATAAGAAATTGCAATACAAGTGTTTGTTCCGTGTGCCCACATTTCCTCCTACTTCAATAACAAACCCGGCACAGTATTTTTATTATTAATAAGACAGGTACACCTAGAAGCCCTCGATGTTTTCCCAAGGGATTCACAGTCCAAACATAAAGGACAAACAAAAATGGGAGAAATTAAGTGCCTTTATTTGCATTTATGAACAGGGAACAGAGGTAACGACAATTAAAGGGGCACTTAACTTCTTCTTATTGAAAGGCCAAACAAAGAAGTCATCAGCAAGGCTAAAAATAGATCCAGGACCAGCAGGTCTCTGTTCTGGAGGTGGCTCTGAACACGGTTCTGGTCACTGGCCCCAGCAGTGCCCAGTCCAGCACAGCTATATTTCCGCATGCCCCTCCGCCTGAGCTCAGGCCAGCAGCCCAGGTCTTTGCCAGCACCTTCTCTAGGTCAGCATGGTTCTCCTGTGTCCCAGTGCAAGGTGCTCCCAGAGCTGCTGGCCTTCTGCCCCCTCTGCCTTAATAAGAATTCTTGCTGAATCGATACCTGCAGTAAGGACTTGTGGTGTTTGTTTGTATTGACTGTTGAAGGCCTCCAGAATGGCAGCTGCTGAGAAACAGCTGCCACATGCAGGAGGTCATGGCAGACCTTCCCCAAGTTCCAGTCCACGGGAAGAGTTTTGCAGCTCTTACAAGCTGGAGTCAGCTGTAACCTGACTTACCTTCCTTGGCATTTTGAAGTCTGGTAAAACATGATGCATAATGACACTTACTCTGCCTTTGCAAGTAAGAGACTGCCTTTATGCCGAAGTGTCTCATCAGTGAACCTCACCTCAATGCAGAATGCTTATTCAGATGTAACCACGAAAACGAGGGCTGGCTAAATAGTGCCTCCGACTGAAAGGATCCACTGAAGCTCATTATAATGATCGTAATGACTTCCAATTCAGCTGTGTCTGTGATACCAGAGTGCAAAGGTTATTATGGAAGTGCTAAATACTATTATTACTTGATATTAGTGACAGGGTGGGGGTGAGACCTGGTGAGTCCTTCCTCCATCTGGCCTGGAGAGGAATGAGGGTTGCCCCCTTCCCTCCACCCCTCTCAAGGCCTGGGAAGGAAGGACTTTGCAGGCAGGGTGGAGCCAGCTGTGGCAACCTTGGCTCTTTCTTTGCCTCCGTGGTGTCAGGAGGTGGCTCCTTTGTACAGCAGGAGCTTTGGTGCACGTGCAGCAAACTGGGAGAAAGGAGAAATGCCCCCACACCACCCTTCCTGCTTCCATCTTGGCAGCAGAGGAAGCAAACAAACCGTCTCTCTCTGTCCCCTGCTGCTTCTGCTGGTCTTTCCCTCAGTTTACTCTGTCTCTGCTGTGGCCCTTGCTGGATTTTCCCTTTATGCTCTCTCCTTACCTCCTTGATCTCAGCTGCCCCCCACCAGCACAAGTGCTCCTTGGCTTGCATGGGATGTCCGTTCCCTCTGTGTTGGTGGCTCAGACTCTGAGGACAAGGAGGGGGGCGTTCAGACCTGGCTTTTTGGAGTCTCAGTCCAAGTTGACCTCCTACGGTCCCTTCCAGCCTCCATTATTCTGAGATTTGGAGGCCATGGCTCACTACTGACATTGTTCAAGCCCGGGAGAGTGCTAATCCTTTGACCCATGAGGAGTTTTTGAGGAAACAGTGATAACTTACATGGTTAACAATTTGCTGCCTGACTTCTGTGTGGGGCCCAACAGACAGAGCACACGCTCCACGGGAACCCTGCGAGCTGCCAGGGTCCGTGCAGCGAAGCCGCAAGCACCAGCCTCTCAGGCCCTCCCCGGTCACGGGTGAAACGGTGAGAGCACGTTTGATTAGCTCTGCTCACCGACCATGCCGGCCTGCACCAGGAGGAACCTGTGCAGCGATGACTCAGGCTCAAATGATTACTTGACCCAAAGGAAGGCTTGATGATACACTGAGGCTGGGACACACCAGCAGTGATTATGAAGTGATTCACTGCCTGTGCTCTGCCATTCAAAACATCCTCTGTATTGCACAGGCAGGGCCATTCGTGGAAGCTGCAATGAGGAAGTGGTATTTGCACCTTTAGCTGCCACCTTGTCACCAAACCCTTCAGCCACTGCCTCTGGCATGGGGTGGAGCTTGTCTCCCTCTGGTCATGGGGACATGAGAGAGGTTTGCTGGCAGGGAGCAGCTCCCTGATGCTGCCATGTGACTACAGTCAGGCACCTCCTGCTGGTAATGTCCATCCTTGACCTAAGAGGGTTTGGCCAAAAGTCTACTGCAGCCAGGCATCCCAGTGTCCCCCCAACACCATCCTGTGCAGTGTGGAAGCACTTAATTGGTCTGTAATGCTAAACTGAGGGGCAGCTGGGAACTCAGAGTCAAAGTCCTGTAATTCTCTGTGCTCCAGTCTGCAATTTGCACATCATTCTTCAAAACCCTCACAATTCTTTGCACTGCTGTTCCCACTTCCATTTTTCCTGCTGTCAGAAATGTGGAGCTCACACAGCCCAGACTGCTTCTGTTTCCTTTATGGAGGGGCACGTAGCCTGCTGTGTCTTTTCAATTCTCACACTGCTGTCTATACTTTCTTTCTTCCTGTTCCTCCCACCTTTTTGTCCTTCACTCTTCCTCTCTTCTCCTCCAGATTTTCTCCTGCCAGATACATGCACTCACATGTTTTCACCAGAATAGTCTGACTACATCTATCTTGTCCTGCTAAATGCTTCCCAAAGCGCTGCAATTACTGCATGCAAAGCAGGGAAGTCCTCAGCACCTGGCAAGTACCATTTCTCCCAACCTGGGAACTGGTACTGCTTGTGGCAGTTTACTGGAGGCACTGGTATGATCTGAGGCATGGAAAGTTTATTCATGTTGGCTGGGACTCACAAACGTGTTGGGGCTAATAACGCACATGGCTTGTATTGTGCTTTCCCTGAAGCTAAGTTGAGCAACATGTTAGTTAACAAGCTAGGCATTACTCAGAGCTCCTAAACCTTGTGTTTTGCCAGTGACAAACTTGCAAACTTGTAGTACAACACTCCCGACATTTTCGGTGTGGTGTAATGGCCAAGTTCCAGCAGAGTTATGCTCTATCCTCTTCGTCTTACTGTTCTGCCTGGACTTTTTTCAAATTTAAGTCTTCAGCTGTCATGCACTCTTGCCAGCTATGCTATATGTCTAAATAACTAGGTGAACTGTCTCTGGAAAAGAGTCTATCTATCTGATGAATTTAGCCCTTTCTTCCTGTGAGTGAACTGCCTTCAGACTGTCTTTCAAATGTATTTTACGTGCAGGAGTATTATTTGTGCTTTGTCTAAACGTGTGCTAGCTATGGATTCTCTATGTGCTCCTGGATATAACTGTGGTTTTAAGTACCCACCGCTGGTTATTCATAGCGCACATTTAGTCATGTAACAAACATGGTATTAGTTCTGCTCTCTAAGTGGATGACTAATACTCTTATAAATAGGAGGAATGTGATCTGAAAGGTCACGTGAATATTCCCAGTGTGAACATATCCCTAAACTATGAGACTTCTCATTCCAGGAGCATGCTTGCAAAACAGAAAATGCTCATTATTAGGAAGAAGGAAAAGGGCTCAAAACCCATTCAAGCAATTTCTCTGCTTTAACTCAAAGAATTTGCAATTGTTTATTGAGTTTTGCATTGCAAAAGGTTTTTGCAATATTTGCTTTTTTCTGCAATCTCTCCTGACCTGCTTGGGAACATAGGAATTGCCCCACTGGAACAGTCCTGATCTCTCTCCTGTGCCAGGACCTGAATGTTTCTGAAGTAGATATAAGAAACATCCTTTAACTGTCTTCCTAACCTCTTTCACATCCAATTGGAAAGCAGGACAACACCTAACACTGGATTCCAAAGGAAATGAGGAGAGTGCACCGTGTGGGTTTCTGTACTGCCTGTAAACCACCAGCTTTCCTCAGCCCTGTGCCGTGGAAAGAAGATGCCGTGCTGCCCAAGTGGTGAAGGAGAAATGGGGGGGTGCTGCCTCCTGAGGTGGGGTGCTTGCTATTGCAGCCTCCTGAGAGGTCGGATTTCTCTGTCGGAGAATGCAGGAGGTAAAATGCAGCAGACTAGCTATGCAGGCACCATCATCTTTTCAGCCTAGAGAAAAGGAGGCTGAGGGGAGACCTTATTGCTCTCTACAACTGCCTGAAAGGAGGGTGTAGAGAGGCATGAGTTGGTCTCTTCTCCCAAGTCACAGGTGACAGGACTAGAGGAAATGGCCTCAAGTTGCACCAGGGGAGGTTCAGGTTGGATATTATGAAAAATTTTTACACGGAAATGGTTATCAAGGATTGGAATGGGCTGCCCAGGGAAGTGGTTGAGGCACCATCCCTGTAGGTGTTCAAAAGACGGGTTGACATGGTGCTGGGGGACATGGTTTAGTGATGGTTTTTGTCAGAGTTAGGTTGATGGTTGGACTAGATGATCTTGCAGATCCCTTCCAACCTAGATGATTCTATGATTCTATCTTTTCATTTTTATCAAATCAAAACGAAATAACTGGATTCCTCTGCTGTCCTGCCATTGCAAGGTTTGGTTTATATTCACAGGAATACAAGGCTAAGGAAGGAAGGACTGGTGGCCTCAGGACACCCAGCTTTATTTCATGGCTGTGCCACAGACTCTCTGAGGGTATGTCTGCAGCATATGCTTAGCCCAGGCTTGAGTCTATCTTCATGTACTGTGTGTTTGGGCAATTAAAGTCCTCGCTTGGCCTGTGGCACCCCTGTGATTGAGTCTTAGGCTCTCCTTGGCTGGAGCAGTGAGGGTAGGTCTATCACGTCAGGCTGGGCCAGGAGGATCCTGCAGGGCCCACATGCCAGGGCTGCTGCTGCCACTGTGTTGCCAGCCCAGTGAGGCACCTTTTCTGCTTGCTGCATTGTGAAGTCAAAATGAAGCCCTTCCAGTGGAGAAATAAGCAACCATGGCATCATCTTCCCCCCTGTCTACAACTCGGGTACACCTAGGTGCTCACCTGGTGGGCTTTAGGCTGGTGGAGCAAAGGAGGGTGAGATGCTCCTGGGGGCAGATTCAACTCCCAGCTGGGAGGTGGCACTCGGTGCATCAACACTTCTCCACTCAATGTCACAGGCAATGCTTCAAGCTACCTGTAGCCAAAGTTAGTTTGATTTTGCACTGGAACAAAGTGGAGGAGAGGGCTTGCACAGCTGGCCTAGAGATGTGTCCTGATCAAAACAAAGCCCAAGGCACGAGCCTGTGTGGCATGCAGCTATGTCTGTACTAATAAACTGGGCAGGGGCAGGAGCTGCTCTCTGCTTTGTGGCTGAGCAACACTGTCTGGCCACGGTCTGACGGATAACCCCTTTTGCCCTTCAAAATGCTGTGGTCACATGCAAACTACCTGTCCTGGCCCATGCTAACTCCTGGACTGTGCTTGGGAGCAGTTTGGGAGAGTGCTGGTTGGCCTGGGCCAAAACTGTGCCCAGGATCACACTAAGAACTGGAGAGAGGGATGGTTCAGCTTCCCGGCTTGTGCCCTGATGCACTGGCCTGGTTTTCTGCTCTAGATGCTGCCAGCCTCGCTGCTGTCAGGCAAGTTACCTAATGCATGATATAAGAAAGAGAATACTCTTCCAGGTTCATTTCCACCCTTTTTACCTTCATGCCCTCTCTCACGTGGGGGTAAGAGTGCGTCCTTACCTACAGAGTAGTGAGACTTCTGGAATTGAATACATTGGGAAAGTGGGTTGCGGCACAGGTGAAAGTCCAAATTCAGTGTGGTGGTTCATAGAAATTTGATTCAGTGAAGAGTTGGGGCCTATGGTATACACATGCCATAAAGATGGTATTCCCAGTTCACAGACCTATCATAATTTTGTCCATGCTTATTATACAGTTACAGAAATATGTTAGCATTAAAGTACGTGGGCTAAAAGCAGTCAGTTGTGTCCTATATTCTCCTCCTGCCAGCCTTTGTCTTGACTTTAGGTTGCAGATTGGAAAGGACAGATGAGGATGTGGGTCCCCCCAAGCAGTCTATACACAGTCACGAAGTCCCAGAGATTTGATAGACTATACATGATGTTTCTTTCTGAGCACACGACATGTTTCCTAACTTCAGCAGTCTCAGAGGTTTGATTTCAATGGAAGATGATATATATAAATGATACTTCACTGACAAGTGCATATGCAGGGCTTTGGAAACAGTGTGCATGTCTGCGTGTGTGTGCATTAAAATAACAGGACAAAGGTGATTGCAATATATTATTTACCTGCTGGCTCAGATTTATCTGCCTGCCTTAGGAACTCCTGGCTCTTGACTCTCATATTTTATTCCTAGAGAAAATTTCAGTGCAAAGAATTGTATTTGAGGGTGCTCTCCTATGGCTAGTGTCGGGGACTAAATGGTACATTCAAACTGAAATCAAATGTTCCACTCAGGTTATTTTGGGTGTGCCAACATTTGCTTGTTTGTGGGTGCATCTGGATTTCTCCTCTCCCCTGGTCAATACCAGAAGCATTTTTCTTACTGATGGGACGTAGATAGTAGTGGTGGGGGCAGGTCTTGTTTGTGGCTACTGGCCAGCTGACAGTGGACAGTGATAAAAACACAGAAAAAGATGGGAAGAAAGGAACAGATAGTGTCATTCCACTTGATAAGGATCAGCACGACACTACATGTGCTATATACGTATTTGAAACCTACACCCATATACACATAAAAGAGAACATTCAGGACGTGGAATCAGGTTCTTCCACAGAGCGTGGCTGCGATTACCTAAAGAAGCAAAACAGGATTTTTTATGCTGTGGTGCTGGCAGGCAGCCTCCCCTCTGACTGCGCCTGGGAGAAGAGTGTGTTACGTGTGAGCAGAATAAATGATGCGTTCGTAGCCAGCACGGCAGACACCTGTGTAGCACCTCACTGCAGCACCTTCCTGTGCCGGCTGGGCAGGCATCACAACTAGTCAAATCAAACCTAGTTACAGTAGATCTTAAGGAAGATCCTCAGAGGCGACTGTTGGAAAAACACACTTATGTGTTGCAGACAGATCTTTTTGCAGCGCTGTTTGAATCTTGCTCTCTACACCTGGACAAAGGCAGACCTGGTTTGCATGTTGCGGGGCAGTTGCACATCTGAACAGGAGCCATTTTGCAAAGGAGGAAGGAGCAGCATCCACCCTACTCCCCAGCTGCCATCTCCCTCCTGGGGTTTGAGAAAACCAGAAAGCAAGCCCCCAAGATGTTCTCCTTTTCCATGGTGACACAGCAGAACAAAATAGGATTTCCTTTGAAACAGTAACAGGACAGGCTTTGCAGCATTCTTACAAGGGTGAATTTAGATGCCAGAGAGTGGAATTTCCAAAAGCATTTCCCTTCCTACAGCTTTCTTTTTCATCTTCATAAATCTGTGTCAATTTTTAAAGAACCTATTTTTGGGGGAGGGAAAGGGGACAGAACAAGTGATGAGCTATTCAGAGCTAAAGAAAGAGATTCATGCTGCCAGAGGTAAGACTGCAGAAAAATGTGTCAGTGCAGCAGATGATAGTTCTTCTCTCTTAATGCCTCTCCTGAAGCATCAAGGTTTACGTGTTTCTCAAAGGGGCTGTACATCTCAGAGGTAGTCTATGAACTGCATGTTGAAATGGTTGCCATGGCAGTGACTGAGTATGAGTTACAAAGCGTGATTAGCCAGAGTTGGCCTAAATAGCTGAAGGGAAGGAAAAAAGAAAGAAAGGGGAAAAAAAAGACCAAGGACTTTCTGTTATTTCTAATACAGATCCATCAGCATTAGACCGTGCCAGGAGGAGTGAGCGGTGCCGATGGAGGGGAGCTCACAGGAGCGCGCCCCACACCGCAGCCCAGGTGGGGTACCTCCAGCAGCACAGGCTGCCAGGGGACCTTCGCCCCTCACAACGAGCCAGCGCAGCAGCTGCGCGCTTGGGAGGGGCCATTCGTACCGACCAGTCCCGGCAGCATTGATTTGGTGAAATGGTACTTCTCCAGAGTCAGAGGCTCGGTCTTCAGCGACCCAGAGAGCATGGTGACAGCGTTCTCCTGGCTGGTGCCTGGCGTAACCACATTTGAAAGCGGGCGACTGGCCTGCAGGGAGATTGCAAGGCTTGCCTCAAGTGACACAGAGGGCTACTAGCCTGGGTGGGGTGTTAATTGGTGAACCCCCTGTCCCTAAAGTCGTTCCAATTGTTCTAGGCTGCTAACCTACGTCTGGTTGAAGCATGCCTCTGAAAGGTATCCTATCTTCATTTGGAGCCTGAGAATTGGAGAAAGTGGCCCTTTTTCTTAATTCATTGCAGTGGTTAATCACTCTTGCTTGTTAAAAACATAATTGCACCTTATATCTAATTTAAATGTATATGGTATTAGCATTCAGCCTCTGGTGCATGCAGTGTTCTTCTCTGTTATATTAAAAAAAAATAAATCGCTTCTTGACACCATGTGGGTTTTTGCTGTGAAGGTTTCTTATGCACTAGAGTCACTTTCGAGCTTGTTTCTAAAGAAGTGAAGAAGCAGAATTCTTTCTCTCGAAGGGTTTTCTTTTAGCTCTTCTCAGGGAAAAGTGCAAGACTGGGAGACCAAGGTAAAGACATCTTAATGCCAGGTCTGGATAGAAAAATGTCCTCTCTAGGAGCTGTAGAGTGTCACATTAGGGGGCCAGATGCCCAGTGTAAAATCAACAGAAGATATTTATGCAAGCTGAGAGTATGCAGGTAGGCATTTGGAGGAGCAGCACCTAACAGTCTGATTCTCTTCTCTTGTAGCTTTCTAAAATAGAGAAGTTTAATTTACATTAGCCTGGAGTGCTTCTGCTTCTTAGTCCTTTGAATGAGACAAGATATGAATCTACTCAGGCCAATCCATAACATTTGACCACGTACCAAGGATATTTTTCTCCCCTCCTGTCCCAAGGGATCTGTAGGTTCTTCCTTTAAGAGAAGTACATAGTACTTACTGTAGTTAATGGGTGCCTGTTTTGGCTGGCAGAGCTGGGGTGAGAGAGATCATATGGCCTGCACTTCAGGAGAAGGAAAAGAAAAACCCGCAAGACACCTATTTGCCCTGCATATCAGATTGGCTTCTGTCATTATTTCCAGGAGTCTCTTACACTTCTTGCACCTCCTAAATCCTTGTCATCCAAGTTTGAGAGCTGGGACTATCTTCTTTAGCACCAAGTCAACAATACATTTTTTAACACCAGCAGCCATTCATATTTTACATTAGTGTTCCTCTCTGTTCCTTTCAAGCAATAATCGTAAATATCAGCTTTCATTCCTAGAGCACCTTTCATCCCGGGGGCTCCCAAAGCACTTTCCAAGCTTAACAAGTTTATTGTAGAGTACTCCTTTAGAAAGGGTGAAACTTGCTTCCCACTAAAGCCTGGTTTTGGGAAGAAAACCCCTGAATTATAATGTCTTCAATACACAAGGGAGCCTTTGCAGCTGTTATTTACTGTACATGTTCCCTTACCAAAAAAGATTGCTTTTTGCTCCTCCATCCTCCCATCTCCCACAGGTTAATCCAGCAATGCTCAGTTACCTGGGGGAGAAGAGTGCAAGTAATGAGAGATGATCGTCCCCTGTGATCTGAGGAAGTGCTTTTTTTCTGGAATCCTATTGCTGCCCTCAACAGTTTCTTCTGGCAACTCCATTTCTATCCAGTCTGTTTTCTCTTCATTAGGGCAAATGTCCTAGGGCAGAGTTGAATGTCCTGTGGCTTTAGCCAGAGAGGTCACTATCTGCAGTTGGGCTATGCTAAGGATCATGTGGGAAACTGTAGTCCTCTTTAGGACAAAGTCAGCCAGCCTAATTTAAGTCACATTCCCCTGCAATCAAAGCAAAGCCAGTTGCTTTGCACTGGCATGAATTACAGCCTTTCAAATGGTCCTTTATTTGGCTCATCTGTGGGAGCAGTAAGCCCAGAAGAGAAGATTGTTGCTGGTAATTTCTGAACTGAAGAATTTGTTTCCTAATTAATCATATGATTAATTTTAGGGCGGCTTGAATCTGACCAGTGTCAATTTGTTTTCATAGGTTTCAGGAGGACTCACTATGGTGGGATGTGCCTGTTTCATGATGCATAGACCTTTCTTCCATGGCAGCTGTGTGGGAAAGTGGTCTCTCCTCTGCTTAGCTGAGAGAGGCCCAGGTGAGGCACATGAGCTCCTGTTGCTTCTCCAAGGGCACACTGAGAGCCTGTGGTAGAAAGGGGAACAAAAGCCCTATCTCTGGTTCAGTGCTTCAACCACACAAACATAATTTATCAATATAGATAGCTTTAGATGAAAGATACATCAAAGCATATTTTTCGCTGCTGCCTTCAGAGGTAGTACTAAAGCTCCTGGGGGAATGCAAGCAATGAGATAGGATCCAAATATTAAAATCCCCATCTTCTTACTGTCTCTCCTTCTCTCACTCTGGTTGGGTTCATAGGGATGCCCTTTTTTGGGGTTATTATGTCATCTATTCCCATCAGTAGATTTTGGTTCAGAAATGCATTTTCATTCTCTTCCAACAAAATGCTGCCTATTTCAACACTAACTCTGAAGATCTGTACGTTGGCAAAGGATCCGAAAAGAATAATGAACCAGCAGTTACTGTTTACATTGGCCACCTTGTATAAGTGCTGATATTAGCATTTCTGAAAGGATTCATTCATCGCTGAAAAAAGGTTTGTACCTGTGAATAAGAGCTTGCTTGGGAGGGCCTGTGTCCCTCCTTTCCTCTATCAACAAAGCTCATAAAAGTCAAGAGTTGGTTTTGCAATGGATGTTAATGCATACCTATTGTTTAGTATGAGAATAAGCCACTGAAAATACTCTGTGCCTATTTCCGATAGTGCAACAAAACCAGCAGTAAATTTAAAGAAAAATCTTATTTATTTTCATGTATCTTATTTGTTTATTTATTTATTTAGAGATCTGAATATATATATTGAACATGGCCCTCTTGGGGCTTTTTTTTAAACTTAAATCCTGCAATACAACCTCAAGCCCAGTGATTAGTTCTCATGTCATGGAAAAGCAAGTAGACCTGCACTAGAAAGACCAATGGCTGTTGAAAACGCTTCGCCCCTTCCAGAGTGTGACATACGTTTATGAAGTACCCTTAAGTCTTCCTTACCTCCTGCTGTTTGTCATGTTTGTGGCAATTTGCCTTAAGTCAGTTGCCTTCACACGGAGGTACGGGATGCTGTTTGGCTTAATAAAAGAGGTTTGTATTTTCTGCAAAATTCTGCAGCTGGCGTGCCATGAGCCATGGCTCAGAGGTGGAATGAGTCCTCCACACGGCCAGCAGCCAGCATTTGTTCCACCCTCATACAGCAGGTCAGGGGTCTCGGCAATGGAGGACACATAACAACAGTGGTTTGTGTGGGACACAAAAATGTTCCTTATCTGTGGGATGCCTACATTTAATTAGGATTCCTTGAGATTCTGTAGGATGAAGATCAAACTCTTTTTTTCAGGTACGTTATTATGTTATAACCTCTAATATACCATTTTTCTTTTAACCTTGACAGCTTCACTTTTGGGCTGAAAGCAGCTGAGGGCTAGGACTCTTCCTGGGCGATCACACAGCTGCTGGCACAGTACAGCTTCAGTTCTGGCAGGAGACTTAGGCCATTGCCACAATCTGAACGCACATTTAAAAAAATAAATATCTGGAAGCAAGTGCCCCTTTCATGCAACAGATGAGCTTTGCAAGCACCGTGTTTATAAAGCAGAGGAAGAAAGCAAGTGTGAATGAAATGAGAGACCAAAGACCAGCCCGCTGCCTTCTGTGGGAAGTCCTCTCAGAGGGGCGTGAATCTCTGAGACTTCCCTGGTAGAGTTTCTTCTCAACCCTTTAAATTGTCAGGTGGTGGAGGCTGGGCTGATGGCTGACGAGGAACCATGAGAGTCATCCCCCCACCCAGAGAGGTAGGGCTCTCTGCCTCTTGGAAGCTGTGATTTCAGCGTGCAGCTCTGCTGCACAGAGGGAGCAGGAATAACACTAGAAATCTCTAAAGGGGCAAGGGGGTACATAAAATGCCGGAAGTGCACATAAGGGATTTCATCATAAGCGGTCGGAGAAGAGATGCCTTCTCTGCAACGGGCAAACACTTTTCTGCACAGAACCAGGATAATTTCTCTTTGATGCGGGGTGGATTGCCAGCAGTCTCAAATGTAATCCTCACGGTATTATTTCCAAAGATGAAACAAGGGTATTACGGGCACTGCCACTGAGGCAGGTAATCTTTAAATGTAGCTGCAAATTGCCTGGTTTAATGCTAACGAACCCTAATGGTGAGGAAGACAAGACAGGTAGCAGCACTGATACAGCATAATATAATGCGATGGCTGATAGAAATGTGACTCATTCTAGCCAGAGGCTTTAGCATAGGAAGTCGGATAAAAGATATAAAAACAAATCTGATTTTTTTTTTCCTTCCTGGTGAAGGTCACTGCCAGGAATAGCATGGGAAATAATTAATGGAGGAAGAAATGTTCCCCTTCAAATTAGAAGTATTGTCTTGCTTCACAGTTTTGTTCTCCTCTTTGGGCTCCCGTAACAAACACCGGCAAACACGCAGGGCCTTTCTCCCTGAAGCCCCTGACGGATATCCCACCCGGTGGGTAGTGAATGCGAGGGACTGGCTGTGCAAAGCTCACAGTGCCTGTTACTGGGTGCCCTGCCGCGCTGGCAGTCCAACCACCAGCAACGGGCTGAATGGGCCTGGGAGGCTGAATGGGGCTCTACGCAACAGCGGCCAGTTTTCCTGGTCAACACGGCGGCGCAGTGCCAGGGCTGTGTGTGAGAGCCCATGCAGCCTGCTGCTGAGGGGGTTTCACCGCTTTCCCCTCACTCCCGAGCCCCAGGCATGTGGGTCTCCTTTCCAGCCCCAGCGCAGGTCCTGCTCCCTCTGTCCCTGTGCCTGAGGACTTGGATGACACAGGGGCCATTGTATTTGTGATGGCATGGGCTGTTCTCTGCTCATCCTGCAGAGCCCTGGGAGGCTCCAGGCTGGTCGTTTGCTCTCTGTGACCAGCACTGCACTTACACAAATGCAAGGGCAAGGGGAAGCCACGTGGCTGTGCCTGGAGTACAGTGTGCACGAAATACTACCTGGGGCAGGAGCAGTCCACGATGTGGCCCATCTGCCACGCAGGAATGTGGTGCTACAATTTAATTGCCTTTTCCACAGAGCACTCTTTGAGTGGGGACAGGCAAGAAAAGGAGTGAGCATCCTGCAGGCTGGAAATGGGTACATCCACAGGGGCCGAGAGAATGCTGCTCCCCTGGGCACTGATTTGTTTTCTTCCAGCCAGCCATGGCAGGAAGGAGTGCTGGTGGGAAGCTCTGAGCTTCACACTCCCAACTAAAATCTCCTGCATGTGACTTGGTCCCTTCTGCCACCAAGGACTGGTCACATTTTCCATTCTTGACTCCATGTGGCTGCTCTGAACATCCCAGGTTATCTGTGCATAAACCAGTTGTCTCTCCCGTTGCTTGGCTCTTGACAGCTCACCAGACCTTCTCTGCTGCTCAGTGCCCGCGTGCCAGGCCCATAAGGCAGTTAGTATAGTGTTAGGATACATTCATTTTCAGAGGGCTTTTCTTTTAGGAGCCCAGGAGATGAGAGTTCAGAGCATCCCTCCCTCAGCAGGCTCCTGACCCAGAAGGGGACTGTCAGAGGTAGGAGTACTGCAGAAGTCCCGCGTACCCCAGAGCTCCCACATAGCACAGGAAAAACCTATGGCGGGAAAGCTGCTAATAGCAGAGGTAGGCTCTTACCCGCATTTTCCACTGGTGTTACAGGCTCTGGAGAATCAGCTTGTTTCGGCCAGGTTCCCAAACTGCTTTTTGGTGTTTATCCAAACCAAGCCAGTGCATTGAGGTTTCCCATCCCAAAATTGTCTAACTAAGTGAAAGGAATGACCTCAGTTGCACGGATGCTCTTCCATCTGGTCCTACAACTACAGTGGGGCCAGGACATTAACCCTAGATCAACTCCCCTCTTCTCCCCAAAAAGGAACTGTTTGAGGATACTAGAGTTCAGTACAGATCTGACTGTCACAGCTGACCCCTCTCTGCGTAGTGAGTAAAATCCTGAAGCAGAAAGCTTTAAAGCAGTTCAGAAATGTGGCCATGCATAATGTTGGGTGTTTGGCTGGTAGTGCTCATAATGCTGTTCAGTCTGGAGTATTTGGGGAACAAAGATCAATCCCATAAGGGTGATCTGTCACCTGCGTCTCTTCATGTAGACTTGAAGTTTGGCACTTTCGTTCTGCTTGCTTTCTTGCTTTCCAAGGCATGCGTGTTACTCTTCCAGCCATTTCCTTGTGGTCATGACATGTAGGGTCACACGTTTTCTTATCTGGGCTTTTCACAGCTGCTGCTCCTTGAAATGGCTGCAAGGGATGCTGAGTTGGGTGGGATGACCTGTCGCTCTCAGGTTTATTTCTTTATAGCATCTCTGTCAAGAAAGACTGTAAGACAAATATCATTCAAATACTTCTAGATCATCATAGGCTTGTCAAACTCAAATGTTATGACTCCTTGTGAATGTGGGGTTTGTGAGCGGTTTTATCTTTTTGGTGAAAAAAAAAGTTATGTAATTCAATTCCTTCTCTTTTTTTGCACTCAAATGTACCATATTTGCAGATAGACTGTGCCTATGTTAGCAGCTGGTGTGGTGTAGCAGGAGCAGATCCATAGAGGTGGCTGTTTGGTGCTGAGGACTTGATATGTCGGGGGATTTTTATTGGACTGCTTCTGTTCTGGTTCTCAGGGATGGGACACTCATTTGTGGTTGGAGTGCAGGAGATAAGCTCCTGGAGCCCATCTCCTCCTTTCCTTTCACGCAAAAGGAATCCAGTTAAAAAAATTGCTCCCTGACGTAAATCGAAACATGGCAAGTGGGGACAAATGGGAGATTTGTCTCATAAGCTCACTCTTGATGCAAATGAAAACAGGCACGTAGAAAGACCTGCCAAGAGACCAAGCCTAGAGGACATTGCTTTACCCTGAGGTTCCACGTGGTTTGAATGCATGGCAAACAGGTCAGTTACTGGGCTAGTGAAACAGCTGTTTAGCTTGGCTGAGCAGCTCTCTTATTCTTTCTTGGATATAGCTGCTAATCTATTTTTCCACCCTCTTACACTTCCCCAACCTTCCCCTTTTCCAAACTCTCACTAAGCGTATACATACACATATATATTATATATGTGTATGTGTGCGCGTAGGCAGTTGCGTCGGCTGCCGGGATTTCCTCCCAAACAATACCTGTTGTGCTGGCCACAGCGGTTCTCTTGGTTCCCATGCTCAGAGCAGTTTGAGTTTCCTGCTGGCTCAGCAGCAAGACTTTCAGGGCTTTTTATACTTATTCTTCTCTGGGAGCCAAGCGGAGGAGCGGAGTTTGCCTGTGAATAGCGAGCTGGCTGGGCAGGCGGCAGGAAGCTTGCATACTAAACCGTGTGAACTTTGGGGAGGGGAGGAAGGGGGCCAGGGGCCGCTGGCTGGGCTTTGTGAGGCATTTGCTGCAGCCCTCTGCCTTATAAACTCATCGTCTCAGCACAGGGGTGCTCCCCCCAAAGGCAAGAAAATATCTGTAAAATGGGAGTGGAAAGAAGCAAGGGAGCTGAAAATGGAATTACAGAAGACGCATGGGGAGGGCTTGGAGAACATAGAATAGTGAGGAGGCTTGGAGTTTAATTATTTGTGTGAAGGTCTGTGCGTGGGTTCCCTGCACAGAACTGTGCCACAGCACCTTGTGCTGCATTGCCCCTTGCTGCCCCCACAGTGGCCATACCGTCTTCCCTCGGCAGGGGCAGCTTTTCTGGATTGCCCAGGCAAAATCACAAGCCCAGAAATGAAAACACACTTCTCTCTTCCCCTCTGCACTCCCCGCTCTACTCTTTTCTGTTGCTGTCAGCAAAAATTAATAAAGAAGTGGGTGCCCGTTTGCAAGGACGAGGCATCATGAGGTAGCTATGAAAGAGGGGTTTGAGGAGCAGTGCCATGAAACGTCCCTGCTGGCTGGTCACAGGCAAAGCTGCTTCTGGAGCAGAGAGAGGGGCAATTTGGCAGGTGTCATGGCTCCAGGTGCAAGTGTGCTGGGAGCATCTTTGGAAAAAAGCGGGAGGTGAGAGGAAGGAAGGAAGGACAGGCTGAGCCCATCTGCCCACAGACCACCTATCTGCCTCCTCTTTGTGTCTGCACAAGGAAATGAGGAAGAGAGTTTGCCTGTGCTTTGAAAATGAGGTGGCAGAGGATTGTGCATGCTGGGCAAATGCTTCCTGAGCAAGACTGGCCCAGTGTGGGCATGGCACTGTGGCGCCTGGTGGGCGCTGCCACAGGGATGGCAGGGGTTGCGGGGGCAGGCAGAAGCACCATGTGTGTGTGCAGGATCTATTTTTAGGGTGATGGCACGATGGAGAGACCTGACAGGGGGTGGAAATGCTCAGCAGAGTGACAGACCAGGAGAACAAGTCCTATGAGGAGAGGCTAAGGGAACTGGGCATGTTTAGTCTGGAGAAGAGGAGGCTGAGGGGAGACCTCATTGCCCTCTACAACTACCTGAAAGGAGGTTGTGGCGAGGTGGGTGTTGGCCTCTTCTCCCAAGTGAATAATGACAGGACCAGAGGAAATGGTATGAAGTTGCAGCAGGGGAGGTTTAGACTAGGTATTAGGAAGAATTACTTTACTGAGAGGGTGGTCAGGCACTGGAACAGCCTGCCCAGGGAGGTTGTAGAGTCACAATCCCTGGAAGTATTTAAGAAACGTGTAGATGTGGTACTTCAGGGCATGCTCTAGTGCCTGAGATTGTTGGATGTGGTGACTGTTGTGGTGATGGGGTGTTGTGTGGTTTTTTTTTGTTTTGGTGTTGTGTGGTTTTTTTCTTTTTTTTTTTTAATGGTTGGACTCGATGATCTCAAAGGTCCCTTCCAACCATGAAGATTCTGTGATTCTGTGATTCTGTAATTGATGACCTTGGTGCCTCTGTCTGTTTTTAAGGCTATCCAACATTTCTTATAAGACCAAATGTTTAGTTGCCCATAACTCCTGCAAACTTTAACCGTTTACTGTTTAGGTATTTTTTTCTGTGCTGGGTATCTGTCTCAGGCTGAATGCATCTAGGAAGCTTCAGC
The DNA here is from genome assembly GCA_002844005.1 of Limosa lapponica baueri. Classification (NCBI taxonomy): domain Eukaryota; kingdom Metazoa; phylum Chordata; class Aves; order Charadriiformes; family Scolopacidae; genus Limosa; species Limosa lapponica. The sequence goes on along the minus strand of KZ505650.1, from coordinate 765,355 downwards.
AAAAAATGTTTTTCTTGCTTACAAGAAAGAGACGAGAGAAACATTTTTTTTCTTCATATTCAAACATGTTCTTAAAATGATCTGTTGAGAAACTCTAGCACTTTCTGCCTTTGGAGGAGAGACTTGAAATTTGGCAGATGTCAGGAATGCGCCTTTGGTTGTTCTTCATAGGGGAAAAAAATTTGAACTAAGAAACCTTAGGAAAAAAAAAGCCTCAGATCTCAGGCACTCAGCAGAAACTTCTTAAGAGTTAGAAGCTGAATTCTCTGAAGGCACTTGCTCAGTGGAGACTTGTTCAAGTCTGGCGGCTAAATCACAGATGAGAGTGTGGCAGGCACATTGCAGCCTCCTGCTGCAGGTGCAGAGCAGCAGCTCTTTAAAATTGTTTTTCAACTATTCAGGGACAGTGTGGTGCAGAGGACCAGAGCCTGGAGATGCTCACAGACATGCTTCTTTGATGATACTTAGGCCAACACACGGGAAGACTGATGTTGACTGGGGTGAGAACCTGACCGCGGGAGGGAGCAAGCCCTAGTGCAGCGCAAAGGCTGAGGACCCCCTGCCAGGGGAGGGGGACTGACATCAGATGTTGAGCTGGACATGAGAGCAGGACCAAGGCAGAAGACAGACTGAAAGGACCAGGAGATCCAGGCCAAATCAAGGATTACACCTCCTGCAGAACCTGGAATTCAGCAGACCCAGGGATTTCTGCCATGCCGTAGTTGTCTGTTGTCAGCAAATATTTGGGGAAGCCGTTGGCACAGGCTCTGACTCATTCCTGCCTGCTCCCTCAGCAGAGACTGATGGACTATTAGTACTCCCAGTTATTCTGCTTTTCAAGCATGATGGAATTAACATCTGAGAATAAGAGCCAGTCCTGCCGGTGAGTCATGCGGTCGCCGGCATGATGCCGCGTGATGGGATTCCTGCAGTTTTGTTTCAGTTTGCCATCTGCAAATCAAGGAAATGACACAACCCCAATGTAGATTGAAAGTATGGGAAGTCTGTAGGGTCAAACACCTGGTGGTTAGAAAATGCTAGATTTATCAGAGGCATCATGATAGTATTTCTTTTAGCTGCAGGATCAAATGCATACGTAAATATATCTTTTTTTCTCAGAACAGCTCTACCTTTTTTAATGCCCCGGGCGCGTGGTTCCGGGCAGGTGAATGGAGGCTGTGCAGGGAAGGGTCCTTGTCCTGCCTCCTTACAGCTGGCACGACAAGAGGATCCCCGCTCTGCCTTCACTCCGCAGCAGACTCTGGCCCTTGGCGATGGCAGGGGCAGCCAATGTCTTTCTCTGCTCTGCGAGACCAAAACATATGGAGTCCTCAGACAAATGATCTGCCAAACTCAAACAAGCCCCCACCGGGCACGTGCAGAGTGAGGTTTTGTGTAACTTGTAACCTGACCACAGGCGGGAAAACTTAGGACCCTTGCGAAGGCACATTCCTTCCCCTTCCCCGGCTGAGTATTGGTGCCAGCCGCTGAAGACAGAGGCACTTAATCTCTCAATTTGAACAGAGCAAGCTAACATATATCTTGCTAATCTTATTCTAGGAGACAGTTGAATTATTTTAGCTAAAAATTACCAAAGGAGTCTGCCTGAGGCAGACATCCAGCACGGAGTATTTGGGCTCGAGCAGCTGAGCTTTGGCAAAGCTGTGCGTAGCGGAAAGCAGTCATTAATGGGAAGTGTTAAGCAACTTTTAACTCCAGACAGCACTCAGAGGGGGAGATGAGAAACTTTGGCTCTGTGGATGGCCCCACCAGAGAAGACGTAGGTGTAGGCGTGAAATCTGCCGCCACGCATTCGGTTAGCCGATCGCTACAGGCGAATCCTGACCTGCGTTTGCAATACGGTGTTTGCAGGCTCCAGGGGTGGACTTGCTGTTCTGCAGACTTACCGGTTACTTCGTGGTTCACTACTGAATCAAATGCTGAGGAGAAATGGTATTTTAGTGATGGTAAAGCGGGAAGGGAAACACGTGGGACTTCTCTTTCCCTGCGGGAGGAGGAGGCGCAGGGGGACGCTGCCCCCGACCCTGCTGGCCGTGGCACACGTGGCGTGTGTGGCAGGTTGATTTGCAGGAAGGTCTCATCATCGCGGGTTTGAGTGGTTCTGGGGACTCCTCCCTGCTCGGCTGACAGCCTCTGCACTGGTGGAGGCTCTCGTAGGGGGTTGAGAGGGCTGCAAGAGTTAGTGGCAGGGCACTGGTGGCTCTTACTGCCAGTCTGCATATTCCTTTTCTGCAGGAAGAGGTATTTTCCTTTCTTGTTACGCTTCACCTAGAGCTGTGTAAACAGCACTCTCTCCTTGATGTTGACACCTTCAAATGATTTTATCTCCCTCTGAGGCATTTATTTACCCAAACTGTACTATTTAGTTGTTTAATCTTCCCTTTAGTTAGTTGATTGTTGTTCAATACTGAATTATTTCCAATATGCCAACATCTCCTTGGCACACGAGTGCCTGCAGTTACTTTCTCTGTTTAGAGGATGGCTCAGTCCCAGCGGCACGCTGCAGAGAGAAGCCATCATCCTTCTGCTCTATTATCCGATGCTCTTCACCTCTCTGCAGGTCAAAATCAGGCCCTCTTATTTTATAAACCAACATGTAGTTTGCTACTCACTCTTATCCCTATGTTAGACCCTTTTCAGAGCTGCTACAGGTTATTTTTCCAAATACATTTCCTTGCATTGCCCATGTCCCAGGCAGGAACTGTTAGATGCTGCTTTTCTTCCCGCTCCCCTGTCTCAGAAATGTTTTTTTTTGAAGTTGAAATTGTAACAAGAAACTGAAGCTCATGCACTTTTCTCTTCCTCATTACTAAATCCAAAATGACCCTTAAAAAAAAAAATGCTTTACAGGTTTGTAATTCTCCAGCCTGGGAAACAATTCCTTCCTGTTCACAGCGTCACTATGTGCTCCCTGGGCACTGGGCAGGCGGACAGGGGCAGTTTGGTTACGTGGAAAGGAAGAGTCACTAAAATGGTGAGCAAGGCTCTTCTGGAGAAGGGCGAGCCAGAGCTGTCTCAGCCCAGCCCTCGGTTATGCTGGGCACTAATGCATTCTGCTGAAACTCGAGCAGAGGTTTTAAGACCTGATTGTTTGGACAGGTAAAAGCTTTGGAATGATGCATGCACTTTGTAATATGCAGGTGATGCTTCATTTTTATATTCAAAGTGCATTAGGACATGAAAGGAGACAATTTCAACCTAGTCTGCAAATGACACCTAAGCCCAGCCTGTGAAACGTGCGCTACCTGAAGAGCATTTACTGGGACGGCTATGCAGATTTCATTTTTCCTAAGAAACCTTTTTGACTATTTCTTCCCTGCAGGCATTAGAGGTGGAAATAGGATAGGATTTGGACCTAACCTCACAATCAGGGAAAGGAGAGAGGCAAAGGGCTTTGTCCAGGTAGCTCCCCAGTACTGTGTTAAACTGGCAGTGAACTGGAAGTTTCTCCAAAGCTGTGGGAGCCAAATGTCCCACCCTGTTTGCCTGTGGCTGCCGGGTTAATTTTTCTCTTTTTGAGGCCTGAACCCTTCAAAGCTGTGTTTTGTATGGGTGAATAAGAACTAGCTACAGCCTATGGAGAGAGCTGGAAACCATTTGGTGCAGAAAGATCACAGGACTCTGAGAATGAATGCAGACTTCTTTTTAACTGAAAATAATATATACATTTAAAGAGCAGAACATGCAAATACATTCATAATGGCCACTATCAGGAGCTGCTGGCAGTTTCTCTGAGCAGAAAAGTCCTTGTCTTGGAGATTTCTGCTACCCTTCAGGCTTCTGTCCATTTCTATGTTGTTACTTGCAGCGTTTAAGCCCCATTAAGTTTAAGTGCATAAATTTTCTTTGGCTATTCAACCCCAGCCACTTTTGGGAAGGAATTGGCCAGAATCCCTGAACCTAAAATAATCAAACGTCTGTCTTTCCATTAGAAAGGCTGCCATTTATCTGACAAGCAGTGCAAAATGGAATAGGTAGCTCAGTACAAGCATCCTCTGAGAAACCTGTTGTTGCAAAACTAGGCAAGTGGCTTGTGCATAAGCAGATAAGGTGCCTTTACCAATACCCAGGTTGTTCCATGGCATGTCAGTATATTTGCTTTCGTAACACGTTACTTTTATTATCAGCCTCTTAGTTTCTACCACTCTCTTTAGAAATATTCCAGCCACAACTTGTAACCTCTACAGGCTCATCCAAGGAGCATGGCCTTTCAGAACACTCCTTTCATGAATATTTTTTGTGCTCCAGGAGAGGATGTCTTTGTTTCAGGATTGTTCTGGGTATGAGAAATAATAATAAAAATGGAGATGGTGGCCAGCACAAAGAACCAACCAAAGTAATTTTAATGAATTTCTTTCCATACCTGCCAATCCACCCTTCCCTGCAGGAAAAACAACTCTCAGACAAATAAAGCATATGGCACGGAAGATGGAGCGCTGATGCCAAGTTTGTCTCTGCCTTAGTAGAACTCACTGTAAAATGCTGAATCTGCAGATCTTCTCCTGGAACATGCTCTTCTACAGAAAGGGAAAGGCACATTCCCACCACCTTTTTAGCTGGGCTTGTGCACTCTCACTCTTTGAATCCTCAATGAGTAGGTCATCATTGGGCAGACACACAGTACCACGTTCAAACTAGCTGCCGGGGATAGCTGTGCATGTGGCAGCAGCAAAGAACATCCATCAATGAAGTGGGCTAAATATTTGAGAAGGATCTGGAGGACACACTAACCTGCCTTCTGAGTGTACGTGGGCTAACTAGCTGAGAGGACTGCTGTTTCAGCAAGCAGGCATGCCTGCTGCCGTGTGGTTAGACATGCTGTGTGGTTCTTGGCCATGGCTTGTTATCCAGTTGGTGTTTATGTTGCTGGGAATATTTGAGGCCATGACTGTATTTGAGCTGTCCAGAAGTGAGGCGTTCAGTGTAAGTCCTTCCATCATGACTTGCTCTACAGTGAGCAGAGAGACAGCCACTCCCACAGGTTATTTATCCTAAAATAGGTGCGGAGTGATGTGAGAGGGTGCCTCTCTCTCTCCACAAGCTCAGAGAAAACCCTCAACACCAGTTTAGCCTGTGGCCAGCCATTACAGGTCTGTCTGCTCACAGCTCAGCCCCATCAAATGAGGCTCTGGGAGGACACAATGCTGGTGGGTCCTGATTTGGCAGATGGGACTTCACCATCAACCTGTGCAGCTCTCTTCTGAAGCATGTAGGATGCTGGAGAAACTTCAGTTTAAGTGCCTCTGAGCAGTATGCCTCTCCACGGTTGGGCGACAGCTGAAGAGGAGGTTTGAGTGTCTAAATTTAGAAGTTAGGCATCTAAGACCTTTATTGGACCTATCTCTGCAGGGACTGAAACTGAGCAGACATATAAAAGGAAGAAATCCCCTGCTGAGTTACTTTAATCTTCCAGACAGCTATGGAAATGTTTGTGTTGTGTACTCTTACAGACGTGTTTCTTCTATAGGTGCTCTCAGACCTAAGAGATGAGGCCATGGGAGGCCTCGGGGTTGGGCGAGCGGTGCTGCTCTCCCAGGACCTCTTGCAGCACTTTGGCTTGGAGATGTTTTGTAAGGTGGGTGGTGAAGTCTCCACCTTTGAACCCACGTGTGAGGAAAGCCTCCCACTGTGGGTAGGTGATACCTCTCTTTCCAGAAAAAGATACCCGGCAGTGTGATAAAATTAATGGGCCAGGGAGATGTTTTGTTTAAATGAATGCTGGGAGAGGCAGGGGGAGGCTTGATTTTTCACATGGTTAATGTTCCCAATCCTCTTTTCAGTCCTCTCATGGCAACCTGTGTACTTTGCAGTTCAAAGTCACATGAATCTCTGTTCAGCAGAAATGTAAATGTTTTGATAAAACTGTTCTTAACAAGTTTGATTCATTTAATCAGCTTGATTAACTGCAGAGCTTTATGGTCTTTAATTGGGAAAGCTTTACTATAAATTACCATTTTTTGTAATTTTGTGAAGAACGTGGTGGTGTGCGGGATCCTGCTGCCTTTGCGGCAGCGTGGGAGGTGCCAGTCTCTGGCACCCAACCGTTCCCCTGCAGCTTCACATGGTCCAGAGCCCTGGAGACCTTTGGGTGCTGGGCAAGGGGCAGGTTGGAAATTCAACTGGAAGCGTCTCAATAAACCCTATGTCTTTTCCCTTGTGTTTGCATCGCCTAGATGATTGATCTCCCCTTCCAGTAAAAATGCAGCATGCCTCTTCTTCTGACAAGTCCCACAAGAAAGGAAACATGGTCACCCACAACAGCCCTTGTTTTGGTTCATAACCAGCCTCAGCCTGCACTGGGTTTTCAAAGGCTGGCTGAACAAAATTCCCAAGTTTACCAGTAGAAAGAGGAAAAAAGGGATGATCAGAAAATCTCGGCTGGGGTACATGTCACGACTGGTCTTTCCTCTCTTCCATGTAATGTGGCAGACTGACAGGCTGTAAAATACGTCCAGCTGGAAAGAAGGTAATTTTGTTTCTCTCTGCCCAGCCTCATTTTTCAGAGCTGAATGTCCAGTCCTATAGGTGTGTGAAACCTCCAAGGCCCTGGAGGCTTCATGCAGCAATGTTTGGTTTTTTTTTTTAATAGGCAGTTTATTGTCCACATTACATTTTTCTGTGCCTTTTGGTCAATATCCCAGACTAGAGAAACCAAGGAGAGGTTGAAAACAAATGAACTCTCGCCTTAAATTTAGAGTCTGCCCAAAGGACCAGAGCAACCGGAGCATCGACACGGTCTCTGCACCAGTGGGTTTGCTCTTTGCTCGGCGAGCACCACTCTCCCGTTGCAGCGCCGTGCTGCAGAGCCCCTGCTCGGTGGGTCTCGGGGGGCCTTGTCGTCAACATGCACAGGCTGAGCAACGTGGTTCCACGGCTCTCTTCCGACAGCTTTGCACTTTTACTCCCGCCTGACTCTGAAGTGGAATTGCCCCTGAGAAAACAGCATATTTCATAAGAAAGGAATGTTTTTCATCCTTTCCCAGCACTTCCACGGTCCTGCTGCATGTACTGCTCTCACAGGCCAGCGTGATGCAGGAGGAGACATTTCTAACAACAACAACTCGGTTCCTCTTTCACATTTGACATTTCTACACATTACAAAAAACTCTCAGCCATTCACCAAAAGTTAGGATTTGATGCTTTTTTTTGTTTTTTTCTTCTTTTTTTTTTTTTTTTACACAGATTAAACATTTTCACATCAGCTCCTGTATGAGCAGTTGTTTAAATGGATGCCCTGCCAAGGAAGACACTTGGGTTTAAGTGGCTGATCCTTTGCGCCTGTAACAGCTTTTAATGAAAGGTTACGTCTTTGCAAGGCCAAAATGTTCTTTATCCAGCTTTGGCTTTTGAAAGAAACACTGCAAATGTTTTTGGACTGGATGTGAAATGTTGTATAAATTCTGTAATACCAAGGTGGAAAATCTGTGCTTTCCTTATTAATAGACTAAATAGAAAACAGGATGAGATTAAAACCTAATTGGTTTTCTACACTATGAATTCATCAGAGTTTCACATCCCCAGCAAGGGGAATATTTAAAAACAGAATAAATGTGTAAAAATAAATTAAATATGAAACTAAAGAAATATTTGTGTGTGTTTGCTGTTTTAACTTTTCCTTTCAGCTCCTCTTCTCTGAAGTTTCTTGCATTTTGGGGCTGTGCATCCCGACCCTCGGAGGACTCTGGCAGGAGCAGGCAGCGGCACGGGAGCCCTGAATGACTCTTCACAAAGGCAGAGATTCAGAGCTGTCCTTCAAAATGATTTCAGTTCATGCTGCAGCCGCTGCGGTGTGTGTTTGAGGCTGAGGAGGCCACAGCTTAGTGGTGCAGTCAGAGGAAACGGCGGAAAGCTCCATCAGTGTTCAGGATGCAGCATGGTTTGTGCAGCTTGGAAAAAGAAAGTCTTATCGCTGGTTATTTGATCCAAGGAGAAAGTAGCTACGTGTTGGTGATTACCTCCTGGGAGAAGTAGCATATGACTGATAACTTTTAAGCTGCTCTTTCATCCTGCCGTGTGAACTGCACATGGGCACTGGAGCTGCACCAGAGGCCATTGCATCACAGATCATGCTTTCAGCAGAGCTTTGCAGAAAAAAAAATGAAAGTAAACGGTGTTATTTTCAGCCTGAACAGTGAGCAAGTTCTCAGTATCTAAATGAGAGCCCTTGAAGTAAGCTCCAGGTGTTGCAGGAAGTGGTGGAGGTGACTCAGTAAATGTCACACTTCCCTCCAAGTCAGTTCTGAAGTGGTGTCCAAAAATAACATTTCATGGGCATCTGGCTGTTTGAGATGGCCCTGCTTTTTCATGTAACTCAAAGCTAGTGCTACCTGGTACCTTCCCAGTTTTACACCACCTTTTTTTGTCACAAGTGTTAGCCTTTATCTTCCTGTCTTTATTCTTCCACATAAAGCCAAAGATATGATAAGTTAAGTCCTGTAGGACTCTAAAAACAAGCATTAACCCCTTTTATCCTCATTGCATCGCTTTGATGCATTTTCTTAAGTATTTATGCCCTTTGACTGACCAATATTTTCTCCACTATTTTAGTCCAACATGTTTTTCTTTGCAATTACCCAATTCAAGCATTGATGGGGGTAACCAAACAACTGCCAGCTTCAAGCAAGCAGAGAGTGGTGCAATGGAAAAGAAAAACCTCTTGTGTCTAACTCCATGGACTTTCATGTGCCAGTATGTCTTATACGCAGGCAGTGGGAGAGGGCAACCAAACCCCACAGCTTCCGAGATGGGCTTGAGGGCAGCCAGCTCACCCCAGCCCACCCCCTTAGGGGTAAGCAAGTGGCTGGTTACTGTCATGCCAGGCTCTCGTCATTACAGCTCTCCATGTGTCTGTAGATGTGCTGATGGGGAGATGCTTCATGCTCAGTCTGTGGCTTGGTGGTGTGTGACCTTTGGCAGCAATACCAGTGTGGGATCTTGTTAATCCATGGCCCAAAGGTTGACCCTTTCCCTGGCGGAAAAGCAAAACCTCTTACCCCACAGCAGGGTGGGTCAGCAGAGGTAGGAATTTCTGGCTCCTTACTGGTGACACTGGAGACTGAGAGGTCCCAGGAAGAAAGGGGAAGGGAGGTTGGAGTACAAAGAAATCTTAAAGATTGTGTTAGGATAGAAGAGAGAGTGTGGGCATGTCATCCCAAATCCTCTCTCCCTGAATGCAGACTTAGGAAACTGGGTGACACATGGATGGGGCCACAGACGGAGAAGCACCAGCCTCAGTGCATGGGCATTGCAGGCTGTGGGTGCCAGGCAGGCAGAAGCATCAGGATCTCTGTTATCTTTCATGGACAAGTCTGATAAACTTCTGTAACCACTGCCTAAGTTAGATTTTGTAAACTAACACTTCTGTTTTTATCTGAGCCTCATCTGAGAGTGATTTTAAGGCAGTTGTCTAACCACAGGGTGTCTGCTTCTGCAGCTACAGCAATTCTTTACACCAGGTACTGGTACCTCCTTAAAGTTAATCCTGGTGCAATACTACAAGGAGGGATCTCAACCCCAAAGCACCCCAGCCCTGAAGGAGTTGTCTTGCAGCAGTGGGTTTGGTGCTGGGTCCTGGAGAACCTTGGCCACGCTGTTAGCTGCCCTGGCTGGTGGAGATGGACAAAACTCCTGGAGGCTTCCCGTGGCTGCTGTGCCAGGGGGAGAGCTCTGTGGAGGTGCAGTGGGGGGGGAGAGGTTGCCTGCCCACATCCCAGCCCTCCCGGGTGGCAAGCAGCAAACTGCATCTCATACTGGCAGTGAAATCACCCCGGGGCCCCCTGCCTTAGCATGAACCGTCACCTCCTGCTTTCACAATGATGAGGTTTCATATCCTTCTTACAGCAGCTCTTTTCTGGAGCTGCCTGGGCTGCACGCCAGCCTGCCCGACTGCCTTCTGCTGGTAGAGACTGGGGCTGAGCTGCATGCCCCTGTCCCACTGCCTCCACCCCCATGGCCAGGCCTTCATACAGCTGTGGGGCAAGCGCTCGGGTTTGAGGTGCACCTCCCTCCTCCGCTGCTGCAGCCTGCGAGAGCAGAGTGTAGGCTGGGAATGGAGATGGGCATGGGATGGCAGAGAAATCTCTGTCCTGTCCTGCTGGATCTCAGCGTGCACAGGCAGGAACCATCCCCTCTGTGTCCATCCTCCTCTGCAGCACTGGCAAACACGTTGTCCTAAACATGTTCTGTCTCCTTCCCCTTCTCAGCCAGTGCCTTCTGTGCTTGTGCCTGTGTCAGCGTGCCTGAATCCACCTGGGCTGCTTGGACAAGTCAGTCAGTATCTGGTGAGCAGTGATGCTGGGGCTCTTCTACCTCGGTGCCCAGGGCAGATGGATGGGCTGGAAGTGCCTGTGTTACTGGCTCAGTTCAGGCAAGGGATGCCCTTTGGAGCAAACCTGCTGGTTGCTCCCACACACTCTGCTTCTGTTCACCTTGTGGGGTGGTCTCGGAGTGCAAGGCTGGGTGCTCTGTGGAGAAGACTAAATTGGAAGATGCTCTCCAGGTGCACCCCATCCAGTTCCCAGCTCAGTCCAGACTGCAGCATGCCTGACATAACCTCCCCCTAAAATGTGTGTTATGTAGATGTCATACCCTTAGCCCCAAGTTCTTTGCCCTACAGATCTGCTTCTACTGGGCTGCATGACTTGCTTTTGTGGCTGCAGCCCTTGTGACTTCTGCTGGGGTAAGTGAGCAAACCTGAGCTCTCTTGATAGCGGCCATGGTCCAGCCATCTGGGATGTTTATGGTACACGGCATGGTACCAGCCAACTTTGACACACCAAAGTGTGAACTGCAGCAGTTCAGCATAAACCCACAGCACCCGGGCAAGGCAGATAGATGGGATGAGAACCACCACAGTTGTCCTAAAGCAAGCCTTTGGGGTCTTTGTCTTCAGTTCTCTGCTGCAAATGGGCGCAGCTCACAACGCTTCTGTACCTGACGGGTGGGATGGGGGTCAGAGGGACCTTGCAGTCCTTGAAAGATCTAGGAGCACTACAGCGAGGGGCACTGCAGAAGCACTTGGGTGGCAGCACCCCTTCAGCCATGTCCCTGTGCTGTACCTGCCATCCCCAGATGGGATGCAGAGGTTTGGGAGGGCAGGCAAAAAGCTCAGAGGTAAAAGGATTGATTTTGTTTCTGAACACTTGTACATCACAGGCAGTGGAGCTCTTGCCTGTGGGTCATTTTAACCCCATAAGTACAGAAAATGGGGGCTTCTCAGTTATATTAAGGGGATTGTGTGTGTGTATGTCCCCATTATGCAAGGCATTTTCCAGCAGAGAGAACAAGATTTCAGGGCTTCTGTTGTTCTGCTTCAAAAATTCCTACCTTTTTGTTGACTTAGATGAAGGAACCCTTTAGAGAATGATGTCACCTGCGCCTCAAATGCTCAGAAGTTTTTGATCATGAGTTTTGGATGGCTTCAGGGTCAGGGTGGCTGATTTACAAAGCATATACACCTGCTCTTCAAAACTTGTAAAATATGGAAGCAATTTGTGTATGGTTGGGAGAGGTGCTCACATGCTTGAAGTTTTGGTTTTGGTTTTTTCCTGCGTCTTTACAACTTCTGAGTCCCTGGGGCTTTTTACTGTTTCTTTCAAGCAGACCCAAATGGCTTACGAGGATGACAAGGCTTTGGCCCTTTGAGTGTGGGAGTAGGTAGCTCCAAGAAGCAGCCAGGTCTAAAAGCAGCTTCTTGTGCAGACCCTTCTCAGTTTTCTCTGGGAATGGGCCTGCACAGAGCACCCTGCCTGTCCGAGCGATCCCATCCAAGACCACAGCCGTATGATCTCCAAACTGTTGTATTAACAGGATTGCATTTGTACCCTTTCCAAGCAGTGACGGCAGCCGTTGTCACGGGAAAGATGACAGCCGAGCCTGCAGGTCCGGCAGCCCCTGAGCGGCAGGGGCAGGCTGTGCCTTTAGACCTGACCTTTAGAGTGGGCTCAGCCCCCACCAGCCGCTCAGCCCCGCTCCCTCCCTGCCGGGGCTGCGAGGGGGGCACAGCCCAGACATCCAGGCAGATTTCTCTGAAAAGGTCAAAGCGGTGCAGCTCGGTGGTGCTGGCAAGGGAATGGCGGAGGGGGATTTCGGCCTCATTCCTGGGACAACAGCTGTGGGGTGGGAGCTCACCCTGGCTCCCAGCGCTGGTTGTGGGGGGACCCTGGCTCCCACCCGCCCCGGTGGTGGCATCTGTGGGACTGAAGGGGCACCCTGGCATGCCGTGTGGCTCGCTCGGGGTCTGGCTACCACAGTTTCCCGCCAGGGCAGGAGGACATTTGCAGGGGATGATTCAGAGCCACTCTGCAGAGCAGCAGATTTCTCATGGGGAAGCGCAAACAGCCCCTCAGCAGGGAGGCGGGTGGGAGCAGGGGTGGGGGGCACACTGGGACCGGGGCTGGCATGGCAGCATGAGCAGAAAACCACGCTGGACCACCAGTTATGCTCGTGCTCAGCATGACGCCTGAAAGGTGCCCTGGGAAGAAGCATTGTGGGGGTGGCTCTCCTTGTGCTGGCTCAGGGTTTACATCAATCCCCCCCAAAACCACGGAGCCCTTGGACGCACTGGCCCCCACTGGGTGCCTGTGGAGCATCCCCAGCCGTTTCTGCTGGGCGTGAGCAGAGCTGTAGGCTCTGGGTGATATGGCTGTGCCTGCTGCCCTCCTTACAGGTACGATGCTACTTAGCAGGACTTTGCGTAATTTCTTGAAGGGAAGGATTTGGCAAGACGGAAAAGAGGAAATGCAAATGTTTTCCTTTATTTTTATAAGCCACAGCCTTACGAAGTCACCATTCATTTTAGCAGCTGAGGCAGCTGCACACAGCAGATTCGGCAACCGGACGCTGCGGTCCGGTAGTGTGTGTAGTCAATGCAAAGCTTAGAAAATAATAAACACAAACTTCCCTGATCAGGGCACGTCCGTTATTGCAGGCACACTGTAATTCAGGAACTAGCAGATGTCTGAGCTTCGTGCCCAGCCTGACAGAGACACAAGAAGGGAACTGGTTCAGGGTTTGTGCACAGCTGCGCTGGTCAGATGACTCTGTCAGCTGAACCAGCCCCCAAACCAGCCCTGATTTATCATAGCAGGGACTCTGACCTTTGTTTGGTCACAAAAATACCATCTTGGACAGCTCTCTGAACGCTTTATAAAGAAGGAAAGTGGTGGTAATAATAGTCCCTGCAAAGGACCCTCTGCCTGCTGGCTGAGATGTGCAGTCGTCTCCCTCGGCATCCCTCTCACCTGCATTGGTCAGAGGCAATCACAAAAGATGTTTTCAAGGGACCTGGCTCACAGGATGGTTAACATTTTTGCTTGCATTTGTCCATGGGTGATGGGGCATTGCTCTGCCTGGTCGTCTTATTCCCACCTTTAGGCAAGTGGTGCAGCCTTGCCTGCAGTGTGGGTGGCTCAGACCCACAACCAGACCATAGCTGTTTGGTGGCTGGGGTGACATGAGTTGGAAACTGCCATCGGATCCTGTGCCACGAAAACAGTGTATGCGGGCAACCTCAGCCCAAGATGAGCAAGCCTGGCTATGTTTCTCACCGTCAGGGCCTCCTTGCTTGGAACTTAAAACCTGGGCTCAGGCTCTGCTCTCACGTGGGGGGGTGGCCAAAGGCTGTCTGAAACCAGCTCTGCAGATCGATGTGGCCAGGACTCGACCACATCTCCAAACATAGCTGAAAAAGAGAACTGGAGAAGCCCGTAGATTTCCTTTCAACCTCATCTGCCGTGGCTGGGCACAGCGTGCTGCAGACCGTTGTGGCCACAGCTGAGTTGTTAAAATGCTCAGTTGGAGAGCCTGAAGCTGTGCAGGCAGGGCACTGGGATGCCTTTCCTACGCTTCGGTGAGACCATGGAAGAGAGCTGCACCTCTTGGGTGTGAAAATGGGAATTTTCTTTTAAATGAAAGTGCTGCTGAGCAGTTACATATTCACCAACGCTCCTTTTCTTTCAAAGTCCAGAGGGTAATTGTCTTTGCCTACTGTGCAAAGCGATAGGGACTTTCCATTTGCAGGAAGAAGGCAGCATAGGTTGGTGGCTAAAACTCAGGAGCGGCAACTTGGAGATATGAGCTCCATTAACCCATGGGCACTGCCACACTGGGTCGTAATTATGGATAGCTATTAATTCCTTCCAGTTTTTTTCTCCAAAACACACTGATGAAAGTTGCGAATGAATCCTGAAAGAGACTGTTGTCAAAGGGACCTCAGCAGGCAACTCTGCAGAAAAGGCTAACGTTGTGTAACACTCACCTGTAAAAATCTGTGACTCGTTCCCCAAAGGTGGATGCACGAGGAGGAGCGGTGTTTGCAGTAAAGCCCAGTCTGTAGCTGTGGCCCCAAGGGAATCGTAGCTACTCCTGCCAAATATAACTTGGTTCAAGACCTTTTCCTCAACCTTTACAGCTGCATGTTAAATTTCATAGCTTAACTTTAAACAAGCAGCACAAAATGCCCCTCAGAACAGCAGGCGGGATGCCACCAGCTTGCATGGGTGACCATAAGGAACTCAGGGGATCAGGATATGGAAGGACAAGAAGAATGTGCCAAAGTCAGTGATCACATAATTTGTTTGCAGTGAGTCATGGTCTTCCACTTTCACACATTCCCCTCAGCCTCCTGCAAAACGGTGCACTGTGTGCCTTTGTGGTGTTTTGTGAAACAACCGCGTCTCTCGGCTTTCCTGGACAGTCCTCTTTTCCCTTGCCTGCTCTGGTGATCCTGCAGCTCGACAACACCCGCAGTATCATTTCATTAACACATCTAATTTTTAATGCTTCAGTGGTATTTACTTAAGTCTTGTGGCCACACTGAGGAAAAAATTGCTCCTTTTACTAAGCAGAGCCTAATGGAAAGGGTGTTTCATGAAAGGAACAAAAGTTTAGGAAGAGGGGAAAAGTCAAACGAGTGCAAACACCGATCAAAGCTGTTCTCTTGCTCAAAATGAGTACTAAGAAAACTTGCTCAGTGGGTCATGATGAGCTCATTCAGTCCACTCGATTACTGGAAAAATCTTCCACTTTGAGAAGTATGCATGTGTCTGTGTTGAGTCAGAACCTGGCACAGCAGCTTCAGTACACATTTTTGTTATAAAAAAAGTCCCCTTTGTCTTTTGCAACCCTAAAAAATTCTGGCCCCAATAGTTTCTGTGTTTCATGTTTCTTACATAGAAAATGTGGGCATTGCAGGGTTACGTTTTGCCTGGAAGGTGATAACTTTGGGCCTGGGGTGGGTCCATTTTCCTACCTGCAACACTTCAGCGTTGTACATCCTTTTATTTGTTGTCCAACGGCCTCTTATTTAGTATACAAATAACGACGTGTGAAAAGGGTGCAAGTGCACACCTGCATGTGCTTGTATGCAGAAATCACATTCTGAAAAGTTTGCGTAGCAAAATTTTTCTGCTGAACTTCTTGGCATATTTTCAATGCAAAGCTGGCAGCTGTTGTATAATGCCTCCAGCCTACAGTGAAAATGGTGTGTTTGGGGAGACTGAGAAAACACAGTCACAGACACCACGGAGCTATGCTGGGATGGGCACAGCAGTTGTGGGGAGGGGTCATGGTCAAATGTGCTATTTCTAGCAAAATCTGAGATGAGGATGTGTTCTTCACCACAGGAAGAGCGTTGCCTTAGTCAGAATGGTTAATCATGCAACGTGAAGAGAAATACATACTGTAAGTCCTCACGATTTCTGTTTCCAACAGCTTTTTTCCTCCTCTGGAATGACTTGCATATATTTTGGTGCTGCTCATTGGCACTATGGTAGCATCTGCACACTGGCTTTGTTGATGGAAAGCTGGAGGTTCTCCGGGTGGTATGAGCCGTGCTTCTGTCACAGAGTTAACCTCCATGTGCCTCTTTTTGGGAGGCAGGCAGGCAGAGAGAAAAAGAGGAAAAAAAAATAAAAATGTCCTGCTGACGTCAATGAAGACCACACTGTACTGGATAATATTACTGTGTACCTCAACCGCCCACTCCCTTTAATTTACTAGAAACTAAGCAAGCTGTTTTGAAACCCATCGCTTCCAGCGTGTTTGCACTGTTCTCCCTCGACCAAAGGCTATTAATTGCCGGGAGCTTGAAAGCTACCTGATTCCCTGTTCAAAGCACCGAGACAGAGGGGATTTCCATGAGTAATAATTTCAGTCTGTGCCTGTGCAGCGCACCGTAGGCTAGAGTAAATTGATCCAGCTGCTTGCAAGCCTAGATGGAAAAGTGCCCGGGGGGGGCCGGGAGCACATCACCAGATGGAGCTGGATGCTGTTGTCATCACGTGGGGCTCCCCAGCTGCTGGGCATGCTCGGGCTCGACTTCCACCATGAGCAGGGAGCGCTCAGCCTTCCTGTCTGCGCTGACTTGCAATGCCAGGCAAATTCGCCAGCACATGTTGCAACGTCTTCTCTTGTAGTGAAAAGGATAATTTTAGATTAGCCAGAACCATCGTCTTTTTTTTTTTTTTCCCTCTCTTTTCTCCCTGCTCAATGTCCTCACCACGCTGACCCCAGTATTTCGTGCCTGTGTTTTGCTCAGCAGCAATCTTCTCTGTGACAGAAACTATAAAAGCTTCTGAGAGGCCAGCTACCTCTACAAATAATAAAAATTGGCAGGATTAACCTGTAACCTGAGGCGACGAAAATACAGATTCCACTAGCCAGATGGCAGAGTTCAAAGATCCACTCACTTCCTGGCAGAGGTTGCACAAGTTAATTTTTGTCCTTGTTAAAAAGAAATAAGAAGTGAAAACATAGCAATAAAGTGTGTGCTGCTTGCTATCTCTGGTTTTAATCACATTTATTTTATTCCTTTGTGTTTTGTTATTAGAGATGTTAGGAAAATACATTCTTTCTCTCTTCTGGAGATGTTTAAATACTGCTTGGGCTTTTTGTTATTTTGCTGGGGTTTTTGTATGACCAATTCAATTTAGTCTGTTGGAAGCAGAGCACTATATAGGAGGAACTAATTAACATAGCAGGAATGCAATTCACTTTTTTTTTTTTTTAAATTAACAATTCAATTAGAGTTGCAGGGAAAAGAGATGGCACCCTGGATTTGTTGGCTGCTTCCTTGTGGGAGAGCCTGGGGCTGGCAGTGTGACAGCGGCCGCCCGGTGTTCTCAGAGGGTCTGGGGGCTGCCTGAGCCTGAGCTCTCCGGCGAGTTCACGGAGGGAGAGACCCCGATCGCCAATGAGGTGCAAAGCCATTAATGAAGTTGCTGTGCAGTGGTGGGGCAGGGGTGGTGGGGAAAGGCATCCCCTGACTGCTGGGGATAAGGAATAGGGCACAGAGGCTTTTGTCCTGCTTGGCAGGAGAAAATAATTTTACCGAGGAGGACACTGGAGTAGGGAAGGGGGATGTAGTTTATCCAGGGAGTGGCAGGAATGGCAGGGATGTCCCATGGCGTGCCCTGTGCACCAGGCTCCCATGGCAGGGCTGGCTAGCCAGCGCTTTTCACAAACAACAAATCTCTTTACCTTTCCTGTTAGTCCCCCCTGACAAAACCAACATATGCAGACAGGGTTGCAGCACAGGGACCTTACCGTACCCCTACCGATCAAATCAGTGGTAGTAAATTTACCGGAGAGAGCGGATCAGGGTATGTTAATCTGGGAGCAGCTCTCGGTTCTTCTTTCTCTGGGGCTGACCATAGGACTTTCTTCACAAGCTAAGCGTTAACTGTGAGAAGAAAGGCTGCAAAGTGTGAGGTTTAGATAAGTGCCTGTGTGCCTTGCTATCATGCGGCTGTCATCAAGTGCATACAAAGGTAAACGGCTCGGCCAGCAGATTGCAGAAGCAGGAGTGGAAGAATAAAGTTCACGGGTTGTTTTTGTGACGGTCTGTCCTCCCTCGCCGGCTTGGCCATTAATGAAAACAGAAGTTGAGCTGCTGGCAGGCTTTCGGAGCAGGCTGCAGGTACCCTTCAGGAGAGCGGCACTGGGAGTTCCAGGCAGGGAGTTTATGATTAATTTTGCAGGCATGTATTGTGCAACGCGAGATGGCCACTGGCCAGCTCAGAAGTTAAGCCAGAAGATGACTGTCAAATGAAACTGTTACGTTTGGCAGATCTTTCCAAAGCTGCTGTGCAAAACAGGCATACTGATGCTGATTTCTGGATTTTCCAGACGCTCCGTACGGCATATTCTTGCATGGCAGTCTTCTTCGTTTTCCCCTTTCCAGCAGAAGAATTAGTTTTGACTTGCAGGCTGCATGGATTTCAGGTCAGGATTTGTACTCCAGGCAGCCCTTTTCATGCCGTACATTTACCAGCAGACCTCTCCTTCTGGTAATTCCTCCTTCAACGATCTTACAAGGAACCAGCTCTACTTCGCTTGGCTTTCTGAAAACAAAACCGTGTTTTCTTTAAAAAGCCTTTTTAGCCCAGATGAAGGTGAGGAGATGAAAAGGCTGGTGGCGCGAAACGGGCCCTGCCCGTGCAGGCAGATTGCGATAGAAATTTCCCTCTTGTGTGGCTTACCCCAAGCTAAGGTCACTCAGTTAACTCTGTTTGGACACCGTCTGGCATGAATACTTCGATGATAAAGCTTAATGTGTAACCCAGGGCTTTTTTTCCTTCTGTGTCAGCAGTTGGCAAGAAGATACTGTAAATAAGGCTCCCTGTGAGTAAATAGATATGTGTGGAGAGGGGAAGGGAGCACCGCAGTAAGCAGTTTTGAAATGCATGCCAGCGTTGCTTCAAGTGATAAGGTTATTTGAGTAACCTGCAAACCATACGGATGCACAGGTTTCAAAAACAGGAAAGCGTCTTGTTTAAAAACCTTCTGAGGCAACGCGAGGGCTTAGAAAAGAAACTGTCTTTGCGGTTAAGTGATTGTACTTCCTTATTGGTATCAGGGCCGAGGCGGTGCAGGGCCTGCCGGGACGGCTGCTGTCACCACCTCTGCGCCCGGCCGAGGGGCTTTCTGCAGGGATGGGACATCTCAAAGTTTCCCTTTTCATTTCCTCTTGGGGCGAGTCGGGAGGGTTTTTGGTTTTTTGTTTGTTTTGTTTTTTTTCACTCTTTTTCAGTAGTGTAGTTAAGAAATAAATAAATAAACCAAGCAGGCTGACATCCTCAGAGGGGGGCTCTGTTTCTGAGCTCGCCCCATCCCCGGCTCCTGGTGGATTTGTCCCTGCCGTGGGCTGTGCCGGATGCCTGGCTCCTGGTGCTGCCAGCCCAGCACCCCAACTGCCTTTGGGAGAGCTGGAGGGCAGGGCGCAGTGCTCTTCTGAGGGGATTAAATGTGGACGGGCAGAATTGCTGATACTTTTGGAAAGCCTGATGGCTACATTTCTCCCCAGATGAACCAAAGCCACATACTTGCTGGTTGGCCTTTGTTCTGCATGAAGACAATCAGCCCCTGAGATCTGAAGTTAACTTTCCGCAGGCGAGAGAACTGCATACGCCTGGGCACACGTGGCTGTCCACGCGCACGTGCCTCGCTGGGCACGGTGTGACCCCCGCTTGTGTTGGCAGCGTGCTCCTCAGGGATTTTTCAGAGCCGGTGCCTAGAAAACGCAAGTCTTTCTTACCTGAAATGACATAGCTGACACAGTTCCAACATACTCTGTTAGTATTTATTAAAACAGGGGTCAAAGCGCGAAGCTGGAATGCGGAGCTTTGTCTTTCCCAGCGTGTATGTATGGTTTCCAGTGGAGGTCATGCTCATTCCCATTTGGTTTGTGTACATCCATTCTTGGAGCACTCGGGGTTGGGCAGGGACGAGAGGGTCCTTCCCAAAGGGATGGCTCTTCTCCTCATGGAAGTGGAGGGGATATTCAGTCCCACACTGGCTTCTCCTCCTTGCCCGCCTTGCCTTCCAGGATGTCCACCTCAGCTGGTCTCCTCGTCGGTGGCAGCTGTGGTGCCAGCCACAGCTGAGTTACAGCAGAGGTAGCTTTGGCCCATCAGGTCCTGTGTTTTGCTTGCTCTTCAACTGAAACGTCAATGGCTTCTCAGTCAGCTTACAGCACAGAAAATCTTTGAAAAACTTTAGGAAATTAATTTAACTTGACTTGGAGCAAAGTTTTTTGGCTGGAAATTCAGGCTCCAGCCAACATGGGCGACTTTTGCCAACTCATTGCCTTGGTCCTAGAAGCCAGCAATGAAAAGAGAGAAAAAAAGAAAGGAAAAAAATCTCCTCCATTGCCCCTTAGATTTAATTGTGCTTTTTTGTAAGCCTCATAAATCCTGCCCAAGTCACGTCATCAAGCCACAGGGAAACTGAAACCTTGCCCAAGGCAGGAGCCAGCAGAGCTGTTCAAGCTAGAAGGGTTACATTCAGGGACGAGTTCAATGCACTGAAATCTTGTTTTGAATGGGAATGTGCTCCTGTGTGTGTGAGAGAGAGGCACCTGGGTGCGGGAGACGGTCCTGCCTTTTTCCTCTTTGGATGTCAGGAAAGCTCCAAGAGGAAGAGCGGCACGAGTGGAGGCCAAGCAGACATCCTCACCACCGCCCCCCGGGAGCCTCCTTTCAAGTGCTTTTCCTCTTGCACTGCAGCAGGGGGGGAGCAGGAAGGGAGGGACGGGGACTCGCACCGAATGGGCCTGTCCAAGCACTTTATTTTTTCCTTTGGGCATCAGACAGACAGAGGGAGGAGGATTAAAAAATAAAGACGTCTAAACTGAACTCCTGAGGGTTTTCTTCCCCTTCTCTCTTGTGGTGCTTTGTTATAAATTTTTTTTGCATGTAACTCCCAGCCAGGAAGAGAAAAGGGAGTTTCAGCTTGGAGGCAGAGCCTCCTTGCTGCCTCCAGTGCAGTCCCCTGGTCACAGCTCTGCCAGACATGGGGCAGGTGATGCCCAGCTGGGAGATGAGCAGCATCTCCCCAGGGGAAACCAGCCCCGGTCCAGCCAGCCAAAACACCCCATCAGTATTTTGTGGGAGGGGGTGTGCACAAAAGGGCCTGCAAGGTTTCGGCAAAAACACTTTTGGGCTTTTCACTGATGAGGCAGAGAGCAGGGTTTGTCCCGAAGCGGCGGCTTGGACTGCACAAGGGCATGGTTGCTTGCCCGTGAAAGAGGGGCATCCCATCGCACCTTGCTGTGCACCTCCCTTCGCCTTCCCGCAGGCAGTCCTGAAATGCTCCCGCAGCCCCTCGTCTCTCCAGAAGGGTTAAAGCTAAAAGCAGCAGGCTTTGGTGGGGGCTGAGCTATTGCCAGCAGTGTTTAGTCACCCATCTACGGACTGCAGCGGAAGCTGAAAATTTACTTTATTACTTATTTTTATTTGGCTTCCTCCCCCCCTCCCCGTGCAGTAAAATATATGTAAAAGCACACGGGAATAAGGCTCCCTCCTGCCAAGTGTTGGGCAGAGCCCCCTCAGCTCTGCGGAGTCTCAGCACCCTGACCTTTGCCTTCGGTCGGGCTTTTTTCAGACTCATCATTATTTGGGCTGCATTTGTGCTGTAGAGGAATGCAGGTGTTTCCTCTGTTCCCACCAGCGTGCCCATGCTCTGATTTCTGAAAGGCTGGGGAGGCTGCTCGTGCGTGTCCTGTCGTGCTCAAGGAGGCATTTGAGGAAAATGTGGATGCCGTTCAGGCAAATGACCAGGGAAACGACGCATTTGCATGCACTTGCATGTAAGCGTAATTTAGGCAGGCAACGTGCCGAGCTTGCTTGAAAATCTGGCCCATGTTTTTCCATTTGTGGGTTGTTTTTTTTTTTAAGTTAAGAAAAGGCAAACAACTTGTTCCTCCATTTGATCTGTAATAACCTGAGCTGGTTCCCTTGGAAAGCTTATTTATTCTCCTTGGCTGCTGAAGTGGATGCCGAATTTTGAGCATCCTGAGAAGAGATGGTATGCATATGGGGTTCTTTGTTGCCGAAGCATTTGTTGGACAATTATGAGACTCGTTTATATAGCTGTTTATGTATTAAAATTGTTGGGTTGCCTGGAGCTATGGATAAGCGCTCCTTGTTTGACATATCTCTAAATAAATATAGAGGCACATTATTAATGGATACAGCTTTAAAAGCAAACACCCAGAGATGCACTTACTTACAATAAGGGGAGGAAAAACCAAGGTTACATCATGTTGCTAGAAGCCAATTGCTTTGTTTTCTAAAATGTTTCTCTGTAGGACACAGATGATTTTTTGACTCATTCAGTGTTTGAGCATCCAAAAAGTCTCACGGTTGTTCCAAAATTCTTTCAACAGCATCCCAAATGGCATTAACAGACGGTTACAGTATTTTACTCTCCAGCGTATCCTTTTTCCCCGATGGACTCATGTTTGATAGGGAGGTTTTGGAATGAATATTTTTGTATTTCTGGAGAACTGTGTCCCTGCTGAGGAGAGGAATCAGCATTTTGGAGCTTTTCAAACCACATCATTTTGCATCCTCAAGAAGAGTGGCTGTCCTTGGGCTCATGCAAGTGTGTGAGTGCAAATGTACCTATGGGTGCATGCTGTGGGTCGCCAGGAGAAGATGGAAGCCTACTGCTCCCATTGTCATGCTGCTAATCCTTTGGGTGCCCAGCTCTGGCGAGCACAAGGAAACATCTAAATGCATAGCTGGTTCCCTAACTGGCAATTACGAACTGGCTCTGCCACCCCTGCTGCACCCCTTCTCTGGAGAGCCATGTTCTCGTCGCTGTGCTGCCTCCTCCTCCTCCTCCCCAGCCCGCTCAGGCTTGGAGCCAGAAGCTCCCACCCGGCTCTTGCTCATGGCCCTGCTGTTTGCTCCTCAACAACCAGGAACTGGTTGTTATTTGTTTTGGACCCGAAGGGTGCAGATTCAAGCAGGCCTGTGACCGAGGACAGGTTGTCCTGCCTCCGCATGGGGAGCTGAACCAGGGGTTCAGAACTGCAGGTCGGGTCAAGAGCTGACAGCTGGCGTCCCTCTGCTCTTGCTGCAGAAAGATTAATGCTTTTGCTGCCGTTCATGCCTTCAGCCAACAACCTGCAGTTTTGTACAGAGGAACCAGCACCAGCCGCCTCTTCCAGGGGCCAGCCACCTCTCTGCTCAGACCTCCACGCTCAGCAAAAACCGTGTGATGACACTTGGGATGCAGGACTGAAAGGTGCTTGCCCACCTTCCCTCACGGGGCTGCAGCAAGGTTCCCAGGGCTGTGGGTGTATCCTGCCGTGGCAAGTTGGGTGGCTGCATCCCTGCACACACTTCAGTGACACTGTTGTGCCAGTAAAAGCCTGCAGCACAAACCTGGCTGTAGGCTGTTATTTTTTGTGGGCACGGGTGAGCTTTCCATGGCATGCCTGCTGTCCCCTGGGGGCAGGCTGGGACCACGAGCCCTCCCGCGGCACCTGGGCCAAAGCGCAGCTGGGAGCAGGGATGCTAGCACTGGCCCAAGGGGGATGTATGGTTGGATGAGACTTCTCCTGCTCCTCACCAGCTTTGGTCTCAGTTGTTAATGCTCACCCAGTTAAAAAATAAATAGACTCTGCTCTGAAAACCATTGGAGGAGCAGCTTGGCTGGGTGAAGCCGCAAGGCCCCTCAGTGCTAGCTATTAACGCCCTCAGAGGGGGCGGTGGGGCTCCTTGTGGCTCCTCTGGCTCCTTCCTGGGACACATGAGCCCCCAGGCTGAGGACTGGCTGCTCTCCAGAGGGTGGAAGCGGGGCAGGCCTCCTTATTGCCTGCTTAGCTGGCCCCTTCAAGTGGCTAGCCTCTTTCCTATGCGGTTGTTTTTGGAGCGATCTCATCTGTTGGTGGGTGAATTGTTCTCTTCCTCGCCTGGCGCTGCTGCTGCGGGCCGGGAGGGGTTTGGCTGGGGCGCTCCTGTTTGTTTGCTCTGGGGCAGTGGTGTGCATTCGCCTCCCGTGGGGTGGGGAGGGCACCGGCAGGGCAGCCGACGTGCCTTCGAACCCTGTGGCCGCTGCTTTCGGAGCCAGGCGTTCGCAAGGCCTCCCCAGACCGCTGCTGTCTTCTGGAAACATGTCCCTCAGCATCACCCGGGCTGCTGCCACAAGCAGGGGTGGTTCACCAGCCCGACCCTTTGCTCTGGAATCGCCTCCCTGAGAGGCACAGCTGGGTGGGAGAGCCACTGACCCAGCCAGTCATGGGCATCCCCCTGCGAGCAGCCCTGGTGGTGGCATCTCTGCTTTGCTGGGTGAAAGTTGCCATCCCTGCTTCCACCACCCTCAAAGCAGCAGCATGGTGTCCGAGCAGTGGCTTCTCCCTGGGGGGCCAGGGGTCCCACGAGCTGGGGACCATGCACAGAGATGCAACACGTGGCAGAAGAGAGAAGAGGGAAGAGCGAAAGAAGACAAAAGGTTTAAGAGAGTGCAGCCCAGTTATGGTGCTGGATGTGCCAGCACTGCCCCGAATCTTTACCTCAGTTCACCAGCCTGTCTTGCAGGGATGTGG
>KZ505650.1:680383-740610 GCA_002844005.1 Limosa lapponica baueri | reverse complement strand
CTCCTGAGGAAAAGGAACAGAACTGGCTTTCATCCCCATGCTGTTAAACATTAGCTGTGTCCCTCTCGGCAGACAGCCACTTTCCACCTTCTTCGCTGGGGCTTTGCCACGTGTTCCGGAGTGCTTGTGGTACGAGGCACTCACTCCTTATGTTCCTCAAATGGGCAAGCAAAATCGCATGGTATCAAGCTGAATATATTTAACTTTTGGTTAACTTGCAGGCTTCCACTACATGGAGGAGCTTTGGGAAGTGATGAAGGAGACAGAAGTGTTGTAAAACACGGAGAGAGAGAGAATATAAGGGTAGGCTGGGCTGATCAAACTCCAGCCAAAAAAATCTCCAAAGCAGCAAACTAGAAATGGATAAAGAATTGCCAGTGAGTCAGGGGGAAGGAATGGCAGCATTGTCTCTTGTTCAAGCAAAGAATCTGTAATGGAAGAAGATGAAGTTCCAGGGAACTAATATCCCTCTGCAGCAATTGTTTGATCCCTTCCTCCCCCTTCAAAAAAGCAAGTTGCTGCTGGCTAGCTGACAAGTAAAAAAACCCAGTCCAAAGCCTAATCTAGTCTCTTGTGCCAATAACTGCATCTGTTGGTGTGTCAGTGTTGATCCTCCTTCAGTACATGCCACATGCTCGTTTCTTTATACAAGATGGGCTGGAAGGGCTATTAACTAGATTAGAAATTCTAAGACACAATTAAAAAACATGCTGCTTCTTTCCTTTAATCTTCTCTCCTTTAGCTTCCAGGCTTGTTTTCTCCCTGGCCTGACACAGTCCTAAGTTGTTTGGCGGTGGTAGGGTACCATTACACAACCGGAGCTGGTTTCTGAACTGTGTAACATCATGCATTACCTTGGCAGCAACATGCAGGTCCATGAGGCTCTCCGAAAAATGAGTAACCCCATCAACTGGCAAAACAATAGCTGCATTTACCACCTGTGGGGGAGATATGAGCACTGAAGCTGTGAAACCAAGGAGCAAAATGGTGACTTGTGAAATCCTTTTCTGTGCAGTTTTCTTTCCAGGGTTACCCAGGGGAAAAAAAAAAATAAGGAAAGGAAACATTTGGTGTATTTGTTCATAATGCAGCTATACGCCTGTAGACCTACGGCAGCTGGAGGTACATGGGAAGGAGGGTGACTGAGAGGTTACTGACTATCAGTGGCACTCGGTGAGGCAGGACTCATCCCCTAGCAGACTAGATGAGGGGCCCCGTGCCAGCAGCCAGGATGGAGCTGTCTCCCCCATTCCCACCCAGACCATTCCTGGGGGAGAAGCAGCGACGCTGCAGGTAACGCCTCGGTTCACTCCTGCAAGACAGATTGTGCTTTTGCTGCTCCTGCTCTCCTCGAACAGCCAGGGCAGGGATGTGGGATTTCCCCATCCCACTTCCAGCATGGGATGTTGGGGCAGTCCCTGCCCTGTGGCTACATGTCAGAGAAGGCTGCTCTCACCTGCCTGGCTAGTACCTGTGCCCTGGGGGCAAGGAGAGCCCAGGAGGAACAGCACTTTTTGGAGCATTCCAAATGTCCTAAGCAACATCTGATAACACAGGGGGGATGGATTGCAGCCTGTTTTCTGAGACAGGGAATTACTGCTTAATTGCTACCGCATTGTACAAATGCAGTGGGAATTTTACAGAGGACATAACATATTCTAAAATGACTTTTTTTATTCCTTGGGTAAGTGTTTTCCTCATGCAGAACAGTGTTTATTACTATTATTGATGGCCTCACCAGCCCTTGTGCTAGTTCTGAATCGTTATAGTTACTGTCATTATACAATTTTGAAGGTACAGACTGGATCCTGGCCTACCTGCATTAAAAACAGTAGAGTTTGGGGATTCGATTTTTCATAGGTTTGGGCATCAGGATATTTCTGCATTCTCTTCTGTGCTTATTGTGCTGAAAAGCCCTCATCACCACTGCCTGTAGAACCTAGCAGGAAAACACTTCCCTGCTGTAGAAAATTAAAGGCATTATAATTGCCTCGTTAATCCCTGTGGGATTTTAGAAATGAATGCTATAATGTCCTGAAATTTCTACAGAACCCTATTTGCTTATCCTTTTTAAATGTTGCAAGATTTTTCCATATGGTTATGTTTAGGATGCATTATGGAGGCCTTTCATCTTCCTCTGAAGCACAGGATGAAATATGGGTCACTGCTAGAATAAAGCAGTAAGGCTTTGTGATCTGGTTGTGTGCTGCATCTGATATGGCAAACCTTGTGTTGCTAGGAAAGCCATCGTCTTTTTGGGAGCTAAATGGCTTGGCGGGGTTGCTTTAAAATTGGAGCTATACCTATTTGATAGTATTTTGGATGAAAGAACAAGATCTTTCACTCTCCTTACTGTGGAGTGCCAGCCAGGTTTAAAATTAATATCAACCGACGTTGAAGAGGGAAGGAAATGAAAGAAACGTTTCTTCCCCAGAAACAGCCCTGCTTTCCTGCCTTTTCCATAAGTGCACAGACGTCTGTCAGTTTTGGCACCAGAAAACATTAAAAATAAGAACTTTTTAAATACCAGGAATTCTTCTGCATCTTTAAATGTCGCCCAACAGGAATGCAGAGGCTGTGAAATGGACAAAAGAGAATTGAGCCAGTCAAACAGTTAATGTGCTTCTGCAGAGAGCGCTTATTCCTGCTTAACAAAACACCTGAAATATCCCATGTGTTTTTGGAGAAGGCTAGAATAAGGTGAAAGGCACTGCCTCTTGCATCCTGGAGCCTGGAAATTGAGGAGAAGCCTGGAGTTGAGGAACAGGGGTTGAGTTTCCTGCAGTCCCAAACTCAGTCCAGCTCCCCAGCAGATTCCAGAAGTCTGGGATAGCTGATCCGAGATGCCTGTGGTCTTATTTGGTAGAAATACTGAGTACCTATCCTAGTCACTGATTCAGAGCACAATAAACTCTGGTAAATCAGGGTCTTGGCACTTAGAATACAGGCGTTTGAAATGAGCAGAGGCTCTCTCAAGAGATATTTTTCCCAGCTATAAAAGGGGGGAATATCTACATTACAAGAGGGGAGGTTAAATCATCTAGTTTTTTTGTGAACTGCTTTGGAGGGGAAGCCATTATAGGAGTACAAATTGCTCTTTATTTTTTATTTTATTTATTGCCTCATTTTCATATAATGAAATTCTGAACGTACTTCCTTGCTAGCTGCTGAAAAATAAGGCAATGCGGGAAGATTCTTAATGACGCTAATAAACCCAGCTGAACACTTTGCCAACGAATATTTTTTTTTATTGCAAAAATACCATTTTATTAATACAAATGGTCTTTATAGGATTGCATTGGTTGCCACACAGTTTTGTTTATAAAAATATACAGACCAAATTATTTTGTTCAAAACATTCCCTTTTTATCTGGTTGGAACGGAGCACTTCATTCCAGAATTTCATTTTGTAATGACTTGTTTGGTTTCAACAGTGTAATTTATATTCTAAAATAAAAATATAAAGAACTGAAGTGATGTGATTTTAATGAAAGTGCAATGTATTAACACAGGATATAATCGTATGTGAGTGGAAACTTCAGGTAGTTGGAAAAATGCAAATATGCTGGTGGTCCGCTCTGCAGCCTTGCTGCCCTTCTCTACTAGGGAAGAGGTGGAAAGCTTGCTGGAGTGTCCAGAACAGCCCTCTTTGCTTCTTCCTTTCAATCTTCCTTGTTCTTTCTTGGCTAAACAGTAACACGATTTCAACCACAGGTTATTTTCTTCAGGCTGCAGAACATAGAATTTTCCGTCCTCTCGCCTGCGTGGTGGTGACCATGGCTGTGTGTGACGGGGGGGTCACTGGCCCATTCAGCCAGCAGTGGAGTGTGTGGGGGAAAATCCACCCCTTTTGCTCCTCTCTGCCACTGGCCTTCCTCTGCCTGCCGTGCTGAGCTCAACGGTGCTCTGTATTTCATTCTCCACCAGCTGTTCATTCTGGTGGGTGCCCACCAATCATTTTCTTCCTGCCATCCCCTTTGGTAGTATAATGTTGGCCAGGCAAATTAATTGCTACACTTCTTACGGGGTTTTGCCAGCTGATGTGGTGTTGCCATTGGGGTTTGACTGGTCTCTGTCCTCCTGATGGAAGGTGCTAATTGTGGTGTGCAGCAAGTCCCAGGAAGCACGAGGAATGCTCCCGCCTTATTCTGGGGAAGAGGGATGTGGAAACATCTGCCCTTGGCAGCCACCAGGAGAAGGACAGGAAAAGGAATGAGAAAAGTGGGACCTAAACTCTGTTAATGGACAAGTGTTGGAGGTGATGTGATGCTCTGAGCGGTCAGAGCCCTGGCAGAGTCCCACGCAGCGTGCACACTACGTGGTGTACTCACTGCTGAAACCACCGCCGCTCTGTGCTTTTCCAGGAAAAACAGAATATGTGAGTCTCCACAAAATGTACACTGTGTTAGGCATTGTCGGGAGCGGCTTTTGGGGGAGCGAGGGAGCTCTTTGTGCATTAGCTGGAACAACTCCTCGGCTGAATGTACGCTCGGCTCCCTCGCTCCTCTGGACCACTCCCTCCCGTCTGGCTCTTAGCACTTCCAGCCTTCAAAATGTTCAAATAACTCAGCTTATCCTCACAGGACCTCTGTGGGAGGAATGGAGGGATGGGTAAATCCTTAGTTCACCAATTGGGAAACTGAAAAAGAATCCCTCATCCCTAATCTGCGGTGAGACTTCAGCGTGCCAGGCAGCGCTCAGAGCACGTTCCAAGCACGTGTCTGCGCACGCAGGAGCAAACGCACACTTCTGGGCATCTGTGTACTGATAGGTCTGTGTCTTTATGGCTTGGTCAAGCTATGTGGATACTGCAGGTTCAAACATAACTTGCTTTTGGTTTCTCTCACATAACGCTCACCTGGTATGACAGAGTCTGGTGCAAGCTGTTTTTAAGAGATTTATTTCCCTGTGGAGATTGGTCAGGGAGGAGGAAGAATGTACGACCTGCAGTGATGTCTACCCCATGGACACAGCAAAATGTAACCCAGTGGTGGTACCAGCCAAAGGTGCCGACACGTGCAGAAACCGCCTGCAGATACCGCAGGGCGCGGGGAGCCAATGGTACCGCCGCCTCGGGGTGCATCTGCTTCATCTGCGCTGCTGATTTGCTTTTCCTGGAATTGAACTAGAACCCCCAAAGGATGTTGCATGAAACTTGTAAACCAAAGTCAGGCCTCTTTGTCTTGTAACGCTTGTTTTAATTTTACTGTGGGTTGACATGAAAATAATCTGTGATTAAAACCGAAAGCTGCCTGGAAGCAGCTGGTGGGCTGGGGGGTGTTGGTGGGGGCTCCGAGGGGGTTAGTTAACTCCAAGTCTTCGCTGCGTTGTTTTTCCCACTCAGATCCACATGGAGGATCTACTATTCCCACATCTAATTAGGATTTGGAATTGCAAAGGGGTGAATGCTAGAGCTGTGATGGGCGTCTGGGAGGAGAAGGCAGCCCCCATGTGATTTACCTTCCCACTGCTGCGAGCTGCTGAAACCCTTCATAAGAAAGGGCTGAGGCTGATTTAATGAATTTACCAAAGCTCACGGGTTTGTGGTGAAAGTCAGTACAACAGGTCTTTGTGAGCTGTGGGTTTGTGACATGTAAATAAGGTAGTGTGCTAATTGTGGCCAGTGTTACAGGTAGCAGGCTAACTGTTAAAAAAAGCCTCGCAGGGTGATTTATTTGGGTTTATTTCACACTTGTGTGAAAGTTGTTTATAGAGCCTCTCTCTGCCTCCCTTCCCCGCAGCAGCAAGGGCAGGAGCAAGGAGCAGCGTAAGGCGTAGGCTGGCCCACGCTTCCTCCCCGGGGTGCTGAGCTCCAGCAACCAGGAATCATTAAGCCGGGAGAGGGAAAATGACTTTTGGCTGCGCCCGAGCCCTGCTGTCAGTCTTACCCTGCAATCTCTGTGCTGAATGGAAACGGTTTCCTCTCCCCCAAGCCCTGAGCTTACAGACTGGGTTTCCTGCCTTCCTGTTAGTGCCTCCACCTACCCAGACAGCTCTGACACTTCAGACTTACTGATCAGCTATTTTCTACCACAGCTCTTTCAGCAAAGGTTTTACACGGCGGCGTAACAGCTGACTAAGCAGCGAGCCCACGAGCGAGAGAAATGAATGTCGGGCTTTTTTTTTTTCTTTTCTTTTCTTTTTTTTTTTTTTATTTTTTTTCATTCGACGACATGACAGGGCTCCGTCACAAAATGTTAAGGCATCTCTCCATGCGAGCAGCCTGTTTGGTGGATGGGCTGGTGTTCAGCCGCGCTCTGGGAGCTGGGAGGCGAGCCCTGCCAGCTCCCCCACCCCGACGAGGTAAACAGGCAGGGGGATGTTTCAAATACAGTACCTAGAAGAGAGGAGCACAGGCGATTTGCATAGTGAAAGGACGACGGGAGGATATGCTGAATATGCGACTCAGCTTTGAAAGCAGTTGTCATATGCAAAAGCAGTTAATACATAGGAGAAACGTTAGAGAGACTCCGTAGACCAGAAATATGAAAGTACAAAACGTTTTTTCATATCAGAGAGCCTGTCATTTCAGAATGTCCCAGAATGGGGCATTTTGGGGCATCACAGCCGATCTGGAACCAGCCAGCCAGCTCTGAACTGAATTTATATATATTTTTATATATATACATATATAATTTTTTTTTTATTGTCCTCCATAACCAGGGTAGTGCTGCTATTCAGAGCACATTTCCACAGTGCTTTCAGTTTTCATGCTCACTTTTGCAAATTACTTCCAATATATCTCAAGGAACGAACCAACTCTGTCTTTAGCTAGTGATGGATGTACCTTAAAACATTCAAAGCACTTCAAAAGTTCTCATATCTTTGGTCTGATCCTTAGCCAAACTATGTCTAGCCTTGTTGGAGTCTCTGTTTTATTCAGACACTAGTGGCAAAAACATCTGTAGACTTCCCATTTTAGCACTGTTAATCTACTGTCATCTATCCTAAACAGGTCTTCAATCTTACCACGCTGGGCAGGCATGGAAAAAAATGGGGCATACTCCTTTGCAGATTTTAGTAACTGGGAAAATTTATGTTACTGCTGTGGGACCTGGTTTCCACTGCGAGGTTTTCTTATGAAGTGCCCCCTTGCCCCGTGGCTGGTATTTGAGGGCAGAGGGGTCAGGGCACCAGCAAGATGTAACACTCGCTCACTGATGTGACGCAATCCCGGGCAGGGGCTGCTAATGCTGGGAGGGCACGTTCCCTCCTCCTGCCTGGAGAAAAGTGAGAAAGAGGAGAGGAATGGAAAACTACTATGGGGGCAAACCAGAAAAGGTGCTAAAAGAGTTGATAAGGACCCTGAGAAGGAAAATGGATGAGATGCTCAGGGAAATATTGGTGATGAGAGGAGGAGATGAGGTGGATGAGCTTTGTGGGGGACAAAGGCTGGTTCAGTGGCAGGATGGGACAAGATTAGAAAGGCCAGTCCAGGGCTGGCCTGTGTGGTTGAAGATGGATGGACCTGGAGGGAAGGTGGCTTCTTGTGAGGGTGTTCGTTCAGGGAACTGGTCACTTCTTGTACTTTAAGAACAGCAGTGGCACATTTCTATGTGTATCTGCTCCTGTCTCCATGCTTACTGGTAGCCCGCTGGTGCTGAACAGCTAGCCTGCAGAGGGAAAAGGCTGAAATATCCCTTGATATTGGAAAGAGGTGCCATTGCTGTCACTTGGGAGGGACCTCAGGGGTGAATTTTTTGCTTGTGAAAAGTGCTGGGAAGGCAACGCTGCAAAATGGAAACCTTTATTCTTTATACTTGATATCACACATATGGGCAGAGGTAGGTTTGCCTTCAGAGCATGGGGAACTGAGAAGGATGTTTAATACCAGAGTTTCTGCTGAATGGGTCAATAAGCCCACTGAAGTGATGGTGCCTTTCACGGCATGGCTGGAAATCACTGCTGAATGTAATGCAGCATTGACACTTCAGTGCATCGATTTCCCTGAATGCCATGCCAAGCAGATGAGAAGCCTTTGTCAGCCAGTTTGGGTCAAGTCCGTCATCTGATCCCTGACCTACAGCATGTGGGAGTGGAGTATGAAGGATGAAGTCATCAGAAAAGTGCAAAGGTCCTGTGTCCTTGTGGGGGTAGAGGGGAGGTGGATGTGCAAGAGGAACAATGCATTCAAAATAAATCAATAAATCAAAGGTGCCAGCCCTGGGCAGATGTGTTTCAGTGCTGATTCTGGTGCCCGTGCAGGAGCACAGCAGAGCAAGGCTTGTCTGGGTGCCTGTGGGGGGCTTTCACGCCATAGGTTTGAAAGGTACAGTCACCACTGGAGCATCGTAGGAGAATTAGCATGCAGTGCTGTGTGACTTTGCTCCCCTGACCTGGAGGAAAAAAGACTGCAGAGTGAGAAGGATTTTTCAAAGTGGTGTGACAGGCAAGCAGAAAAAAAAGAAGGGTATGGTGGTGTTACAGCTGTTGGTTGTATGTAAGCATCTCTTCTTGCTGAGTTCAGATTCCATTTTCACCAGGCCTTCCTCTGATTTCTTTATCTCAGTGCATGTGGGTCAGCCTCATCAGTGTGTTCAAGAGGGAGATCTTGGCTCCTGCATCTGGAAAGGTGCCTTCAGTCAAATGTGACAGCCTGCTTACTCCAGTCAGGGGCATCACTGCTTCTACAAAGCCTGAGAAGGTCCCAGGTCCTAATGCCAGCATTGCTGGGGAGCATGGAGGCTTTTCAGCTTTTCCCTTTCCCTCTCTATATCTCCACATCGATCCCAGGATTTGTCAGACGTCGAAGAGGCTGGATGTTCTTGTCTCTGCGGTTTGGACAAGAAAGGGAAGAGAACTCATCTGGCTCAGAAACTCAGGATATTAATTACACATTGGTAGGCTCTCCAGTGGGGCATGCTGACCACTGCATGTACCAAAACAACCTTGGTTGCTTTTTCTGGCATGGCATTCCAGCTCCATGCCTTAACATGTTTGCCTGGTAAGGGAGACAGGGGCAGCATTTTGAAAAGTGAGAATGCAGAGATGGGCAGAGACCATTAGTGGGAGAGTTCGCTTGAAGAGCTGGAAAATTAAATGAGGAGAGTCTAAGAAGAGTGATTTAGGACTGTAGGGGCAGCAAGATGCCAAGGCTATGGATAGATAAATGGAGCATCAATTTGGAGTAAATTGCAGTGTAACAGCTCTGTGCACACACGTATTGCAGGATTTTAAAAGCCAGGCAAGTTTAACCCTTATAGCTCGGGGTTAGATGTGTCACTGTTGTGGTGGGAGTGGGTAGCTCTCACAAGTTGCAGTGCATTTGTGGCTTTTTAAAGATGGCACCATTTTAGATCTTGCCACAGGTTATACTGTTTATGACTCCTGGATCCTTGCATGGGAAGAGAAGTAATGAAGTGAGGAGCTGAGAAGAGTCTGGGGAGTTAAAGCTCAGAGACAGGCGAGCGGGAGCAGGAGGTGGGAGGCGTCTGTGGGTCTCTGTGGTGGTGGAGACCAGTTCAGGGCAGTGGGAGAGAAGCCACAAATCTGTGGCAAGATGACATTGTCAAATTGATGTGACCTTGTCCAGGCCAGGAATAGAAAACCCCTGACTGAGCCCAGTGCCTGCCCCAAGCTGCTTCGTGGAGGTAGCTTTGGCCTGTGTTGTACCAGCAGTGCTGTGGTGTGTCTGTGGCCTGGCTGACCAGCCCTCCTACCGCTGTCTCATGGGGATTTGTTTGGCCTGTGCCAGCTCTCCATGGGTCACTATCCTTGTAGGCTGGGGCCACAGCCGGCAATGCCCATGGGGATATTTGCCAGATCTGGACCTCTTCTTGCTGTCTACCCTCTGTAGTAATCCTGCTCCTCCTGTGTGCCTGCCTGTTTGCTGGGTGTGGCCACCTCACATCAGTCACTTTGGCATCCCCAGCCAGTCCTCGCTGGAAACGTACCAGAAGCTCTTCCACTGTGGTGGGACTTTTGCCTCACTGGTATTATGAACAGATGCACAAGAGCTAAACCCCAACTCTGTCCTAAATCATTTAGATATCCTGAGACAAGAAAATGTGCAGTGTGGGTCCTGCACCCACACCCCCCCACCCTGGGGGCCATTGTCAGCCACTCCCTGACTCCTTTGGTGCTCCGCGTGATCCACTCACCCCCTGAGAGCCTGCAGTGGGACCAAGGGACACCAGCTGGAGAGAACAGACCCGTGCATGCTCTGACAGCTCCTGGAGAGCAGGAGCTCTCGTTGAAGGAGACCAGCATGGCCAACTACAGAGCCAGGAGAACATGCAGGTAGAAGATTGTGTCTATGACCCTCTGTTGGGCCAAATTTATGTTGTCAAATGACTTGGCAATCATCAGATCTGACCCACCTGGAGCCCTCCCCTGCATGGAGGGGGAGCTGCTGGTCTGGGACTCAATCCCCTGTGTCCTCCAGAAGCTGAGGATTCACCACCTCTCTGGTCATGCCCTACGGCCCAGCTTTCCTCTGGGGGAGGTTGCCTGAGGCACTGGCTGGGAGGGAGCTTCTCAGTTTAATTTGACGTTTCAGTTGTTGTTGGGAGCACTGTGGGAGCAAAGGAGTTGTGGTGGGATGAGCTGTTGCTGTTTCTCG
Organism: Limosa lapponica baueri; assembly: GCA_002844005.1. Classification (NCBI taxonomy): domain Eukaryota; kingdom Metazoa; phylum Chordata; class Aves; order Charadriiformes; family Scolopacidae; genus Limosa; species Limosa lapponica. The sequence goes on along the minus strand of KZ505650.1, from coordinate 730,049 downwards.
CTGTTAATAACAGTGACATTGTAATTTTTGTGGCTGTAAAGATGCCTGGAGCAGAGGGTGGGCCCCCTTGGAATTAGCAGCAATTTTTTTTTTTTTTTTTAATACTGAAAGGAACAAATGGGCTTTCCAGCAAGCAACCTTGGCTTCTGTTGCCATGGTCTGTCCTCCTCCCAGGAAAGCACCCGCTTTGGAAAGACTCTGCAGCCCTGCGGAGTGTGAAGGGCCGCTTACAAAAAGGACACATACACACACACACACACGCCACACACACTGCCTCCCCAAAGTAAAAACCAGCTGCTGGAAGTAAGAGCTAGGCTAATGTGGAGATGAAAGCATTTATGCAGAGCAGAGGTGGAGAATATTTGCTCCATGGAGTGGGTGGAAGTGTCCTAATGAATGAGCAGCACGATGCAGAGCTGCTTCGAACAACAAAGAGGGAAGGAGGGTGTTAGGATTTGATAGTACAGACTTCGGAAAAAATGAGAAGCAGAGAAGAGAAGGAAATCATGGCTAATTTAAAACTGCCTTGGAGAAGCAGGTGGGAGGAAGACCTTGAACATTTGCTATAGTGTGATTTGAAAGTAAGGAAATGGAAAAACAAGGGTTGGAAGGCAGAGCAAGGGAGGGCTCATCTCCTGCTCACTTTTCAAAATGAACAATGCCGACTCTTATAGAGAGCATTAGGGATTTTCTGAGAAAATGCAGAGCTCCTGGAGTGAACTGTCCTAAGGGAAGGTCTGAGGGAAGAGGATGAAGGCAGTGGCTCCCAGAAAAATGATGATGATGTGATGAGTCAGAGACACTTTCGGTTGCACTGAAATATTTACTCTTTGTCTGCCTGCATCCTCAAAGCCCACATCAAGAAATGAGGGCAACCCTTCTTTGACAGGTTAGAGTTATGCTATCAGGTGGTGCTAAGGGGATAAGTAACAGCAGCCAGAGGAGCTTTATCAGCTCTTCCTGCTGTTACTTGCTTTGGACCAAATTCATATTGACTCGGTTGGGCGTGCGCTGGGGTGACCGAGCGTGGAGCCCGGACACCTCTCCCCAGCGAGCCTGCACTGCCTGTTTTTGCATGCTTAACTTGACAGAGGTGACAACTCCATTATGCAAGGCGCATATGACAGTGGCACCATGCCCCTCTTGAAAACTTGCCCAGGTCCGTATCTCACATTTTATACAAAGAGAGTGAGGGCCATCCAGAAAAAATAGTCGCAAGCCGCCAATACAATCAGCTTCAATACGTTCTCCTCTTCTCAAAAAAATCTGAACATCTCTCCAAAGTAATCAGAGCTGTTAAATAACACTTATTCTGTGTGGAGGAAGTATGGCACGATGGGACTGCTGGCCTGTGCCAAGGAAAACACTTGGACTTGCTTGGCCTCTAACAATGGACCAAACCAAAGGAAACTGGAGGCTGTGGTGCCTATGGTCTGTGCTGGGAGGAGCAGGGGGCAGCAGGACCTAGTAGCAGTCCTGGGAGAGGACAGGCATGCAAGCAGAGCACCGCCACCGTGCAGCAGGTTTGTGGCGATCAATCAAATCACAGTGATTCCACTGATGGGAGAATTTTGATTTTATTTGCAAGAGTAAATGCATCCCTTCTCTTTTTTTTTTCTTTCCCCTTTGCTATACCTGTGGTGGCCTCCATGCAAGCAGGACATGTCGTGGTGCTTAGTTGGAAAGGGGGACACTTACAGGAATTGATGTAGGGCTGAGGTGACCTCCTGCTGGGATTGCCCCTGCCTGCAGGGAGCGGGTGAAGATGTGGGGCTGGGAGAACTGGCATTGTGCCCGGGCAGGGCTTCTCGTGTCCCAGAGCTGCTGCATGGGGCGAGTCCCTGATGCCCTGGAGGCAGGAGCAGGACAGGAGGAATGGCTGAAACACCAACCGCTGACAGCCTTGTTTTGGTCAATGTCCCACTGAAGTCAATGGGATATTGCTCCAGGAAAAACTGGATAAGGATCTGGGGATTTGGCAGTGGGAGAGGTTCTGTCTTCTCACTGTTTATTCCCCGAGTGGAGCCCTAACCCGCTGTTTGTGACTTCATGATCATTTCCAGAGCCTGCGCTAATGATGTCATACCCGGGGGATTCTGGCTTCAGGTGGGAAATTAACAGCAGGAGCAGATAAACTCTTTAATAAACAAAGTTCCTGTTTTCATGCAAATGTCTTTAGAAATAAGGAATGAGGGGAGTGAGAAATACAGAAATTTATGGTATAGAAGCGATGCTGTTTGGAAACAGACTTTTTATGAGTTTTCCAAGAGGCGCCAGCTGCTCTTTAATGTTTTCATTTAAGAGTTTTATGTATGAAAGCTCTAGCTTGTGTAAACAGCAAGGCTGAGAAAGTTGCAGGGATTGTTGTTAATGGTGAACCTAACAGGCTGGGGATTTGGCTGAGAAAAGATGGCGAGTGTTGATGTTTATTCAGAGTGGAGGTTTTCAACATGGCCAGATGATGCCTCTGACGTCCCTGTTGTTCTCTGGGCTCTTCCGCCCATGCCCCTTGCTCTCATGGCCAACCCAAATTCTCCCTTGTCTCTCCTTCCCCCTGAAACCTGGGAGAAGGTGGCACAAGAGGATGGGAAACCTTCCATCTGGATTTCTCAGCCCCTTCTCCCCTGCGCTGCAGCTCCTCATCTCTCAGGGAGGCTGGACCTCCTGCTCCCCCAAGGACCAAGCCCCAGGTTAGGAGGTGGCCCCATCCCTGCCCCACCACTCTGTCCCTGGCTGTGGGGGGAGGGCTGGGCAGGGGGCTCCTGCGATGGCATGGCAGAAACGCATGCCAGTCCTCCCATTGCCCTCTCTGCCCTGGTACTCCCTGCCCTCACCAACAGCCATCGCTGATCTGCGTCTATTAATCTGCTATTTTGGGGAGTGCCTATTGTGCACTCCAATTAATGTAATTGCTTTATTTTGCTGGAGAGAGTGCCGGAGCCCGTGCCACAAATAGCTTTGTGTACGTTCTTCTGGTGGGCTCCCTTTGTTTGGCAATTAGCTCTCCAGGGGTGAAATGCGTGGTACCATAGCAGAAAAAATAAATAACGTCCCTTCAGCAAGGCCAGCAGGCACGAAGCAGGCAGCTGCACGCCCGGCACTTCCCAAGGAGGACCTGAGCAGCGATCCGTGGTGCCTGCTGCTCTCCATCTTGCTCTCATGTTTTTCTGCAGCAGCTTTCTGTTTGCTCATCTACAGGAATACTCTGCATCTAGCCTGCCTGTTTTTGAAAAGGTGACTGCTGATGACAGCTAAGATAACAAGAGGGTGGTTTTTTTTTTGTTTTTTTTTTTTGTCTTCATGATAACGCCTCCAGTTCTATTAATAAAATCCTGAATCTGACTCGTCCTTCTGAGAACTCCAGGCCCCTCTTCACCCATTCAAATCTGTATTTTTAAGCTGCTGTAGGTGGATTGTCGACAATGGTTGTTATGCAAACTCTGAGTGCTGGCTTCGGGAGCTTCTTGGAAACCTGCAATGAGTAATCTTTATGTTTCTGACAGGTCTACGAGGAGGGAGGAGGTGCAGTTTTGCTGAAGATAGGTTGACAAAATAAGTGTCAATTCATGACAAACTAACTGCCAAAAATACTCACATCAAACACTGGAAACAATTAGCACATGGTGTGACAGAACTTCTCTGAGGCTGGAGAGCACACTAAGGACAGAGCCTTTTGCTAGTAAACTGATATTTTAACCTTTTTTATTATTATTTGGGTCAGGAGAAATTATCAGGTCCTTTTTCTCCAGGGTTACTTGTCAGTTTGGTGGGGTTTTTTTAACTGGTAATGTTAACTTTTTTAACTCAAGTACAGCAGTGGCTGTACTTGAAAGATGAGGTAGGTGTGCTTATTTTTCTAGCTTGTTGCGTGAAGCAAGCTGTGATCCCATGAGACCTGATTCATACTGTGAGGTCCTAGAGGTGTGAGACAGCCATCAAAATTTGAGGAACTCTGGTCAGTACTAACCTGGATTCTGGAGGCTTCTGAACTCAAATTTGAAGACACAGTCCTGTGGTCCAGTGGTCTGTCAGTAAGCTGATATTTTGGGAAAAAATTCTTTGAAGAAAACTTTCCCTGAACAGAGAATCAGCTGTTGTTAGCTCCTTTTGTACACGGTCCACATTGGAAGTCCAACACGCAAGCCTTTAGATGCTAAGCTGAGCTAAAAGGGGAGAGAAGGGCTTCCTGGGGAACGGGACTTGCAGCAACATGGGTATCCTCCCTGAGTTGCAGTGCATTTGGGTGGATCACCATGTGGCACCGTTTGCCATTTGCCCCAAAGCCATCACATCGTACGCTGGCTGGATTTAGGAAGTTTCGCTTTGCGGTACCTGTTTCCTGACTGTGATGAGTGGCTCCTGTGACTATAGAGCAGTCCAAGAGCAGATGGGGTGTAGAAGCCACCACAGCCCCGTGATGGCCATCAGGGCCATCATCTCAGTCATGGCTCCTGCCTTTGACACCCAGGCAAATCTCCTAGTAGTTTGTAACAGCATCAGCCAAAGTGGCACAGGCTCATCTCAGTTGACTTTCCAAGGTGCCAAGCTCTTCTTGATGATAGCTCACACTGCTATCACACCCCCAGCCCTCCCCAAAGCAGACTTGCATTTGGCAGAGGTCTTGAAGTGTCTGTCTGTAGCACAGCTGCATGGATGTGACCCTGGGGTCAGCAGTCTCTGAAGGGTACAGCACCAGGTGCCACATATTACCTTATACTGCTGTTCTCTGTAAAGCACCCTGTGTCATTGTCATCTGTCACACCCAAGTACCCATAACAAGCCACATCTTTGCATCACACTGGTAGTCACAAGGAAGCAATACCCAGGAGTCCACCAGCTGGAAAGCCCCATCTCTGTGCACAAGCATTACTTACTACTACACCGTAGCTCACAGATCTTCAGAAGGCGATCCATTCTGTGAATTGGTGTTTTCTAACGCTGAGAGTCTCCGTGCTCCTGCCAGTCTGCTACTTCCATTGCTCCCCTCTCAAGTGAGTCAACAGCCATCTGTGCATTTTGAAAATCAAATAATTTCTGCTTTAAGAGAGTTTTTTGTCATTTATAATGAATCCCTCTGCATCACCCTATGTGGTACCTAGTGATGTCCAAGATGAAATCAGGAGGAAAGAGTATGATCTGAAGCCACCCACAGCAGCCTGGTATCACTTTTCCATCTCAGCTGCACTTCAGCAAGCCAACTGAAACGAGGCAGTTTTCTCTGTGCTTGATGCCAAACACTACTCTCGCTGAAGCAGAGGGAAGATTTGTTTTTCCCTAAATAGGAATGATTTGGCCTTTGGTGGTGCTCAACTGGAAAGAATCCAGGACTTTTCTGATCTTGTCAGAGTGGCTGAGATGGTCATAAATCAGGAGGGCTGCTCCAGAAATATTTTCCCTGGGTTTGATTCTCCATCCCACCATGCTGGTATAATGAAAAGAAAAATTGGGCCCACCACTGGTTTAATTTTACAGATAACCGTTCTCTTTCCAGGCAATCTTTGTGATTAATTTTTCTCACAGCCTGTCTTTTTTTTTGGAGGGGTGTGCGTTTCATAGGGCCTGTTCAGTTTTTTTTTACCCTCCTCTCTCCTTCCATATGGGGAAGAATAAAGTGAAGAAACAACATTTTCAGAGAAGAAAGACTTGGAAAGAGTTGCTGTTTTCTGGGAGTCTGCTACAGCTGTTAATTTGTGGAAAACCTCAGTGGAAAGTAAGCAATATGGCAGCATCGCTTTACACGAGAATTCAGCAATGGCCTCGTTCCAAACCGTGGCTGATTTAGGTTCTTGGCTTGCACAGCCAAAGCTTCATGTAGTGTCATGCTTTTTTTTATAGATAATGTTGATGCAGCTGTGGAAGGCTCTGATGTTCTTTTTTTTAAACGTGGAATTGTCGTCATTCAATCAAGCTTAAGCGTTGTGGAGCTGTGATGTTGTTTGTCTTTGCCTGTTAGATGTTGGCGGGTGAGCCTGAGACGGGCTGAGATGTTGTTTGGGAAAGAAGCAAAGGCTCCCTCCCTTCTTCCTTGCCTCCTTCACAAAAATGCACACAGATCCAAACTTGTATCCAAAAAGGCAGGGACTCTTGAGAAAATTTGGAGCTGGGCTTAAATGTTGTGGGCTGGGCCCCTTCTGCCTCTCCAGAGCACGCATGCTCTTCTCTTCCTGCAGGCTTTGTTGCTCTCCAGCATTTGTCATGCACAGTTGGTGGCATATCAAGATTTTGAGTACTGTACTGAGTGCAGTAACCTCTTTTTCTTGGATGGACATTTTGTTTGTGGAGAATACAGCATGGTGCTTAGTTGTCCAGGCAGAAATGAACATTGAGGAAAATCTCAGCTATGTGACATCGATTAGATCAGAGATTAGTTTTCCAGTAGAAATGTCCAATTATTCAAACCTCTCCAGTAGACGAAAGAGCTTTTGACAATCTGTTTTGCTGAAAAACCCTGCAATTCATTTGGCATGGATTAGATGACCTATTAGAGATTAGAAAAGGGGAAAAGGGTTTCTAATTAATGTCAGCCCAGCTGTTAACTTGGGGAGTATCAGTGAGTGGTAGCACAAAGCGACTCCTTCAGATATTTCTGTGATTATGGTTCACATGTATATTGCAACGTGGACCTGTAGCCTTCTGCATAGAGTGTTGCACAATTTCCCTGCTTCCAGGTAGCGCATTAGTGAGCACTGGACCAGATGCTGCTTCACGGCTCTGCCTCCTTTTCCAAGGCAAGCTTTTATGAATGGGTAAGCCCCATTTTATTTTTTTTTCCCAGTGCTACCTTGTCACATAATGACTGATTCACTCACCTCCTTATCTCTGGGCCATATGACTTTGATTGCATCTTCCTCGCCAACTTGGCTAAGTATCTTGTTTCTTTTTCCTGAGGGCAAATTAGGGCAGAATCCTTGAATCCTTAGAGTTTCCCCGCAGCATCTGGAAAGAAAAGGAAAACCAGAGATGGGCCAGAAAGAATCAGTCAGAGAAAGATGAAAGAATTTGGAGGTGGGAAGTATTCACTCTTGGAATGAAGCTTCCTCCTGACTGGCCTAAGGCAGAGCAATTTACTCTTTTCTGCAGCATGCAGAATAGCCCAGCCCCTGTTCTTAGGAGTAAACATTTCAAAGGTGCCTGGGGGCCCCCTATTTATATTTTTATAAGCTACTTCGTCTCCTTTGAGTCCCAGGCTACAGCCCCATTGCCAATATCTATCTGAGCTAGCTTGAAGTGAGGTAGTGTCTTGCAGAGATGCCTGAGCTAGGCTAAAGAAGTTTAGCTGCTAGAAGTAGTTTACCCACAGCAGTGCGTTTGTCAGAGCATTATACCTGCCGGCTGCCATACCTCATCCTGTGCCAAGTCCTGTTTAAAGCTGTCTCCAGCTCACACTTGGGACTGTCTGTGCAGCAAAGCTTTTTGCTGCAGTCCTGGCTTCTCTGCAGCTGCTGGCTGAGGCTGAAGGACCTAAATGCTAGAGTCAGGGTAGGGCATGGGGTTTGGGAGCTGGTCTCGTGTTGGTACTTTCGAAAACTTTTTGTAGGGCTGAACCCACGTTCCGTATTAGCACTGTTAAATATTTTCCCGTCTTTCTCCGTCCCCTTGAACTCACACTGCAGCCCTAACTGACTATCATGTTTTGATTTTAATGACAGAGCAAAGGTGCCAAAATATTTCAGTAGCTCCCTTAGGAACATCTGCAACTTCTTTAGCTAGTATTTTCACAGCTGGCCGTAACTTTATTTTATTTTTGAATGCTAATAGCAGTGAATTTGGGATCCTGAAGGAGAACAATGGCTAATTTCCCTTGTATTGGGATTGCAAAAAGCTATGCTAGCACCTTTGAATAAATGCCCAGGAACAGAGCTAAGGAGGAGTTTGTCATTTGAAAGACAAAGTTGCTAAACTCCAGAAAGAGCTTAGACTGGCCTTCAGAGTTAGGATAAGCTTCATGTTTGGAGCCACCAGGATCAAAACGGATAGACAACTCAAATGACAGGGCTGCTACTGCTGCCGAGGCTCATGCTGCCTGAGTGGTGGGAGTGCCATCGGATCACTGCCTCCAGTGCAGTTTCTGTCATCTTTGATGAAAATGGGAAGAGTAAAATCTCACACCTCTAATGTCATACCAAGGTCTGGGAACAGGAGGTAGGTCTGAGAATTTGAACTTCCACCCAGCAAAATTCTGAAGACCTTTAATTGCTGCTCTGACTTATTACCCACTAGCTGTGCAGTGAAAATAAGCTGAAGGTATTTATCGACCTATCACTCATAATCTTTGTGCTGTACTTCTTTGCTCCCTATACTGACCTAGCAAAGTATGAAAAAAACCCAAAAATCATGCTGGAAAGCCTAAATTTGATTTAACCACTAACAAATCTATTAAAACCGAATAAGTTTTAGACTGAGATCTCTACCCAATTGGTTTTTTTTTTCCCCTGCAGTGGCATAGTCTTCAACTCCTGCTGGTGTGGAATACGTACCTTACCCTACACTCAGAACTGCAGCATCGGGTACCACTTCTCAGCGTGGCCCCCACCCACCCGTGACAGCTGTGCTCTGAGCCAGGCAGCAGCTAACAGGCTGTGTCCTGTTTCTCGAGGGCTAAACGTTGGGGGGGAAGCATGTTTGCAGCCACAATTTGATCGGATATATGTGTGGCACTTGCAGGCTGAGCATCAAAGAAGCATGTCAGTCCGTGTGTTTCATTGGGATGTCCCATCTCATCAGTGTTGTCTTCTGCTGGTGACATGGGCAGGCTGCAAAGCAGTACTGGATGTATCTGCTCTTGGAGAAGTCCCTGATGGTCTACATTTTGGGACAGCCGGAGCTGCCAGGCGAAGGATGCAGGTAGAGGACGACCATGTCATGTGCTGCTTCCTGCAGTCAGAAGACAGAGATTCCTGAAGACATTGCTTCCCAAATGCTGTGTCTGTAGGTGGACCCATCCCAGCGTGTTCCAATTAGATCTGACTGAGAGATTTGGGAAATGGCGAGATGGGGTAGGATTTGGCGTTCCTGTTGGGGCTTGTTCCGAACACAGGCAGGCATCTCTGGTGGGCTGTTATGGCGCTTCCCTGGGGACAGAAGGCCCAATACCCCTCTTGCTTGCTCTGGGACCACGAGCATGCAATTCCCTCAGATGCAGCGGGGTTTCTTTCAGTGTACCTCTAAGTGGGAGGGCGATATGTCTTGTCCCTTTTCGCACATTCCTATGGACCTGTCCTGTCAAACTCAGTGGGAGCTTTGCCATTAATTGCAACTCAAGCAGACACATTGCTGAGTGTGATAAAATCCAACAAGACGTCTTTAAAACTCCCCAGATTGCCTCCATTGCTGCAGTTAAGTTTTTGTCCATAACTTCTTTACGAAACCAGATACAACTAAAACATGCAATTCAAGAAGGCTTAGTGCCTTGACTAAGTGCTAAGGTATTGCATGAGCTGCCTGCCAGATACCACAGCCCCCGCCGTTACAGACAGGTAACTAGGTCACCATTTGTGAACTTTTGACACACACAGACTTATGGCCTGATAGCAGGGATGCCCTCCAGCAAGTCAGGGCAATTCGCCTATTATCATGAATCTAACGAGCACTGAACTCCAAACAGTCATTTAGAAGAAGATGGCTTCAGCCTTCTGTATTTCAATCCTACCTGAAGGCACAGAACTTGTCTGCGTGGGTGTCTTGCTGATGATGCCTGAGGGAGCTGAGGGAGATGCTATGCTGGTGCAGTACCATGCAGGGACACTACTTGGGTCTTGTGCAGGTGTTTGTGCAGTGCCAGCTTTGGGACCCTCCACAGGGGTGAATGGTGTGCTTTAGCACTTTAACATCACCACAGGAGATGTATCTCTGTGCCACAGCAAGCCCTGAGGGATGATGCTGGACTGTGAGGGAGGAGCATGGCTAAGGACCAAGTCTGGCGATGCTGCGGTTCCAGGTGTGGGGGAGATGGGAGCTGTGCTAAAAATGTCTCCTGTCCTCTTTCATAAGTGGAAAATACAGGGGGTGTTCAACTCACCTCCCTCTCTCTTTGCTGCATTTCTGTATTCTGCATATTTTTCCCTCGTACTCCATTTCAAGACACTATCCCATCGGCTCATGCTGTTATGTCACTCTCCAGTGGGTGAACTCAGTATGACCAGGAAACATGGAAGGAAAATGAGATGCAGATGTGGGAACTGCATTAATATTCCCCTTCAATGCAGTTGCTGTTGGAGAGCTCGGACTGTTTCTTTGACTTTGTTCCTCCATGGAGCACGCTTACATCAAAGTGTCAGTGTTATCTGCCTTTGGGTTCAGCCTGCCTGCCCCTATGGAACAACTTGTTCAATGCACTTGCATCCTCCCCGGTCACCCTCCCCGGGGATGACTCAGTCCATAATGCAGCACATCTGGAAGGGACCGCAGAGGACCCTGGAACCTAAGAGGGGCCTGGATCTGCCATTCAGTTACATCATGTCTGAGTGGTGCTTGTTTCTGTAATTTCAGAAACCCCAGATAAAAGAATATTAAAAGAGAAGAGTAAAAAAAGTTTTTCTCCATAAATTAATAGTGACCTCAAAGCTCCCATGGTGGAAAAACTGCTATGTGAAGCAATGCCAGTAAAATAGAAGTAACTGTAACTTCACAGAAAAAGCAGTGATATTCTGATTAATTGCTGTGTTTTCTGAGGTTTCAGTAAAAATGGCTGCTGATTATTTCTGAAACTTATGATGACTGTCTTAGTGCATAACCCCTTCTTAACATCAATTTGGCAAACAGAAAAGGAAATATATCATACGATATTCTGCTTGTAGGGCCAAGTTCTGTCATCTATCTGCTTGCAAAGCCTCTGTTGACTGCCTTGGGATTTCTCTTTGCAGAATGATGGCAGGACATGATCCAGACCCAATATAAATGTAACATATGAACCAGTATATCTTCAGATGGAGAAAACGTGTGTGGAATTTCCCTGTGCTATCATGTGCATACTTTATAGGCAACTGCATCCACAGTTATTGAAAAGAAGCACAGACGTCTGTGGTTAGACATCAATGACTATTGTGGGAGGGAAAAGAGGGAAACTGGAAGACTTAGAATTTGTGCTTGATTGGTTTACTGAGAAATACAAGGCGAGAGAAATGAAAACAGTTTAGGATAGAACTGTAAGGAGGGGAAATTGGCATTGCTGGCAACACTGATGAAATATAATGTCCTTGCCAAAAGAGTATAAATAATGGGTTTCCTGATAGAAAATGTTGATGAGGCCAGTAGGGGGGAAAGTCTGAGGAAAATGTATGTATGTGGAAACTGAGTTTTATTTTGGCAGTGACAGAAAATAACCATGAAGCCTGGAGCTTGTAAACCTGGGAATCCTGAAATTAATAATTTTCAGATTCAACTGTTGGAGAGTGACAGCCCCATGAGGACCATTTGCTTTTCAGGTCCTCCATGTCCTTGCCTATTTTAAGTCCTCGGACTCACTGCTGGCCATATAACATCTTGTGAAGCAGTAGTTAGTTGAGATAGCAGCCTTCATTTAACCAGCTGTCATGGAGGCTGCAGGAAGTGCTGGTGGCAATGGCATGGTTGGTTACTGGCTCTGCTTTGGGTAGGTTTTACTTTGCACACACCTCTGCACTACCTGATTGATGCCTTCCTTAGGTATTTTACATACCACCACTATCTGTCCTGTGCTATTTTTTCCTAGTCCTCTCTCCACAGGGAGGAATGCTTACCATATAGCACTATGTTTCAGCAGAGTTTCTTTCTTAAGTCTACACCGAGGGACACAGTGAAGCTCTGAAGGTCTCTTGTCCAAACCCCTGCTTGGAGCAAGGGTAGCTTCACAGAGAGATCAGGTTTTTCAGGGCCTTGCTCAGGCACATTCTGCATATCTCCAAGGATGGAGATTTCACAACTTCCCTGGGCTGTAGGCCTGCTTCATCAAGTAGGATGATCCTTCTTTATAACTTTAAAAGATTGGTGCTGATCCAGGTTTTAGGCCTTTACAACAGAGGATGCTATTTATCGCCTTTGGGGCAGGTTTGGGCTGCTTGAGTAGAAGCAGATGAAGGAAGATTTTCTTGGCCTGACAGCAAGCCTCAGTATCATCCCCAAGAAACTTGATCTAAAGAGGTTTCCACAAAGGCGAGCCTTAGGCTACCTGGCAGAGAGAAAGAGGCTCCTGCGGGGAATTGTTCAGAGCACCTCTGTGAAGCTTTTCTTTTGAAATGCCCTCAAGAAGTGCTAGTCTATCTTCACTGATAATGGCAGGCGTGTAGGAAGATTAGCTTCCCCTCTGCTTCCTATGTGCATCCTCTATGGATGAGTCTTTCTGCCATTAAGCCTGAAATTTGCACCCATTTTTCTTCATCTGGACATAAAACTAAGGAGATGTGGAAAGTCAATGGGGAGAAAGGTGTCGCTGAAGGGCAGTGATTCAACAGCTTGGGTTTGTATACAGTAATGATAATGCTGATGATTCACCAGTCTCTCAGCTCCTCATTCTGTGCATAGGTTGTGACTGTCCTTCGACAGATTTGGGAATTTGTTGAGATAGAGCAGTATTTGCGATCAACTACTGTTTCTCACCACCTGGGAGGTGGAAAGTCTCGATCTTAGAGGGGATTTCCCAGCCAAAATCCCAAACCAAATCTTCTGCCTTTACAGCTGGTGGCTCTCCTCTACAAATACAAATGTATTGGTGGTTAAGATCTCAAAACAGTCCATCAAATGCATCCAAACACATCAAAGAAAAAGCAGACTGGTGATCAGTTAAAAGACTTGCTACATTGTCCGCCCGATCCCCACATAGTCAGATCCTGGCAGGTAGCAGAGTAGGCAGGGTTCTCAGTGGGAAGGCTCCTAAAACCCCTTCTTCAGCACCAGGAGCTTTAGTCTGAGCAGTCAAGCAGCAATGACAGTAGATAGGGAAAGACAAAAAAGTAGCAACTGTCCAGACCAAGCACGACTCCATCACTTCTTCATCACACCCCAGCATTTTCCTTTCACATTCAAGCATGACGCTTTACTTGGAGATTGTCATTGGCCAAGGATCTGGGTGGTGCAGCGATCCTGGTGGTGTGCTGCCCAGCTGTGGTTCAGGCCCCTCCATCCTTGGCAAGCTCCTGGTTGGGAGAGCGTTGCAGAAGTGTTTGCTACACCCTCTTTCAACTTCAACTGTGCTTAGTTTTTCCGGCAGATGTGGCTGAACCTCCTAACTATTCATTTTGGAGGAAAAAAAATAATTTGCATGCAATGGCAAGACACTGCCACAGGACGTTTCATTTTGCGTGCAACTATCACTTTCCTCCGTGTTGGGATTCGATGTTGTAATGAAAAATCACAAGGTGCTGCCACTTTCTTCGAAAAAGTTGTGGATCACACAAAGCTAGTGGAGTACAGGTCACTCCTGAAAATCCACGCATGCCTACAGGTGGGGTGGCTGGAGAGCCCCTCTCAGACAGCAGCGTCCCCCTCCCTATAATGCTTCCCTTCTGCTGCACTTGTAGCGTGGCTTCCCAAGAGAGCAAAGCTTGTGGGGTCTTGCTTCACATGTGTGTGAAAGAAAGTCCCTGACAAGCATCTTTCAACATTTGGCAGATTTCAATCAAATTTGTCAGTAGGGTGAAGACCTCAGCAACTTTATGTTCTTACAAGTTTTGTGAAAATAAACAGCCAGGTAAAGAGAAGACACGTCCTTGTTGATATTCCTACTGTGGGAAAGGCTAAAGTAGGAGCTTGTATCTCATTACAGCAACTGGATGGGAGACACAAAGCTCCAGGGTTTTCCCTGGCTATGGAGCTATTTGTTTATTTCCCCATCCCAAGTCAAGGCGAAGCGCTGCGTAGTGAGAGGTGGAGCTGGGGCTGGTTTCCCATCTGCAGTAAAGATGGCAGTGCTGGAGATGCCGTCCTTAGAGCTCAGGCAACAAGCGGCCTCTTTCCAGGCCCCGCTGGAGCTCTTCTCTGTCCACTGTGGCAAAGGCCGGTTTGTGAAGTGTGTGCATGTCTCCCTTCTGGCTGCTGGCAAACAAGGAATTATTCTTATTTTTTTTTAAAAACAGAGCACAAACGCTTACCCAGAGTCAACTGTCTCTGGCCTCCTGTCTGCAGAATCTCTTTTATGAAGTAAATGTTTATGCTTTCAGACTCCCTCTAGGCCTGTATAATCATTCAGCACATGGCTGCAGGATAAATCTGTTCTTGCAGTTAGCAAAGGAGTAAATGCATTCTCCAAAATCCTCAACAAAACCACAAGAATTGGAGGGACACCAAACCAAAACATTCTTCTCATTTAGGCTGTTAGAGCTGCTGGGAAACTGGATATTTTGCAAAGGAACTGGCTTTTTTCCCTCCTTCACTGCTTTTTTTTTTTTCCTTGAAGTCTGCAGCAATGGAATGAGTGAATTATTTCCTGGGGCAGCTGCTGTGTAACATCCAATACTTTATTCTTTGTGCTCATAAAAATAAGTGCATCGAGAAGAAGAAAGTGGCAAGTTGCTCAGCGTTCCAGAGGACTGGGCGGCTCGGGAGATTTCATGTTTGTTTTCTTGGCATGTGCTAGATATGTCCATCTTTTTTCTTTCAGCTTCTGCAGGCACCACCTGCCCCTTGTTCTTCTTCAAAAATAGATGAAGTAAATCTGAGACACAGGGCCTCAAGGGAGTGCCTGGGGAAGGAACAGAATAGAAAACAGTAGGAAGACAGAGAGGCTTGTATCTCTTTCCAAAGGATGGAGATGATAGATTTAAAAAAGCCTTAAATGTCTGAACAGTTGGTGAAAAGTGTCAGCCATTGTGCCTTACTTGTGACACATACCTCTACAGGCAGATTTCCATCCATAAGTTAAAGGAGCGGGCATTACATAAATTCATGGCCTCAGTCCCTCTTACAGCCCTGTTCCCCTCCAAGCCGTGCAAGGTGTCATGGTCCCGCAGCAATGGCCAAAGCTGAGGGCAACCAACTGGCTGTGCAAAATCGCTTTGCTCATCTTACAGGATCCCTGATGCAAACTGTTGGGGTGGAAAATGCAGTTTCTTCCCCCCGGGAACAGAGGTCAAGCAGGCACTAGGTCTTTGCTGTGGGAGCTGAAACATCCAGGCTCACCCTGAAGGGGAAATCTCGCTCTCACTTGTGCCAGAGAGGCAGGCTGGAGGGAAGGGGAAGCTGTAATAAGTGGGTTGGGGAGATCAGTTAAGATGCATAGAAAAGGAAACCAAGGGCTGTGTGAATTGTGCCTCCCCGGCTCTGCAGCACATCAAAGGCAGCATGGCATAAACTAGGGCTTCCTCTTGGCCAAGGCACGCTTCACCACAGGTTTCTTATCATAAATGGTATCTCAACGTGCCTATACTAAAAAATAGCAGAGGAAAGAGCAAAGTAGTGCTTTGGGTTAGAGCGTCACTTTTAAGGGGCTTACACCTAAGAGGCACTCACCCGGAGGAGCCTGCCTGGGAGCCAGCGCCAGTGGTGTCTGTGCCATGGTGCTGCTGGCAAGGGCCATGGGCAGGAGGCCGGCATGCAGCACCCACCCAAGTAACATCCTTCACCTCCTCCTCTCCCTCCTTGCAGGCAGCCACAGCATCAGCCAAGGCAAAGCTATGCACTTTGTGAAAGTCCACGTGGCTGCGCTGATTCACGCTCTCCAAGGATGTGGCCTGTCCTCACTGCCTTTCTAGCTGTTCTCCAGACCAATGTTGCCTTAGGGACTTTGGACACTCATGCACAGGAAGCAGCTATGTGCTGCAGCTGATTGCACTTCAGAGGAGCACTTGCAGTCTGGAGTCTCCACTCCTTGAAATATTGGAGTGGTCTCCACTATTTCATACATTTAATGCAATAAAATCATTCTGTCCTGCTTCATCTTAGAGGTAGGTGTGGCAGAACACATGCTTGGAACCTTTTTGTGGTTGAGGAGGGAAGAAAATATCCATGGATCTCTTTCATCTGTCTTGTGTTGGTTTAAAGGCCCCTGATGCACCTTGATATCAGCAAGACCTCTTGAGTATAAAGAAAGATGAGTGTGAGGCCCATCAGGGTGTGGGGCAGCAGCAGGCTGTGCATTACACCATGATTCTCACAGTGTATGATTTATGACCTCCTCACTTAATCTCTCTACTCCTCATCTTCCCATCTGTGAAACGAGATGTCTCTTTCTCTTTGGAGAAGGCTTTGAGACGTGGAGAAGCAGTGCTTTCTTCATTGGTAAGTATTTCTGTTTCTGGATGACTTCTGGGTTTCCTGGTGTCAAATGGTATTTAGTATTTAGTATTGTCCTAGTTATCTGTGGAGGTTGCAAAGAGTGAGAAGCATATTATTTGAGGCAAAAGCAATCCTCTCTATGGCCTTCTAAGTTCATGTCTCAGAGCACATTAAGAAAACGTACAAAGAGAAACTCCCTGGCCAGTATAGTTGCTTCCATTTATAACAATATACGTGAAGTGTTTTGAAGACGGAAAATACGGAAATGACGGAAGTGATGAAATCAATAAATTAGCATCATATTAATAAATAATCACTTCATCCGCAGAGTGAAGGTTTAGAGAAACATTAAATAGGAAAGAAATTTGCTTGGGAGGAAACCAGTGCTGGAATTAACTGTAACCAGATGAAAAGTACCATTATCTTTTTGAACAATGGGCATATATCTCAAGCAATAGTCCAAAGAGCTGCCACTTACTGTAATGCTAGCACAATTGTTGGGGACTCTGCTTTGGCAAGCTTCGGCTTTTTTAATTATAAAAGCGCAAATTCTTATATTATGGGAGGGGTATGCAATGAGACATACACATTTTTTAAATTAAGAAAGTCCTTTCTGCTCCTCATGTGTGAGGAACTCGAAAAGACAAGCACGGAAACTTTCTGTTTCTGTGCAAAGTCCTGACAAGCCATGTAGAGGAATCCAAAATGTTCCAGTGCTTCATCACGGGTCTGCCACTGCTTTACTGCATGACCTCGCTGTCACTGTCCTTTTATCTCCTCTGCAAAAGGGATAAACTATCCTGGAGCAGATGTTACATAGTATGTTAAAAGAGGATCCAGAATTGACTTCAACAAGGAAAGTACCATGTTATTGCAAGCAGGTGACCTCCTCCAGGACAGAAGCATTACAGTGATGGTCCTTGTAGTGAAGAGGAGGTGAAATAACAAAAAGAGGGAGACCAAAGCCTTACCAAGAACACTGTTAGTGAACTGGGATACGCAGCTGTCAACGAGGGCTGGTTTGGTGATAAAATCCACTGGGTCAGCATCCTGGTGGGCTTCCTAACTGCAGCTTGAGTCTCCCTGTGCTATTCAGTCGTCCTCCCATGGACACTGCTCCTGCTCCTGGGGCACAGCACTGCTCCAGATGCACTGGGTGGTAAGAGTCTCATCCTAAATCAATCTTGAAAACAGGGATAATATGCCAGAGACCTTTAGTGCATTCACTAAAAGTAATAGTTTTCAAATGCTTCCATAAAGTGGCACAGCTGGAATTTGAAAGGGCATTTTATGGCTTTGTGTTTTGCTTTATAAGTAAAGAACAGAAAGGAATACATGCTATGTATGGCTGTGTTTATAAGTGTGGAGAGAACTGGATGTGCAGATTGAAATCCTGTGTGGAAGTGCATGAAGTAAATCAAGTATGTCCTTGGGAATTAAAATAAAAATAACCCATGACCTTTCCCTAATGAGCTGTGTGAAAGGTTGGTAGTGATGGCCAATAGTCTGCCCTTGTCATAACAGCATCTCGTACGCTGTTTCACAGCGGGATTCACAGCAAGAGCTCACTAGTCCTGATTTCTCCATCCATTTCCAGCATTGCATCCATTCTGTGCTGAGTCCTTTAACCACACCCATCCTTGCAGCTACAAATTGCTTTCTGTGATATCCCAGTGCTCACAGTATCCCTAGACCCGTTTTCTTTCAGCGTGTAGTGCATCCCATCTGGTTTCCTTTCCCGCCCCTGCATTTCACATGGTTAACTTCAGACTTACAGTCCCAGGGCTGGTTTGGTGATAAAATCCCAGGGCCATGTCCAGAGGTGCATGTGCCATCACGAGCCTTCCGTGCTCTGCGCTGCCAGAGGGACTCGGGGCTGGAGCCTTAGGAAATGTTGTGTGGTTGTCCACTAACTCACAACAGTAAGCAAACACTGCAAAAGCCTCTTCTTGTGTGTCTAATATAGGTTAGAGATGAGTATTTGACCCATGCCTACATGTGAGGCAAAGCACCTCCAGTATTTCACGCCAGTGTAAGTGAAGGAAAGCCATGCAGTCCTTATGGGGCTCATATGCTGGCACAGCATCATTGATAACAGACTTTTTACTTAAACTGCCAATGCGCACTTGACTTTCATTCCGGATAATCATTTTTTCTCTCTCCTCTTCTCTCCGCAGCAGTAGTATTTCGTAACTACGAAAACGGTAGTAACTATGGAGCCTCTGGCTTTAAAGGAAATGCTTTCCTCAGTGGGGAAATGCCCTCTGGTTCCACGAAGATCATGCATAACACACTGAAAAGCAAAACAAATACTCATCAGAGCTTCCTGCAGAAATTTGGGAACTTGGGTTCTCTATTTTGTGTGTGTGTTTCTTTTTAAAGACTGATGAGGTTTAGTACAGAGGAAAATGGCCAGCGCGAGGCGTATTTGCTGTTTGCTCCGCGTGCCCGCGGGAGAGTGCGAGAAGAGGAAGGGAGAGCCGCTGGGCACGAATGCTGAGTGTGAAACCCACTTGTGTCCTTGGAGGTGGATGGTGTGCTGCAGGGAGGTGGATGGTGTGCTGGAGAGAGGTGGATGGTGTGCTGGAGGTGGGTGGAGAGCAGGATGGCTGCGCCAGTGTCACCAGCGGCAGCAGCAACAATCAGCTGGCATAAGTGAGCTGAGCAAAGCAGTGTGTTGGAGGAAAGGCATCTCTTTCGCTACATAAGGGGCTGTGGTCCATCCTTGTACCTCTTTGTTGTGCTTCTGAGCACTTACTATATTTGCACTGGTGGCCCATAAAAATCCCAGGTTCAGAGGACAGCTTCACCTTCTGTCAGGCTCTGTCAGGTGAGCACTGTGCTGCCCCATGCAAGCTGTACATTCACCCTTGGGCTGTGGAGCTTCCCCAGCTCCCCCTGACACCCAAATCCAGTGTATTGTCCCTCCTGGGGCTGGTAAGGAAGCAGCCTGTGCTCAGAGGGCCCCATTGGGGCTGGCTTCTTCTGGCCTCGTTGGATGCTTGAGGCCACCTGCCTCTCTGCTGGTGGGACTGCAGTATGCTGTGGCAAACACGAGAAGATATCTAATAAAGCAGAACTTATTGGAGAATCAAAGTGAATCCATACAGAAAATGTAGCTTGCCCTAAGTTGTCTGAATCCCATCCTTTGATATGGAAGTCTCCCCGGTGCCCCTGGAAGAGTCTCAGGCCTTGGGTTTTTGGCCTGGTGTCCATAGTTCAGTCCCTGGTGCCACGGAGACCCACCTCCTTCGTGGCTGTGCATCCCCCCATCTGACCTCTTGGAGCTCCCTCCATGAACTACCCGTGCTTAGCCAACGTGACCCAGTTGCTCCTGCTCACCCAAGTCATAGGATTTCAGTGTTTGAGCAGGGGCTGCGTCTAGACAGTCAATTACTCTTTGCTCTCCTGTCTCTTAAGAAACTCCAGTGCGAATGTCTTCTTTGACCTTGCATGTATAATTATTTGTCTTCCCTATAAATAATGGATTTCTTTGTTGCTGGTTGGTGCTGATTCATTAATATTTTGTTACCTCCTTGAGTTTCAAACACCCTTACCATCTTTCCAATCTACTCTTGCACCAAAGCCTTGCTCCTTTGCATGCTTCCTAGCTCTTTTCTCAGCTGGTATTTCCAAGTTTTCCATAATCCTGTTCACTTTAACTGTAGCTCCTCCACTGACAATATCTGACAACATTATCCCAGCTTAGCTTTTTTTCATGAAGAATGGAATGATTTGCAGAGTTTCCCCCTGCTCATGTCTTCAGACTCTGACAATTTGCTCTTCAAGTTCATCATCTTCATATTAAACCCAGGAATCTCAGTTTTGCCAGTTAAGGAAGAAGGAAAAACACTGCAGAGAGTTGCAAAGTGGAACCAAACCTTGGGAATGTGCACTTTGCATAACACAGAGTATTTTCCCAAGGCATTTAGTAGCAAAGCCCCATGGAGAGCAAACCCAGAATGAATCCCATGAGCGTGTGGAGGATAAATTCCTAGAAGGGTTGCAATAACACTGACTCTGCTTCCCAGGTGATAGCTGACGGTCACGGTTCTTCAATTTTCCCCTTTGAAAACCTACCTGAGTCAGGTTAGCACTGTGGGTCACGGGTAACCTCTCACAGCACATGTGTGCTTATGGGCACAGGAGCAACACCACATGAAGCCTGGCGCAACAGAACTCCAGCTTTGGTTAAGGCCCCCTCAGGCACTCCTCTAATTGAGACTCTTAGTATGGGTAATTAGCAAGGGTGCTAATTGTCCGATTTTAAGATCTCATCTTTCTCACACTGCAAATTGGCTGGTAGAGAGAAGAAAAGGCACAGGAACTGTCAGTACCTCTCTGCAGACAGCTCGCTGCACTTAAGGAAATAGTCTTTGAGAAGAGCAGTAAATTTACTGTAATCTGCCCAAAGGCACTATAGCAAAGTCAGCACATTGTGAAAATGATAGCAACCGGTACCCTTTTCTCAGGCAGGACAGGAACTCATAGTGTGTTTGCTGAGAGGAACTACAAACCTGGCAATGGCTATACCTCTCAGGTGGAGTCAAAAGGGCACGGGAATGGCTGCCCAGACACAGGGAGGGCAAGTGGGACACCACGCTCTCAGATCCCTGCTTTAGGACCTTAGAAAGAGCCCCAAATCCGTAATATTACAATGCACCTCACAAGTGTGGGGAGGGAGGTCCTAGCCCCACATTTGCTTTGAGCCCCCTGCTCCACCCCTCTCCCTGCATCTGGAAGAGCGAGGTGACCTCTGGGGGGTGGCAATAAAGGCACCTGGGTGCTGGGGCTGCCTTGCCAGGGTGAAGGACCCAAGTATGGTACGTGCCAAGAGCCACAGTCTGTGTGCCCAGCAGATGTCATTCGGGATGGTCCAGGCTCCCCATCCTCTCTGTCCCCGGTGGCCTGACGCTCAGTGAAGGGCAATCCATCCCTGCCTGTCATGGGGACACAGGGGCAGCATTGGGAAAATAAGCCAGAATTGGGTTAAAGTGATTGAGGCAGAGATCTCACTAGCCTTGCACGCTGTGTAGCTGTTTACCACAGTGTGTGTGATGCATCCCAATGCCTGTAGCAGTTCATACCTGCTCACATCCTCCTCATACTGCAGAAATCAAGAAATTGGCTCTTTGTGGCTGTTTGCGGCAGTGCTGGGGTGTTTCTCGCATTGACGGAGTACTGCAAAACCACACCGCACTCTGCTGCTCCCTACGAGAGTTAAAAGAAACTGAATTTTTTTTCTTGGCTTCACTGGGATCAGGAGACCAATACATAGAGCATCCGCCTATGGTGCCAATGAGTCCAGGGAGATCTTTAGCTGCTCCTCCTGGCAGGTTTTCCAGCAGCAGGCAGCCCTCCCAGCTTCACGCCACATGCAGCCTTGTCTCACACAGAGCCTGCCTCTGCTGTTGGCAGCTGCCTGTCCCAACAGCTCATGCCTTGACAGGGGACCAGAGCACGCCAAATGAGCTACTCGAGTCCACTGAGTCCTTAACCATAATTGCTAGGTCAAAAATGATTTTCAAACATTTAAATTGACTTAAAACCTGCTATATTTTTATCATCTTCTTTGACCAGCCATTGCATACATCCTAAAATCCAGCCTCCTGCAATCCCAGCCTACCTTTTTCATATCCGTAGTAAGATTTCTGCAGCCTCTCCCTCCTTTTGCATCCCCGGTGTTTCCGTGCAGTGAGAGAAAGGCAAGGCAGAGGTGCAGCAGGGATGCAGTGCCTGTATTGCCCTGTCAGGGAGCTGGGAGGCACCCGAGGCCATGCCCTGGCACGGGTTTGCCCTGGTAGGGGTTACACAGGCTGGACCTCCTCATGCCTCAGGTAGATGTGCTACTGCAGCAATGACAGCTGGGCTTGATTGCCAATGGCAAACGCTAATCAGATGTATCCCCATCAGGACATGGGATTTCCTCCCTCCTGGGCCTTGCTGCTTACTTGGGCTCTCCAAGGCTGTTGCTGTCTCCCACAATGTGTGCAGCCCCCATCCCATAAACTATGCAACTTGGATGTCCCAAAACTAACAACTGTTGAAGTGATGAATACTTGGAACTGGTTACTGCTCACTGGGTCCACATCCTGCTCAGGCTTCTGGTGGCCAGCTGGTGGCTGGTTCCCATCATCTCCAGGGATGGTGGGAACAGATCATTTTTTTTTATTCCTGCTTCTCCTTATGCTGAGAGGTCAGTGGGCTGATGCAGGGTGAGCAGTGCAACACTCTCCTTTCGACATGAGCTGTGTGAGAATGGGACTGTACATGTAGTCTGCTGCCAGACAAATAGCCTGGTGTCTTGGGAAATAGCCTTCCTTCGATGTCCGCAGCTGGCTGGCTGGTCTGAAATGCTGATGTTTGCATTGTTTACAGGAGGCCCCAGCTGCAGATTTCAATTTCCCCAGATTTAGGGTATTTTGGATCTGTGGCTTTGGTTTGGCCTCTTGTTCAGAGGTGGAGACCAGTTGTTTTAAGTGGAGAGTTGAGTTCAGATGATAAATCTGCTTCCCACAGTACTGTGCAGTAGCTGGATTAATCCAGTGCGTTTATGTACAAAATGCCCAGATTTCACAAGCAGTTTGTTCCATAAACCATGGAATTTAAAAATCCCTATTTCTTACAAATTTGCATCCTTTATCTTCTGCAACCCCACTGAAACAATCCCTGTTCCTCCACCATGTCCCCTATGGCGTCCTCCATCACTTTTTACTTATTACATCACTTATTACAGCTCTAACCTTAGCTCTTTGCCATGTTTTCACCTCCTTGATCGCAACATCCTCTGGCAGCTCCCGTGATCTGTTCCCTTGGGAAATCTGGTTGAAAAGTAAAATCAAGGCTATGCACTTTAACTGGATCAAAACTGTATTTTTACAATTTCTGCAAATGTGGCAGAGTGGATTTTTCTGGAAACTAAGCACACTTCAGAAGTCTTTTCAAGGCCAAGCACCGCCCAGATCTGGTGCTACACCACTGCAGCGGGGCCAGAGCATCTTCTGCCATGTCCAGGCTGCAGTGTCGGGCTACCACCAAGCTCATCTAAAACCATGCTGCCATCACCAGAGAGTGTTCCTGACTTTTCCCTGGTTCACCTGCCCCAGAGTGCTGTGTGAGCAGTCCTGAGGCCATGCCATGTGTTGGAGCAGCTCACTGCTCCCTTTTGGGGCCAGTGCAGGGGTGATGTTCAGGCAGCATAAACCTGCCCCCCAGAGCAGGGGAGGCCACGACACTGTAAATAAGCTGCTACATCCTATTAGCTCCATGCAGTGCCAGGAGATATCAGCCCTTCTGTTAATACTCTCTGTTCCAGAGCATATTTCATCAGTGCCACTGGATGCCTCTTTCCTTTTCAACAGAAGACACCCAAGTTAACCCAAACTCCCTCACCTTCCATTAAGCAATGCTATCGTATTAAAAGAAAACAAATGAGGGGAAAAAAAAGCCCAGTTCTGGCAGTTTGTATCAAGATATGAAGAAAGATTTCCAGGCAGTAGTGTGCACAGGGGCTGCAGAGTGATGTGGTGTGCAAGCCAGCGCTGTCAAAGTGGGAGGCAACAGTGTCAAAACTATTGATGACGGGAGCTGTGCTCACACAGGGGAGCAAATCCTTCCTGGTGCAAGTCCAGGTGCCTCAGAAATGTTCTCAGCCTGTATCTCTTTCCCTCAACTTTGGACCAACTTGTTTTTTCCTTTCTTCTTCTACAAACCGTGGGAGGCTCATCCAAAAACCTGTCATCTGTTTTAACAAAAGGGTGAAATAAACATCCCGGCATCATCCTCGGCAACCTGCCACAGAGAAACTGCTGCAAGATATGACAAGACGAATACTGCCTTTAAACGTGATACGAAGAGGAAACGAGTGACGCCCGCTTGGAAGAAGTGGTGTTGGGGCCTCACAGAGCTGATCTGACGGTGGCAGGATGGGGTGCCAGCGTGGCAGTGGGCAGGGGAGGGCTGGGGGATCACCTCCCCTGCACAGCCCTGGCAGCTCTCCCTGGGAAGCAGCATGTGCTCCTTGTGACCCAAAGGGTCTGTTGGTCACACCGAGGGCCCTGTCTTGGCCATCCCTATCAAACCAGGATGAATTTCTGTTGGCCTGGGTGGATAGCACCAGTGTGGCTCTCCCAGGTGGTGTGGAGACAGCATCAGGGCAGCTGCACCTTGCTTTGTTAAATTGACTATAAAAAGGCTGATTTAAAGGCAAGCTGATTAAAAAAAAAAAAAAAAGAAGTAATGCAAGTGGATTTAGATTGAGGCATGAGGAAAAGGCTAAAGAAA
This sequence comes from Limosa lapponica baueri, assembly GCA_002844005.1. NCBI lineage: Eukaryota > Metazoa > Chordata > Aves > Charadriiformes > Scolopacidae > Limosa > Limosa lapponica. The sequence continues at coordinate 705,581 of KZ505650.1, read as the reverse complement.
ACTTGCTACAGAAAACTGGTAAGAGAAAGAGGGCCTGGGGGGAAATAAATGCACTAGAAGGGATGAGAAGAAAGCGTGGTGTGCAAGGCTGTTGAGCTGGAGGCCTTTCAGCCTCATAAGGGCTCTGCAGGCACTCCCGTCCCTGGCTGCTTGGTGTGCAGGGGTTTGGTGCAGGGGTATATCCAGGCATTGGCAGCAGGTGACTTTGACGCCTGGGCATGTGGTTTAGGGGGTGCTCTGATGGCTGAGGTCTCCATCATGTTGCCCTGCTTGGGTCTGCGCTGTGCTGTGCTGCTGCACTTGCAACAAGTGGATCCTTCTAGGGCAAAGCACAGCATGTGAAATGCACTAAAATGTTGTCGTTTAAAGGTGATCTATGGTTTGTCCTTCTAGTTCTTTGCTTTTAAAGCTTCTCGCTCTCAGGGATCCACCATAAACCACAAAAATGTAGCATGCTCTTCTTGGAGAGGCTTGAGTTATTTTGACTCTGTGTCTCTAATCTCAAAAGCACATCAGAGAAATGTACAAAGGATGTAGTATTTTTTGCCCAGCGATATGATCTAAGCATAGATAAAGCATAACTAAAAAGATGACATAACAGGAGGCTAGAGGGAAAGGCACTGAGGTGTTATATTGATGGGTACTGCAGCCTTTGCTAACTTTATGAAGGTTAGTGATGATGATTCTGTATGTAAGTGTCTATATATGTATGCACACATGTACATATGTGTATATACAACCACTCCTTTAGCTCTAGTTGCTAAAAATTCATCCCATAAATAATTTGAGGTGAAAAAGTTTGATGTGATGCTTGATGGTCAAAGGGGATAAGGAGGATGGAAGAGTAAGAGTTTTCCATGGCCACCTTGTTTCCTCTTTGAGCCCTCCAAATACTCCTCAACTGTGTATATTAAAATGGCAGCTCAGGCATACTCTTACATGTATTCCATCAGCTTAAGTCCCTGTCTCTACCAGTTCACTACAGGACATTAGCTGCACTGATGGTAAAAATGCTGCCTGGGACGTGTAAATCTTTGGCTTTCATGGCACCTGTCATTAGGTTCATTAGCTCGGAGCAAACCTTGGGTAGCTCTTATAACCATGACTCGTTACAAAAATATTCTTGTTGTCTGGAGAATGGGAGAAATCCTTGGCTATGTTTCTGCCAGGAGTTCTAATAATTATTTAATCTTTAAAAGCACTTAGATGTTTGGATACCTCTTGATAGAATCACGTATCCCCTTAGCTGTCAAACCACAATAGCACCTTTTCAGCCCTATTGGCGATGCAGTGAAAGATAGTAAAACATCCCTACTGCCTGAACACACTGAGTGACTGGCTCTACCTTTATCAAAGCAAACCACAACAGGTTTCACTACTTGAATGAAATAAAGCCTGAAAGGAGATATGAAAAAGAGACAGTGAGGAGATTAATGCTAGGCTTGATGGAAGACTTCCCAGCCGGCTGCTCCTGCCCAGAAAGTCCCTTAGAAAAGAGAATTAGTGGGTTTTATGCACACATTGGCAGCATTGCTTCACCTGATGCCATCCATGTTCTGCCGTGCTTTCTGTTTGTAGCTATATAGCCTGGCTCACCCTTTCTTTTGTGGCTGCATGGATGGGCTTGTCTTCAGTGTACTGCAGAGTTAGAGTAAGGTGGGGGAAGCAGACAATACTAATATGTCACTGCCTGTCTGAATGGGTGTACAGCTGTGGGAAGGCTTGTAGCCTGCGTGAAAATCTGCGGTGCTCAGAAATCCAGCTCAGTGGCACAGAGGGACATTCCTGTGGGCACTGCTGCCGAGTGTGCTCGGGCAGCCCATGTCGGGCAGGAGGTCAGGCTGGGTGCTGAAGCAGCCAACCTGAGCCACTTGCTCAATAATCTCTAGTCCCTGTTGGCAAACGGTGACAATGCAATGCTCCTTGCTCCTGGCTGGAAGCGATGGCGGTACAGTGCCACCACAGGAGACCTCCGCTTTGTGCTGCCATGTGGTACTCGGAGAAACACAGGCTGTTTTCTCTTTTAGAACAGGGAAGAAACTGCAGATCAGTATTTTGAAGCAAAGTTGGATTTCAGTACTAGTCAGACTTTGTGAACTTCAGCAGACCTGAGTTTGACTTAGTATCTTAAATTCAGGGACGGATCTGTTCTGGACCTCACAATAGTTTCTGTTCCTTGTTTACTCTTTGGGTGGATTGGATAAACTGAGATCATCCTATTTAGATTTTACCACTATAAAGAGGCACAAAATCTGAAGCTTTTCATCCAGACCAGGCAGAACAGACTTTAATGTCTTCAGATATATTGAAACCCAGCTTTAATCTGTTTCTGGTTTTGCAGAATTATAGGCTAACTGAGCTTGCATAAACCCAATATCCAAACTCTTCATCTCATATTGGTTTCCATTACCTACCTTAAAAGTGGGCTATTTTTTAAAGTCACATTAAAACACAGCTTCAGTTACATCCTGTTAATAACTAATCACTTAATTATGACTTTGTGTGAGATCCCACCCCACCAAAGATTGGCATTTAAAGGATTATGCCTGCAGGGGTGAGGACAGTTCAGTTTCAGAGCTGTATCTTCTTGGTGTGACTGTTCCTGACTGATGGTGAACAAAATTGTATTGTGAAATACATGTCCTTATTGGAATTGCTGTTAACTTCATAATTGCTCTGTAATTACTAAAGAGAGAGTATCTTACACTTCTGACAGCCAGGTGCATGTATTGCTTAATCTGTCTCCGTTATTGACTTGGCTCGGTTCCTGCGGGAGCATTCCTATTCTCTTTCAGTTGTGCAATACCAAAACTGACTAAACGGCGCGTCTGCTGTTTTGTTCCTGCTTTGGAGCTAACAACAGGAGCAAACAGAGGTGAACTTTGGAGAAGCTGAAGAGGCTGGTTGGTCCTGAGCTGGGAGCAGGGCATGTCGCTCCTGCCGTGAGCTCCATCCCTCAACAGGCAGCATTGCCAGGAGCTGAGCAGGCTAACAGGAGAGAGGTTAAGGGTCCTCTGGACATCTTCAGGCTGAAATTTGGGTTAAAAAAAAAGTTTCATCTCAAACTGTGATTAAGAGTGGGACAGCAGTGAGACAAACAGTGAGTTGTCAGCAGCTTCAGAAGTGATTCCTGCCCTGGGGGAAGTGCCTTTCGTCTGTTTTGCTGTATGCTGGGTCAGAGCTTATGCTAAAATATCACAGATTGTCAGCTTTGTCTGTGGCTTTGGGAATATTTCAGTGGCCCGCGCTGCATGCACTGGCATTCTAATAGAGCTTTATGAAAGGGCTTTTTTGGTGTAATCCATCAACAGATAAGCCCAGGGAGAAAGAGAAGGAGAATCCAGCGTCTCTCCCAAGAGAGGCAGCAATGAAGATGCATGCATTAAGCATCCTCCTATCCCTTTGGTACACCCAGCATCGCAGGGCCTTTAAGGACCTCATCAAGCACACTGCAAGCTGAACGGGTGTACTGCCTGACAAAAGCTTTTCTTAATACTGTTTTTACTTGTAGAGAATAAAGGTCTTGTCTTGTTCCTTCCTATATCTTTTTTTCCTGAGGAATAAATGTTTCTGGAATACGTGACCAAGGAACAACAATCTCATGGGGGTATTGTCATTTTTTATTGACTTCCCAGTGGAGCAGGAATCAGTGAAACAGGTTACTACAGACATAACTTGCTTGTTATGCAGGTGACAGCCATGCAAAGCTCTGACCAGGCAATATTTTCTCCCAGGACTTTTGTTATGCATCCGAGGCCACCAGTAGTGTTCAGTTCCCATGCAGCAGGACCTGGAGGGTGCTTTTGTTAGCATCCAGCTGAGAGTGGCTGCTGCTCGGGGCCGTGTGTGCCCAGCATCTTTGTTCCTTGCAGCCCAGGCTGCCTGTGGCCTATTTTCTGGGCTTGTTACTGAAAAGTCTTGCACCTCCGGCTGACAAACTGGCTTCATGCTCTCCTCTGCCAGGGAGATGAAGTTCCCCCTTGGGCTGTGGAGACAAAAATCACCCCTTTTGAAGATGTTTCAGTGTCATCTTTCTCTTCAGTCACTGTTTCAAGGTCAGATGGTGCCAGCATGCTCCCTTGTCCTTGGTAGACTGAAAGCATATGAAGCATCTGGCTTCCCCTGGCTTTATCTCAATTGTCTGCTTACCCATATAAAGTAGGGGAGACTCCTTCCGTCCCTCCAAGAGCGAAGAGTGTACTTGGTATTACAATAGGTGGACTTTTCAGTTGCCACAGCTTCCCTTTTCCCATTTCCTCTCTTGTTAGTACCTGTTTTCCTCTGAGAAACCTTTTAGACATGAGAGATACAGCAAAATACCGCTGTGTTTCAGGACATGCTGCAAAACACCAGAAGGGGGAATTTTTTAATGTCAGAAAACAGTTATGTCTTCAAGGCCTCGCAGTCGGTACAGTTCTAGGAACTGCTTTGAACTGGAGAATGATATGAGATTTTTTTTTTTGAGTGACTCATGCTTTTTATAGATTACCAGTTTCGCAGCCTTGGAGGCTGATAAGTCGGTCCACAGAGCAGGTGCAGCAAGCGCCCTGTGGAGGCCTTAGTGTGCACACAGGTACTTTGCTTTAGCATTGCTGCAGGGAGACATGGCTGTGGGGATGCCCTTGACATCAAATTCTATGATTCCATGACTTCTCAACCCCACCGTTGTGCTTGCTGTAGGGGAGCTCCCAGGGCTTTAGGCTGGACATCTGTCTAAATGAGCACAGGGAGAGACTGGAGAGGACAGTCTTAGTGGGAGTGGGGAAGAGAAAGCTGATGTGGGGAGGCTGGAGGATGTAGGAGAGACCTGTGCAGAAGCAGCTGCGTGCTCTGGCGTGGGAAAATGAACTTCACATGCCCACAGGTACACTGTGATGGAACCTGAGTGTGCCCGGAGAGGCACTGAGCTCTGCCCCTTGGCACACCAGTGTCTGAAGGGAAGCTCGAAAGGGCTTTATACACAGCCTGCTTTGTGCACAGTGTGTTGTTATTGCTGCTGTACCTTCCTTCCCTTCCAGGAAACTTATGACTTCTTGTAAGACTTTTGCCAGTAAATTGAAGTGGAAGGGGTGGGAAGTTGAGAGAAGATGTAAATGCAGCATGACCGTGCTTTATTAGATAGTTACTAGATAGTTATTGTTTCAGCTTGGGGTTAATGCCTGAATCTAAGTGTGACTTTGCAGTAATTTACAACACACTAGCTTTTGGAGCTGCAACACTCTTTCTTCTTTTCCTCTGGCTGTGGCATGCTCCTAAATATCCTCCTTTCAAATACCATGTCCAGGTGCTTTCTCAACACATGCAGAGCAAATGTGAGGCCTGGTTCTTCTCCAGGAAAGCTGCTTGGACCTTTGATTCTGTCATCAGCCAGATGAGAGTCATCTCCTTTATGCCTGCTCCTATTCCCAGTCTCCTCCGGAGCACAGTTTCTCCCAGATGCTTGGTTCCCACTGGAAATGAAGTTCACATAGGAGCATTTTTAATAGGTTCCTGACAAACTTTGGTCCCACAGCTGGGCTAAGTGATGGCAGGAGGCCTCCCTCTCTCTGGGTACTGTGCCCCATGCCATGTGTCTCAGCATCGCCCATCGGTGATACACCTCCTGGTATCAGGATGCACCTTGGCCTCGGAAAATATGAAAGGCCTCATCCTGCAGACCTTTGCAGGCAACTCTTTCTTTATAACTTTCTCTATAGTGTTTGGAGGCAGGGGTTTGTATGGCAGTGGGAAGATGGCACCCATTTGCTGCTGCCTCTCAATTACCTTGAGGCAAGTTAGCCAGGTTGTTGATTAACTGTGCACTAAAGCCCAGCAATTACAGAGCCATTATAGATATGCCATTATGTACATCCTTATGTTTATGACTTCATTCTTTCCTAACCCCCTTTCTCAAAGGCAAATACACTGAACACTTGGTGTTCTTGCAGCCCGGGCTGACACAGGCTTTGTGTGACCTGCCTTTCTCCTGAATGGGACATGCCCTCCTGCCCGCTATCTGCCCATCCACCCTGGGTCTTGGGAGGATGCCTGGGACTGAGAGACCTCAGGGAGATGCCTGTCGGTGCAGCTGGGCATGGGCTGGGGTAGCAGAGGACCTTACCTATGCTGCCGTGAGCACTGCACGCTTCGGTGCAAACACCAGCCAGTGGTTGCCGGGGCTCGGCTCTGCTGGGGCTCCCCAAAACCAAAGCAGGGCTTGGTGTCGGGAAGGAGGGTGTAAGAGCAGACGCTGTCTCACAACTGCTGAGTGCTGGTGGCAGAGGAAGAGTGGAGTAAACACTCCCCAGGCAGAGGTGGAGGCTGGAGCCTGTTGCTAAACGGCGACGGATGCTCCCTGTGCAAAGGGCCGACAGAGTGTGGTGTTGGGATTGGCAGGCACACCACGGAGGTGTTTTATTTCCCCTTGGTCTGGGAGCTGGCAGCCCGTGCACATGTGATACAGGCCAGGCCAGTGAGGGGAAGAGCCACCTCTTCCCCCTGCTCTCTCGCTGGCAGGTTTGCTGTCAGGAGCCGGAGACTGGGGCGCGATGGTGCGTGGGGTTGTGCCGCTCGGCTGTCAGGGGAACCAGTGCACATCGGCTTGCAGAGCTGCTCCCAGTGTTTTCTCATCAGCTGGCTGATTTCTCTCTTAACGAGCATGCTATATTGGCATGGTGGTCAAATGAATGCAGAAAGCGTTGGGAAATGCGTGTTTACTTTAAGACAGCTGGAGATTTAGCATGGTTCACAGAAACACCCATCGCTGAGAAAGTATTCATAAAATCAACCAGCCACTTGCGCTAGCTTAACACTTCCACTTCTGGCCAGGACAAGGAAGTGCCAGCTCCTTGGGAAAACAAGTGACCAGGCTCACTCAGGTGTATCTGAACTGTAGGAGGAATTTGGCTACAAACCAGTTCTGATTCAGCCTGAGGAACCCATTCCCTCAGCATTCATGCTGGCTGCAAGTGGCTGAGGTCAAAACCCCCAGTGACAGCAGGCAAGGGACTTTTGGCAGGCTTGGGGGAGTGTGAAGGAGAAAAGGGGAAAGATAAATCCAGACCTGGATTTTGCAATCCTTTTCAAAACCCAGAGCCAAACGTCGCTGAAATGGGGGATACCGTGGGTACAAAGTTCACCTCTCAGGCCTGTCTCCCATGCTTTTCTTTTTACCCAAAGGTTTGCCACTGAGCTTGTAAGCAGAAAATAAACTTGATGACTTTGACCCCAGCAAGTCTCTGTGCACGTGGCAATGGCCCCCGTGTGTATCAGCAGCGCTTGGGAAAAGCAGTGCTGCAGCGCTTGGGAAAAGCAGTTTTGGCACAGGCCGAGGCCGGAAGGCACTGGTCCTGGGCAGGGGAACAGCACTGGCTGTGCTTAGTGCCAAGCTCAAACCACTGCTGCCACTGGAGAGGTGGCCAGGCCAAGGCAAGGGGAACTTCAGAGGGGCATAGATCCTTGGAAAATCCTCCTTCCTTCTCCCTGGAGCTGTGCACTGCAGCGGGCACAGGCCAGCAGATGTTTCACTGGTGGTAGCCTTCTTCCATGGTCTCAAATTCCCAAGTTCAGCCCTTCTTTCTCCCTTCTCCCCTTTGCAACTAAAAAACATAATCCATCCACTCCCTAATATCTACAGACTTTTGGGAGGTGCAGAGTTAACAAGGTGGATTTTGAAGCAGAGTGTAGTTTGAGCCTGAAAAAAGCAGAAAATACAGGACTGAACACTGAGTGCAGCCTTCCTGTGGCACATCCTCACCTGCATCAGGGCACCCTGCTGTCAGAAGGAAACACTCCCGCCCAAAGCATACACTGACACCCTCTCCCTTTGCAAGCAGAATTAATCATACTTATGTGCCATATTCCATTTTAATTTTTATTGCACGGTCCAAGATTAATGGTTAATGTAGTCTCCACTATATTACAATGGAGTGCTTTGAATAACTATTAACTTTGCAGTTAACTGAAAGAAAATTGTTAATCATCTACAAGCTTATGTTGCATAAAAATCATTCTCTGTAACCTTCTCGGGACTGTGGGAGAGCCCTTTCCCCAATGCTGACCTTCAACGACACCTGCTACCTGCAGCCTGCAAAACACCGAAGATCATACTACACGGGCTTATCTGCTAGCCAAGGTCATAAACTACGTGAACCGGTGGAGCACAACTTATGTTTCTTGGTGTTGATCCAACATCCAGCTCTCCTGCTAGCAAAGATACAGTTGCTCCGGGTCCTCAGAAAGCACCTAATGAGTGGTTTTGTTTGTGGGTTAGTTGGTTGTTTTTTTTTTTTTTTTTTTTCAAGTCAGCAAGTTAAGGCTAATCTGCGGAGTGCTGGGTGTTGCTGGGACACACGCTGTGGCAGTACAGCCTGTCCTTCCCCCCGCACAAGACGTGCGCAGCCCGGCACGTGTGTGTGTGTGTTGCTGCGGTTCAGTGGCAGGGTTAGGGCTGCCTGCCCTGGGGACCAGCGCTCCTTCGGGCATGCCGGGGGTGGGGGGGCACCTTGGGAATTAGGCATCCCCCCATGGTGCAGAAAAGCCTGCTGGCACCGCCGGCGTGGGGTGGCAGCTTCTGCTGCTTTCTGCCTCCCTGTGGAACCGCTGCAAGCGGCTGAGGAGCTTGGCTGCAGAGGTGCAGGCTCCCTGTCAGGCGGTTCCATGCAGGAGGCTTGCATCCAGCCATCCATTCAGGAAATAAATCACCCGCTGTTTGTGAAGTAGGAGGGAAGCACTTGGGACGGTGAAAGATTAGCCTGTGCGCCTCGCAAAACTCCCCTTCTGGCTGTAAAGATGGACTGCGGATGTTGTGTTTTTTAGTTCTTTAAATGATTATTTCTGTGCCAGACTTATTAGGCAAGGTATTGTTGGGATCTTGGCAGGGAGATAAATGTGGCTGCAGGCTTTGCAGTCGTTCCTCTCCGCATCTGGTCACTGTCAGGCCCTCAGCTAATAGGCCGAGGACTGTGTGCTACAGTAAACAGCCTCTGCAGCTGGTAGGGGCTAAATGTAACTATATATTGCTCCAAATACAAACATTTCCACATTAGGCATTGCGTGTCCTCCCCCAGCACAGAGCTGCAGCCATTGACCTCGGGAGCCTGCACTGCATCATCTCACCCCGGCTTCTCCTTGGCCAGCAAATCCTGTCTCTTTTTAAGGCTGTGGCTCTTGAAAGTGAGAGCAACAACCCGAGCTCGGGTCAAGCGTAACGTGGCCAAGCATTGTGCAACCTCCTGCATGTGGTCCCAGTGCCGAATGGCCAGGAGCCACGGGGTGGCGGAGGTGGGAGTCTGACAAGGAAGGACTTACTGGGGATAGGGGGTGGTCAGCAAGGTGGGGAGAAACGGGTGGTCCTGGGCAGCAGGGAGCTGTGGCAGGAAGGGTTTTGGAAGAAGGCAGAGATAGCTCCAGGATATCCTAGGACTTTCTAGACATCTCCGACAGGGCCCTCCCAAGCACTGCAGAGAGGTGGGCAGGGGCTCGGAGCCCCTCTTGGCTCTTGCTTGGGCTTCAGGCAAGTTCCTTTGCATGCAAACCTGAAGCCCCGTCTGTGCAGGTGTCCCAGTACAGTGCTCAGCTTCATCCTCTCTTCCTCCTCCCCTGCTATTTGCTTCCGTCTGCTGTCCAGGGCTGGGAGCCTGACTGATTGCAATGAGGTGTTTGCTAAACTTGTCTCCTGAGAAAGACAACCATGTCTCATCAGCTGGAGCCTTTGGCCACCTCTGTGATAAAAATAAAATCAGCTTCCATCCAGCATCTGCAGGAGCGCTCACTCACGCCCAAGGGGAGTCCATGAGTGGAAGGGGTTCTGCTCTTTTCTGGTCTTGCCTGTTCCCCAGTCGCCACGAAGGTCCATCCTTCTGTGCTGGCTCAGGTTAACTGGGTGGATGACAGGGTTCAGGGAGGCTTTCACCCCGACACAGCAGCTGGCTGTCTGAAAGCAAACTCCCCAGGAGGCTTTTCCAAGACCCGGCATCCAATGTGGCAGGTCTGTCCTGGACACCAGCCCCCGCTTTGGAAATTCAGCTGACCGGGCCCTGCTTAAATACGTTCTGATTAATTAAGTGTTAGCCCATTTACATCAGCCCTCCAGCCTGCTTGTCCGCTGTGCAGCAAACTACTGCTCAGTGCTGCAGGAAAGAAAGAGGCCTTTTGCTGTTTGGCTGACTCCCGGCTGGATCAGCTGGCCAGGTGCATGGCCAATTTCCATTGCTGCTTTGAAGCTGAGAAGTATTTTGAAAAGAATAGAGCCTTTAGCCCCGTAAGTAAAAGCCATTTATCTTAGGATGAAAAAGTGCTGGCATGGAAAAATTCCAATGCTATGAAAGTCTCTTTTCCTGAATGTCTTGGATACTTGCTGGATTAGGTTCACTGGTAAGGAGCTCGGAGTTATGAATGTCTCTTTTACAGAAAAGAGCTGCAGAAGGAAAAGGCAAGCACTGGCATGCTTGTAAGTGGGACAGAGTGAGATTCCCCACGGACTAGACATTTCTAAGATTGCTTTTAGAGGTACAGTCAGTAATGCTGCAGCGAGCCGAGGTGGTAGTAAATACCCTATCGTAACCATAGCCGTTACCATTTCCCAAGGGTATAGTATCAGCAGAATACCTTATATAAACAAAAGCAAAGCTCTATTGGCTTTGCTCTGCATGGCTGTTTAATAACACTTTGTGCTCCATACAGAGAGCATCAGAGTGTTTTATAGACACTAATGAAATTAGCCTCACGATGCTCTGGTGAGGTGAGGATGTGTTGTTAGCCCTTTCCCTGGGCTGAGCATGCGTGTGGTGCAGGACTCCCAGCTACGTGGGGTGCATGTGCCTGTGCGTTCCAGCAGGAGACACCCTGGTGGGATGGGACCTTCTGCAGCTCCTGGTCTGCTCCATCACTGCCTCCCTGGATGGTTTTTGCTGCCTGGCACCGAGGGTGGGTGCGGGAGGAGGTGGCAATGGCAGCAAGCATGCTGCTGTGTCACCCTCCTGCAAGGCACAGGCTTTACCCTGGGTCAGAGCAATTTCCCACCACCCAAGGTCTGATGAACAGACAGAAAACTAAAATTCTCCTCTTGGTCGCTCAGGGTGTCTCTGCTGAATTTCAGGACCTAATGTCAGCTTGTAGTGGTTGAGCTCCAGGACTTTTCCTACAGCCAGTGACTCCAAACAGCAGCCTGGATAGTGGGGCTGCTGGAGCAGAGCATCTCTCACTTGCATGGCTATGATATCTTTGGGTGAAAGATGGGATGTTCACTGCAGTTGTGCAATGATCCTGCCATTCTCATGCACAGTAGCCCCAGTTTTGTCACAAACATCAGCGTTGGCCCCGGGGTTGTTATTGGAGCTACCACAGATGCTTTGCTTTAAATAGATCCTAAGCAAAACTCACTGTTTGTTTTTCTTGACATGGTACTGACTGGTGCTTTCCAAGAAACAAGGGAAAAAAAGCTGGATTCACAGTGGTGACTTTGACTCCATCTGGCAAAAGTAAACTGATCTCCTAAGTAAGAAAGGCACAGCCATGAAGAGGAAAAGTAAACAGGTCACTGCGAGAAGCAGCCTGTTCCTTCTGACCCAGCGGCTGCAAAAATCTCACTGGTGCTTGGTTAGAAAATCCCTCCATTTTTAGGATTTGCTCTGTCACAAGAATACCAAAGGGCTTTCCAGATACATGAGATTTGCATATGGAGTTTCATAGTGGATTTCATAAAGTTTGCTGCACTTTACCTCACTCTGCTAGGTAAATATTTTCCTTCCAAATCATTTACCTTTCTGGGCCACATGGCCCATGAAGCTGGTAGGCTTGTGCCCGTTGCAGGGGTGAATTTCTGATAGAGTGGACTGGGGAGCAGAGGTCCTGGGGAACAGGAGATGTGCCGGGTGCCCCCCATCCTGCCCCCCCCCTCCCCCAACCATGCTGCATTCCCCCTGTGGATTCTGCAGGGTTGTGGTGGCATGGGAGCTTGGACGAAGGGCTGAGACATTTCTCCAAGTTGGGCACTGGTGAAGGCACTTGTTTTGGAGCTCTCTGGTGGGAGGTCTGGACTTGGGGTAGCTCAGATGGGTACCCCTGGAAGTCTGCATCTCCTAGAGCTAAAGGGGAGCTACCATGCATCCTGGGGGAAGAAAATCCTGGGAGCCCCTCAGAACTTTTCCTATATTTTCTTTGCTGTGTTACTGTTTTCTGGCTGGAGGTTCAGCCAGCAGGAGCCGAGAAACTGCCCTGCCTGCGCAGTACTAACACACAGGACATTGAAAATGGTACCAGTGATTCAGAGTGGAAGAAAAACGCCACACTCAGGCTTGAGCCCTGTTATGAAATGAAGGAATGAAAATAGCACTTTTTAGCATCGCCTCCATAGTCTGACTCGCTGCATCCTTCTAAAGATTTGTTGGCTGGTGTCTGCCTGCAGCGCTGCCTGTGCTCTGTGGTTCCACAGGGCTCTCTGCTTGGCTGGCGTTGGGCTGCTGGGGTACGGCTGCCAGGGCAAGAGGCAAATCCCAGTGCTCAGGGCTTCAGCCCTGATGAGTCACCAGCGTTTGGCCAGCAGTGAGCTCAGGCTGCAGCTTTTGGGTAGACCTTTCTGAGCCTCTCCCTCCAACTGCTCATAGGCGCTTGGAGATGCGGTCTGGTTTGTCTGGGAAGGGGTGTTGAACCTGGGCTTTTCTATCAGTGGGAAGCTGACTTAGGAAGGCTTTGTGTGAACTGCTGTGATCTGCTCAGGTTTAGACCTGAGGCAGGGGGGTTCTGGCAGGTTTTACTGCTGCAGGTTGCAGCCAAGCTGGGAGAGGCAACAGCACACAAAGATGCAGTGAGGGCTCAAGACGATGTTTCCCTCTTCCTCAGCCAGAGGTCTGAACCCTTCATGAAGTGGCCACTCTGACTAGTCCACATCTAAAATCATGAACTTTGCTTAAGGAAGAGGTGGAAGTCTAGTCTTGGGGAGAACTCTGTGCTTTGGAGGTAATTATTTTCATCATGGGCAGAGCCAAACCCCATATTGCAACATAGGCTGAAACATGGATGTACTCACAGGCTTCATCAGGTCTGGATCTAAATTTTGTGACTGGTTCTTTCTTAATGACTGGCTGGACCACACACTCTTGAAATCCAAACTGTCCATCTCCTGAAGCTCCACCTCTGGAGAGAAGTTGCCAAGAGCATTACCTATACACAGCACATCGAGTGGGCTTCTCATTGTGGTGGTGGTGGAAAACACTGCTTAGTTTTATTTTAGGGCTATGTTCACACATCTTATTAGGCATACCAGAAATGCCAGGGAGAGCTCAGGCCAGGTTTTGTTGTCTGTGCCAGCCAGCGAGGTGTGGAGGGAGCTTGAGGCTCCTGGGCAGGCTCTGCCCCACCTGCTGCTAATTAGAACAAAACTTAATTTTGAGGGATGCTTTTACAAATTCTGTTATCACAACATGTAACATTGCCAACAGTAGGCAGTCTTGATGTATAGGTAGAAAACCCGTCTTCATCTGAGCTGACCTCTGGCCTCCTGTAACACTGCTTAGAATTTGGGCTTTTTATCATCTGAATGAGAAGGTTCTGGTACTTCCCGCTTGGGTTTTTTTCTCCTGTCTGTAGTGCCCGGAATATGTGTTAACAGTCTATTGATGGAAATGATAATTAGGGGATTTGTCATGAGAAATGAGCATGAACTTTTCAAGCTGTCAGTCAAAAAAAGGTTTTTTACAGTCAACTCTTGATTATCCGTGGGTGCATTATCTGAGCTGCAGATTAGATGTGCCATGTTTAAAAAACCCAGAACTCTTTCAGAGCCATTATAAAGTATAATGCACAGCTTTTTTTTTTTCTTTTTATTTATAACCCCATACTGCATCTTAAACTTGATTTTTCAAAGGTAAAGGTATTAAAGCACTACATTCCTGAGGCCTTATTTACATGTATTTTGTATTATTTGTTTTGCTTTTCTTTTTTTTACCCTCATTACCCCGGATACTGAAAGCTGAGCATATCTGATTATAGCATCTGTGGAGGAGGGCATGTGACACGGTAACCTTTCCCCAGCTGTTTTCTTTTCTTCTGGTGCTGCATAAGAGTTTCTGCAGTGTGATGTTGCACAGCCAGATGGGCTGGAGAGGAAGAGGGAGCGCTATGCTGTGGAAAAAAAATATATAATATCTATACCTGAAGGAGCATGAGTGAGTGACAAACAGCTGAAAGAGAAGGGATGTCTTGGAAACCATTTGTCAGGCTGGAGAAGCGGCGGCTTGTTAAAAACATGCCTGTTCAGTTAAAAGGATGAATTGACAGACGAAGGCTCAGTGCAAATTCGGCTGCCATCACTTCAAAAGCCCTTACAGCTGAATCAGCAAATTTCTGTTTCCATACATAATGGATGCAGCCAGCGTGCCATTACGATGCCCACAACAAGACTTGCATTAAACTCCTTAAATTAGCTGTTTATGATAGTCACACTCTATAGCTGTAGCTTGTTTTTTCCCAGGCCTCCTTCCCTTCTGATGCCTTTTGTTTTTGCAGCCCTGGGAACAGCTGCCGAAGCAGGGATTTTGGGGAGGGAGCGGTACAGTCTCAGCGCTACCCGTGCCGAGATTCTCAGCTGTGCCTTTCACACTCTCTTTGGCCCGTCCGTTGACTGCAAGTCCCACCAACCTGTGCCAGTGCTGCCTGTGCCCACCATTAGCCAGGGTCCAGGGTCTGGCAGTGGTGGTGGACCGACCCACACGGCCCCAGCGTGCAGGAGCACAGATCCACAGTGCTGTGCACTTTCTCACCATGCTTGTCCCTGCTTCTTCCTTGTCGTCTCTTTGCTGCCTCTGCTGTCAGAAACACCTTTCCTCTGCCACCACCTCTTCCCAAGCATTCCCACGTCTCCCCAGCCCAGAGCTGCTGCCCTGTTCTCCTCCTGGCGTGCTGTGGCTTGGGGCATGTGCTCCTCCTGCCTGGCTTAAACTCCATCCCTATCAGTGCTGGGTACAGCTAGTGCTAGAGAGGGACCCAAATCAACCCCACCCAGACCTTGGCAACATTTGGGTCCAGATCCCTGGTTTGATTAAAAAGCTCTCTAAGAAGTGACACCTGGTATTTTTTGGTGTTGCTTGAAGAGTTTGAAATTAGCTCAGGATTTTCACAAAAACAAGTCGTGCTGACTGAAGTATTATTGAATGGTTGTCAACATTAATCCAAAACCTACTGCCCTATAATAGTTTTACTCTTTTTTTTTTTTTTTTTTGAGCTGAAGGAATGGAGAAGGAATAAGAAACAGTAAAAAAACCAAATAGACTTTTTCTGTGAAAACAGAAAAAAATAATAAAGCTGGCACTTTTTTATTCCAACTAGAATGTTTTCTGAAAGCAACTTTTGGCTGAAATTTTTCTTAAAAAGTGTTGGCTGAGAAATGTCAACCAGCTCTAATATCTTATGAAAGATGTTGCACTTAATAAAACTGCAGGCAGGCAGAAACAATATACCCATTCATCTCTGCTTAGCCCCGCGCTCCCTTTCCCTGCTGCCCTGCTCGCTCCCTCAGGCGCGAGCCCTGTCTGGTGACATGAGCCCTTCCACTGGCTTTGGTGGGATTTCTGGGCTAAGAAGTCATGCTGTGAGCCACGGCCACAGGGCAGCAGCCTGCAGCAGCTCAGGGAAGCAAACATCCCTGGACTGGGGGACGTACAGCATCTCTGCCATGGGCAGTGGGACCTGCGACAGCTCCTATGGACGTGCCACGTGGAGGCCAGTAAAACACAGGGAGCAAGCAGCGGTGCCGGCTAATCCCCATTTCCTCAAACAGGCTTTTTCCCTCCCTCTCTTGGCCCTGGGGATATGTAAAAGCTGGCTGTGCTGCGGGAGAAACACGGTCCCGGGGAGCTGGAGGAGGAAGGAGGGAGCAGCTGGGGGCTTGGCTGGAGTACAGCACCTTTTGCAGGGGCAGCCGTGGGGCAGAGCTGGCTCCGGGGCCTTCCCCTGCTGCCCCGCTCCAGAGGTGGGACCGTGGGGACTGCAAAGAGCTTACTGCAGGCACAAGCAACGTTTCTGTTTGCTGTGCTATTTCGGGAAGTTTTTCATAAGGTAAATAGGGGCCCCCTCTTGATTCATTGAGGTCATTAGTAAACTGTAGGATGGTATTTACATTGCTAAGGTATTCGCACAAGCTCTCTCCCAGACGGCAAGTTCACCAGGGAGGAGGTGACCTTCAGTGTTTCTTGTTTTGCCCTGTATCTGGCATGCGGGGGGCCTGCCTGTTTGACTGGAGTGCCTGGGTACTGTAATCAAAATAAATCATCCTTATCGTCGCTGGTGGTGATACTGCAATGGAAACAGAAACAGGCGCCTACTTTGCACTTTGTGAAAATGACATCATTGTGAGGAACAGGATGGGAGGTCAGAGGATGAACTCCAGGCGGCTGCTGCCTCCGCCTTTCCTGAGCCTGGCTCTCCTGCCCAGTTTGGCTGGGGCATGGACGAACCACTATGTGTGAATGGGGAGCTGGTCTGCTGTCCAAATTAAAGCAAATAACAACAAGGAAGTATTTCTAATGAGAGAAAAGGAGAGAGCGTGGTGATGTTCTGGTTCAGCCTATCACATTTTTTGTAGCAAAATTGACAAAAGAACCCTCCCAAACCCTCTGTCTCTTCCCTCCCTGGGTAAACCACAAAACACAACTTTTCATTTTGGTTGCCTGGTCTGCTTTGGAGGAAAAGAAGTGTTCAGTGAGTAGTGAAACTATTTAAGACTGCTTTTTTTCCTGTGGATTTATATGGTTCTCATCGTGTGGAGGGCTGGCTTTGACTGAATTCTCATAATACTGAAGAAAATGAGCACTCAGAGAATCTACTCACACTAGCACTGCTATGGATACCATAATCATAGGAAAAAACTTCACAGTTTGCATGTATTAAACCCCAGCAGTTCCATTTAAGAGCAGATCATGGGCTGAAGACTGAATTCTCTGATGCCCAATAAGGTGTAATAATTCTTTTCCTTCAAAGCGGGATTTGTAGAGACCCTGTCCAGCTGCATATTTTCATGAAGCTTGTAGCAGCAACTTCCTATCTCAGAGGCTGAAATGTTTCAAAGAGGATTTTCTGGTTGGTGTCAAGGAGAACAGATGTGGGAAAGGTGGGGAGATGTGCAGGGAAGAAAGGGCTTGTGCTTGAAGCAAAGCCAGGTGAAGCAGGTCCTGTCTCTGACTGTGAGCAAGGCACACAGGCTGCTCATGCCTCCGCTGCCTGGCCATAAGGCAGGGATGAGCACAAGTGACATTTGCACTCAGGCTGTTGAGCACTTTGGTCTCCTTGGGTAGGAGATGTCTCTCCTTTGCTGCAGGCCCTTCAAACCCCAGGCTAAGGTGCTGGCTCCTTCACTGTCTCTTGTGGTCCTGTCCCTTTCCTGCCTGGGAGAGGGTAATCACGGACATCCCAGCTGCAGGGTAAGCCAGGGAAGGCTCCCCCCTTGGTGAGCCACCCCGTGCTCCCCAGTGATGCTCTGCACTCTGGCAGGACTAGGCAAAGGGCTTTAAGATGAGTTGCTTTAATGCTTCCACGCTCCTCCTTTTCTTCCTGCCTCAAAGAGACAAACCTTAGCTTTGAAGTCTTTGAAACGACATCAAAGGACGAGATTTCCAGAGGAGCTTAAGGGAGTTGGGTGCACTCATCCCATTGATGGTCAACAGGAGATGGGTGCTTAATCCCTGAGGTGCTGGGGAGGAAGCGAGAAGCAGTTGGCAGCTCAGTGGCTTTGTAAAAGGCAGATCCTGCCTTTTTTCTGAAGATAAAACATGATGGATTTGAAGATGATGTCCAAAACTCAGGTTTGCTGTGAAAACTGCCAACTGCTTTTTAAAGGAAAAGCACTTAAAAACAGCCTGAGATTTTGCCCCATCCAGAAGATGGTAATTGATCTGATGATAACTCAGGTGCTGCCACTTGCTCTCCCCTCTGCGGCACTGCGCGTGTAGCATAACCTTGCTGGAAACCTGAAAGCCTCTCAACATGGAGGCTGTTACCCGTGGAGGCAGTATCGCTTCTCTGTCCCTTTTTGCGTCATCTTTTAGTGCAGCCCATGTTACTTTTTGACAGGGGGATCACCACCCCTTTGCTTCTGCTGGTGAATATTAAACCCGGGTGGTTTCACTCTGCCACCCTCGAGGGGAGAAGCGGGGGCAGCCTGCACCATCGGGACCTTCTCACCGCCACCGGCGTCAACGCTGGCCAGCTGCTCGGGACCCTGAGGTGCAGACAGGACTTGTCGGGAGCTGTAAACACTGTTTCGGCTGAGCCTGCTCAGAGCGACGTGCCACCAGGCGAGCCAGCCTGTGAGGCGTGGGGCTACTGCTGGTCCCCGACCTCGGGGCTGCCCTGGGCTGAGCTGTGCGGAGAGGCAGTGGGAGGGGGCTGCGGCCGAGGGTGGCCGTCAATGGGCTCCCGCAAAAAGGCAAAGGAAACTTGGCTGCGGCCTTGCTGTTGTGCTATTTTTGTTCAAGGTAATAACAGGAACTCCACTGTAAATAAAAATAGACAAGTGAAGAATTTCCCAAGTCTGTCTTTGCTCATTTCTTTCCTGGTGAGGAATTATCCCACTCCAGAAGAGTAAATCCTTCTTGTCTGCTCCTTGGAAACGGGGACAATAACACTGGAAGGGAAAGAAGAGATTACGGAGCTGTCACGAGGGTGACAGCAACATATCGTACACTGTGTGCCAAAAATGCATCCTCTAAAGCAAATAATAGCCATGCTCTGCGGGGCTCGTCCTGACAACGTGAGGGCAGGCAGAGCCAGTCTCAGCCACTCTTTGTGCCAGCCGCCCTGCCAAGGCTGTGCTGAGCCTGCCCGGCTGCCCGCAGGGACCCGCAGCTGGCTCTTGGGGTGGCTCCACCGCTTCGCTCCCCTCCTGCCCGTCACCCACTCTTCAGCAGCACTGCACCTTCAGCAGCACAGAGCATTCCTGCCTCAGCCGATAACCAAACAAGGTGTGGGGGGTGTGAGCTTCTTTCCCTGATGAAGGGCAACAAAGCTGGTGAAGGGTCTGGAGACCAAGTCTTATGAGGAGCAGCTGAGGGTTGTGTAGTCTGGAGAAGAAGAGGCTGAGGGGAGTCCTCCTGAAAGGAGGTTGTATAGAGGTGGGGATTGGTCTCTTCTCCCAAGTAACATGCAATAGGACAAGAGGAAATGGTCTCAAGTTGTGCCAGGGGAGGTTTAGATTGGATATTAGGAAAAATTTTTTCACCAAAAGGGTTATCAAACATTGGAATGGGCTGCCCAGGGAAGTGGTGGAATCGCCATCCCTCGAGGTATTTAAAAGATGGCTAGACATGGTATTTAGGGACATGGTTTAGTGATGGTTTTTTGGCAGAGTTAGATTGATGGTTGGACTCTATGATCTTAAAGGTCCCTTCCAACCTAGACAATTCTATTCTTCTATGATATCTAGTGTCTTTTCACAAAAGACATCCTTTTGCTGCAAAGTCTGAATTTCTGGGGTACTTTTTTCTTCCCATATGAGCCAGGGAGCTGAGACTCTCCCACCTTTGCCCACTGAATGTGTCTTTTGGTTAATAACTACTGCTGTAATCAGAAAAGTGCATTAACCACACTATTCCCACAGAACCATGAGACTGCCAAGCACTGGATTAACTGACCCTAACATCTTGTCACAGTCTGTCTGCCTTTCCGATGGTGCTAAAGGCTGCTTGCTTGCTCCATTTCAAGTGTTCTTAGTGTTCGAGGAAATCCCAAGCCACCTGGAAAGACAGTTTACCAGGACCCCCAGCAGCTGCTTTGAGGACCCTGCAATGTGCTGCAGACCGCAGTGAGGATGGGATGTGGGAGGGTCAGAGGGAGCGCCACCAGGGGTTTGCAGGGAGAGTTAGTGACTCACCAGGGGTGGGAGTCTTGTTAAAGCTGTCACACGGAGGTAGCATCAAAAGCTCACCCAGTTTCAGATGTTGATTTTTCCATGCTCGGCTATTCATGGCTACAATAACAAGGTGGCTAAACCCACTATTATTGTCTGTGCAGAAAGTGAAGGACAAAGGATGTCTACTCGCAGAAGTAAATACAGAAATGTTGTGGGGGTTTTTTTGCATGCTTGTAAGCAGTAAGGTAGTATTTCCAAGCTCCTTATTTTTGAGAAGTTTAATTATGCTTTAACTGAAACAAAAATGTGAAGACATAGAAGGCAATATATCTTCTCTGAAAGTACATTAACCATTTTTTTAATAGAAACCAGTCACTGATATTGGAGGATAGATGCTTTGAAGAAAGAAGGGAGGTGAGGTTGTTGTTTCTGCCCCCAAATCCCTGCCACCCTATGATCAAACTTCTGATCAAAGTTTACAAAGTTTGAAACTGCAGAGCAAAGAGAAATGCAAAGCAGCTTGTGAATGAAGAGGTGTGAAACCGAGGGTGTGAAACAGCAGATCTGATCTGTCGGGTCAGCTTTCTCTATCTACTGAGATGTAACCCACAGAAGATCAGGAAACTCTGCCATACAACATTTGGACTTGAGAATATTTTAAAAGGCCTGTATGCATGTAGTCACTGGCACCATGGGAGATGGGTACCCAGGGAAAGAGGGATGTGTGTGCGTATGAAACCTTGCTAGCAGAGATAACCAGCTCTGAGAAGCTGAATAAGGCCTGAGAAGTCCAAGTTCTGTCCTTACTTATGAATGCAGCTTTTGTCGATGGCTGTGGATATTTGAAGGATAAAGTGCACGGATGGTCTCACTCCCTTTCTGCCTCCTGCTGTCTGCATAACTGACAGAGCGGCTCTGGTGTTCAAGTCATCTCAGCAGATGTTTAGCTCCTCCATGCCTCTACCCCAGTTGCCTTACTGAGGAGCAGAAGACAATTGTGACTGACAGGAAGTGCTGCAGTAGAAAAAGTGGGTGGTGGTTCTAATTTAGGAATGCTCTCTAATTTTACCCATGCTCTCTAATTTTACTTGTTTTCTCTCTAATTTAGGGATTTAGTGCACATTGGTTGGCTAAAGCTTAATACAGACAATGCAGAAAGGTGCTGTGCTCATCCACTGCCTTGCTGAAGCCTGAATTTTCACAACAGCCTGCTGCTACCACTGCTTAGGAGCAGGATCTTTACTGAGTACATTACTTTTATGCTTGTCAAGCATTTCCAGAAGGAAATCTTTGTATTTAAAGATTTTTTCTGAAGTTTATGATCAAAAATATTCTCAGCTCAAAGCTTAGCCCTCTGATGTAGTAGGCTTTTTTTCATCATGGCATCAGTCTAGCCAAGCACTTACATCCATGCTTAAGTTTAAGTGCATGCCTAATAGAGTTAAAAACAGCTTCAGGAGTGTCCCTTGCTGCCCTACTGAACAGGCACAGGCGATGTGTAAATGTAGTTGTCTTGCTGAATCAGAGCTAAGTGATAATATGCTCCCACTAGCTGAGACGGAGCAGTGAACTGCATGTGTTAACAAGGTGAGATTTCAGAGTGGAGGTGATGTTAGAGGACAGGGAAACCAGCTTTTAATAGCATTCACTGCACCTTGACATAGCTGCAAGACAAGAGCCTGAGCTGGAAGGGTAGGATTTTGAGACATCACTTGGAAGAGGTCTGGGCCTTTTGCATCTTTATTGGCTTTCTGTGCAGGCATACAGTGGGGAAGGTTTCTTCTGTTCTCATGTCTGCAGTCACACATCTTAGTTTCTCGTGGTAGGACAAATAGGCCACCAAGAACAGAAAGTAGGACATTTGGCCTCTCTCCTCTATGGGAGGTGCAGTGCAGACTGGCTTCTGAGAACTAGGACAGTACCTCCAAAAGTAGAACAGCTGGTCACCCCTTTCCTGTGTGTGTTTCCTTACAAATATATCCTCTCAAGCTCAAGATTTAAGAGAATTTTTTTGGCCTACTTAAGGAAATATTTTCTGAAAATAGGGACAGATACTCTGGAACAGACCAAAACCTCTGCTTTCCTTCTGGAGCACCAAGTGGAGCTAGCAATCGGAGGAGCCACGTGCTGGGCAAATAAACCCAACAGGTGCTCTGCATCACTGCTTGCATATGGAGCGATACCACAATGACAAATCTGCCCTCCTTGGCCAGGAGGTGTTCACTTTTCAGCAGCAGAATACGGACAGAAGACATTGCACTGCAGTGTGAGATGATATTTCATTGTAATAGGGAACTGTTACCAAATCAAACTTGTGTGTGTGCTATATGCATACATAAAACAACATATATTTGACCAGAAACAAAAATCTGACTTTCATTCCAGTAAAATACATAGAAAGCATCCACAGACTGTTTCATTGCCCTGCATTAAGGTTCTTCTCTAAGTATAATTAGGTCCATAATGTCTACATTCCCATTTGAGTGCTAATGATGCCAGTGGGGTGGTAGCAAGTTGTCCTTGTCAGTAGAACGTGCCTGGGGACCATGCAGCAGCCTGTGTGGGTAAACAGTAGCAGAGAGTACAAACCAGGTCAGCTAGCACAGTTCTTGGAAAGACGCTGCTGTCCTCACTGGTTGAGGAAAACCCCTCCGTGGCTCCCTTAATGATGGCCATTAATGTTTCCACCTGGTTGCAGCTTGGGCTAATCCCACATGGGCTTCTCACCTTGAGCCAGAGGTTACTCAGAATGGTTGTGCTGCTCTGAAGTCCGGGTTCACTCTCTTGGAACTCATCATTAGGCAAGTCAGGTATGAAACTGAATCTTAATAGTTAGAGAGGGAGGCTAATAGAAAGGGAAGCCTTCCAATTTTTTTTCTTTTTATCCAGTAAGTGTGCTATGGTAATGAATTTGCAGCCTAGTGGCTCCAGTTGTAGTGGGAAGCTCACTGCCTTGAGAACAGGTCTTTAATCCACATGAAGAGGTGTTTCATAAGCTGTATGTGATGCCCTGCTTTGAATATTAATACCCAGTGCACTTATTCAGCTCACAGCTATTTCATGGAAATGCTGTGTCTCTGTGAGGCCAGACTGAGCCCTTGGGTGCTCTGATTTTTTTTGCAAAGACAGTTTCGGGTTGTTCTGTACTCTTAATTCAAAATTTGTATTCAGCTTAGTGTCTCTGACACCGCTGCATACATATTAGATAATATTAACTGATTCTAGATTTAATGAAAATGTGAAGGAGACTATAGGACAGCAGGCTTGGTCTACTTAGCCAAGTGACCTGTTAGTTATATACTTCATGAAGTTACTTAATCTTTTACAGGGCAGCCCCTTCTAAAATAAAATAACATGAGGCAGCCACTGTTCTGGGAGCGCTCATGTTTTTAAAGGGCTTCAGCAAAAGCTGGAGAATGAATATTCAGTGTGAACTGAGATACATTCTAGCTGTGTCAGCCATGCAGCTTTTGTTTTTCATGTTTATACCTGTGGGCAGAGCTGGGAAAATGGCAGCGATGGAGCCTCTGTTGTAGCCCTTGCTCCCACCGAGTGCTGATGGTCCAGAGCTGAGGGCACTGCACCTATGGCTGTGGCAGGCTCGCAGTGAGGCGGAGGTCTTGGAAATGGAGGTGGACAACCCTGATTATTTTTAATATTGGAATATGCCAGTGATAATGCCTGGGGAAGATGGTTTGGGCTGCTAATGCTGGGCCATGGTCATGCCCCAACCCGAGTAACCAGGAGCCGAGCCGAGCCAGCTGCCTTGTTGGGGGATCCTTCCACAAAGGCAGACGTAGTAAGCAATGAATTGTCGCTTCTTCGTGGCGATTGCTGCAACTGGTTTGCTCTCCCAGGTCTAGAAAGGGATGCGTTTTTCTCCGGGCAGTTACTATGTTTGCATGTGCTCCTCATTAAAAAGTAGCATTATTACTTGCTAGCTATGGCTCTTGCTCTCTGGTGACCAGCAGGACATGGCACATACTTGCAATGCAAGGATCCTGCTATGTGGCAAGGCAGAGGCAAGGCAGGGTTTGATGTGCATGTAGCAGGGGTAGCTAATTTGTGTCACACACAGTGCAAACACTAGGCACCTCTAAGTCCTGTCTCTGCATTTGTTTCTACGCTTTTTGCTGTCTCAAGGGAGCTATTTGGAAAAGAGTTACTCAGGATCTGAGCTTCTGGTGGTATATAAATTCTCGTCTGGTACAAAATTTAGGAGATGGCTCAATCCAGTGACACTTTCTTGATATGAATGTCTCTGGGAGGCACAAGAAGTAGAAAGCCAAAGCTAAGAAAGGTGCACTAATATCTTTGAAAGATGTCTCCAAGTCCTCCAGTCTCATAAAACAGGCAGGCAGCGAGTTGAAACCGTTGCCTAGTATGCAGCAAGTTTCTGTTTTATTGTTTTGTTCTGCCACTTTCCACCCTTTGTGAAGTCTCACGTTGCACCTTACCTTTAAACTCAGACTGTAACTCCTCTTCAGGGAACATTTTATGCTGCTTGTATGAGGAAAGGACCTCAACCTAGAGTTAACTTAGAAACAGCTAAAGATGTTTTGGTCTCTTACACTTGGTGAAATCAATGGAAATTGGGTGTCTGTAGATCTCCATCACAACTTCTCTGATGGTGCGTTTAGAGGTATGTTTCACAGTAATGGTCCCCTGGGTTTCCCCTCCAGGCTCCCCAGCTTGGGAAACTCACTGGAGCACAGCAGCTCCCTTCTGACCAGGACAGTAGAAAGTCCCACCATGGGACCAGAACATGCCTCTGGCCTGCATAAATTAATCCTAGTCTTTGGATTGAGATTGATTAAGAAAATGGTAAGAAATGGTTATGAAATTAAACATTTGTGTGCAAAGCTCAAGCACATAGACCTTGCAAACTGTGCTTACTAGCAAACCCATCCTCTCTACTGCATTCATTCCTGCATGAGGCAAGAGGCTCACTTAACACTTTGGACCAAAAAAAAGTGCTTGCAGAGGCAGGGGCCTGGAGCTCCCACATGAGTGACAGCCGTGTTACTCTGCTGAGCCCGAGGAGAAGCAGCCCCCCCACTGGTGCAAGGGCAGAAACATAAATATGATAATGAGCGACAAGAAAGTAGCCTCCAGGTGTTTCTGGGTACATGATGTGGTGAGGAACTGGTCTGGGCCGCGCATGTCTCCTAAGCAAGATCAAGGTGTGATATGCAAAGGCCACTGTGGGGTGAGAAAGCAGAAAATAAATAATGAAACTGTCTACCAAAGCCATAACTCTCTGCTGATGAATTCAAGGAGCATAAACGAGCATCCTGATCTTTGATAGCATGTCGGGTCACCCAGCCTGAGTTTCAACAGGAGATCAAGCCGCTCACAGCAAAGAGAGGAATGAAAACA
>KZ505650.1:662736-680318 GCA_002844005.1 Limosa lapponica baueri | reverse complement strand
GTTTCAATGCCCCCTCTACCTCCCACTAGAGAGGCAGGTGGGAAAGTGGAGTGGGTGCTGTGTGTCATTAGCCTTTGGAAGACCCTCTCCTCCACCTACCACTGCCTTGGGTGTGGGACTGCTCCTCTGCCCTGGCGAGCACCTTCTCCTCGCCTGGTGGGTGCGTTTGGTTTCTTTGGTGCTCGAGCTTGTCTGGGAGAGTGGCAGTGCTCTTGGGAGACAGGGAGGCTGTGCAGAGACACAAAAAGGCAACAGGGGTGTGAGGGAGAGGGAACTGTGGTCAAAGAGAGATGAAAGGCTCCAGACCCCCTGCAAGGGGGGGCTCTGATCTGCTGGGGCTGAGGATTGCTGGAAGCCAAACAGCTGTGTCCCTTCTCCTCTTATGTGCTATCAGCTTGAGAAAATAGCCAGGATTGTTTGTCTTATGAGTATCCTTTGTCTGGATGTGCAGGGGAAGCTCTATTAGGTGAAATATATCTGTACTTGGAGTACCTCACCTATGAAGACAGGCTGAGAGAGTTGGGGTTGTTCAGCCTGGAGAAGAGAAGAGAATGCTCTAGGGAGACCCTACAGCGGCCTTCCAGTACCTGAAGGGGCCCTACAGGAGAGATGGGGAGTGTAGTGATAGGACGAGAGGTAATGGTTTTAAACTGAAAGAGGGTAGATTTAGATTAGTAGATAGTAGGAGGAAATTCTTTACTGTCATGGTGGTGAGACACTGGAACAGGTTGCCCAGAGAAGTTGTGGATTGCCCCATCCCTGGAGGTATTCAAGACCAGGCTGGATGGGGCTTTGAGTAACCTGGTCTAGTGGGAGGTGTCCCTGCCCATGGCAGGGGGGTTGGAACTAGATGATCTTTAAGGTCCCTTCCAACTCTAACCATTCTATGGTTCCATAATTCTATGAAATGTAGATGCTTCTCCCCAGATAACACCCCAACTCGCAGTGGAGCTGGTGCCATCATGGTTTTGCAACACCACATGGGAGCCAGAAGCTGAGGCTGAGGTGGTTGCAGTGTCAGTAGAGTGGCCTCCCTCCACTGTTACACCAGACACGCGAAATCTCTTCCCCCTTCCAGATCTGGGAGGCATCTGTCTCTCTGAGCTTTTTTCTGGGCTTCAGTGGGTTTTCTCCATTTTGGGTACAAGAAAGACATGGCTGAAAAGGCTGCTCCTGATGAGGATGAAGAAAGGGAGGTGCTGGAGGGACCGGCAAGCAAGGAGTTCGAGCTGGGTCTAACAAACAGGTCTAGGATGGGGGAAGGATCTCCTTGGGAAAAGCAGAATTTGTGGCCTGCAAGCTTGTTTAGAGGGCGTGGGGCTGGGGCAGGATGGTAGCAACCCTGGCCATGAGGCTGGAGAGGAGAATGAAGTCCTTTCTCCCTTTTCTGCTCCAGTGGGATGTGTGCCATGCATAGGGTAGGACTGGAAGTGGGACTGCTGGGCCTGCCTTTCTCAGTGACTTGCCTCTGCCTTTGGGAACGCGGTGATGGAGCTGCCAGGAAAGCAGAGGCTGTGCTCATGGTGGCTTGTTGGTGAACCGGGAAGTGGCAGGGGCTCATGAGAAACAACAAATCTGAGGAGAGGGATTTGTTTTTCAAGCCTGAAGTAGGCACAGAAAGTTGCACGAGGGTGATTTACATACTTAAGCAGGGTTTTGGCATTTGTGCCCAGCCTTGTGGTTCATTTCCTCATTCACTCAAACGCATAAAGAGTGAACAAATGTTTGGTAAACAGGAACCTAAGGTTTCAGCGATGAAAAGCTTTAACTCTCGCCCACAGAGCTGCTTGCAGCATTGGCTTAGAAGCGTTTTTCAGAAGATGATGGTTTGTCTCCTCCCTGATCTCATGCTTGGGTAGCTCCAGCCGTCCCCCCCAGCGTCCCCTTGCGGGAAGCACCCACCCTGTGGTTGGCAGCCTGGCTGGCAGAGCTGCCGCGCTGCCAAGGGCTTGAATGAGCGAGGAAAGCATGAAGCGAGGTGGGGCCCTTTGGGCTGGCCTCAGTCAGTGCTGGCGAGGGCCAAGCTGGGAAACTTGTACAGCTGCTGCCCAGGCTCGATTTGGTCTATGAATAACTGGAGAGCTTTCCATCACCAGGGCTGTCAGCTCAGGTATTTGCAAGCACTTTATTTGGTGGTTTCTTTTTAGTGTGGTGGCTGGACGGGGAGGACAGGATGGAGAGAGGAACCTTTCATGCTTCAGCCTTCTGCAGCATCCGGCGTTTTCATGAAACCACAAAGGACGTTAAAGAAAAAAGAACAAGTGCTCTGTTTATAGGGATTTAGACCATCAAAACAGAGAGGGGGCTGTGTTGTTCAGTGATCGCTTGGAGTCAAGGAGCCTGAAGACATAAGTTCACAGGAGATGGGCTTCCAGGCTGGAGCCCACCCTGCCTTCCCACCCTCTCTGGGCCACAGTTTGCTGCCCCTCGCTTGTGCCGCTACAAGGGTTGGCAGAGCTGGCTGGCACTCCGTACCCAGTGTGCTGCCCAGCATTGCTGTGCATATTAAAAATTCTCTCAGGAAAGTGACTCCAGCCTTCTGCAGCTGCCTGGGAATTTGCCTTGTGCAGGGTTTTCCACTCAGAGCCCCTTGCAGGACATGTTACTGTCCTGGGTTGAGAGACACAGGACTAACTTTTCCTCTAATGCTGGGGAAAACTGCACTTTTAGAAGACTCTAGTGTCTGAATTTGTGAAAATATTTACTTTATAGCCAGCCAGGCTCTGTGGGATTCAAGGTTAGTGTTTTTGAGCCTTGCCAGGTGCAGGGACGAGGAGGAGCAAGGCCTGGGCATTTGACCCAGGCTGGCCAACAGGATTATTTCATACTATGAACATCACGTTCAATATAAATTAGAAAAGTTTGCTGTGTAGCTCTCTCTCTCCCTTGATGGCGGCGGTCCAGACAACTCCTTGCCCTGGTGCCGGAACCCTGAGACCTTCCCTTCCTCCTGAGGCCATTGCGCTCGCAGTGTCCGCCATTTGCTGTCCCCTGCTGGGAGTGCAGAGCTTCCTGCTGATAGAATTGGCTGAGTGTAACTCTTGCATAGCTTATATCAGTGTCGGGATTAATACTGGTTCTTTAGTGTTATTGTTAATTATTTAGTCTTAGTCTATTAAATCTATTTATATTTCAACCCTTGTGTTTCTTTGTGTTCCCCCATTCCCCTTTCTGGGTGGGGAGGGGTTATCGGGTGATAGAATAATTGTCTAAATGACAATAGATTGTTATGGGTTTTCTCAAACCATAACAGTTACACTCAAGGAGAAGTGTGCAGCGCCCCGAACCAGAACTGCACAGGGAAGGGAGTTGGGCAATCTGTAGGCCACGCACCATCAGCTGGTTGAGAGCAAATGTTCCTTTCCACCAGCTATGTTCAGTGCAGATTTTTGTGCAAGCATGATAGTGGGAGGTAGTGAAGAAACAGGTCTGATGGCAATAGCAGAAAGGCTGCTGCTCCCAAAGGTAGTCCTGGTGCTTTTTTAGGAGCATTGCACCGGAACAATGGCAGTGGGAGGGAAAGGGTGATGACAGCCTGTGATTCTTAATCGCTCGCGCTCATCTCTCCTCAGTGTCCAAGCTGACTGAAATTAAAAACGAAAGCAATTGCACAGCATAAATCAGGTGCTGGAAGTCCTTTTCATGATCTAAAACCAGTGCCCCTGGCCACAGCTCCTGGTCTCTATGCTGAGGGGGACAGCAGGGTGTGAAGCTTCCCCAGCCCACCACTCACTGACCACATTTCATCCCTGGAGGGAACAAGCTCCACAACAAGAAACAGCCTGTGAACATCCCAGAGCCACCCAGTGCTTCTTGGTAGGTATTTGTAGAGGAAGGCATTTTGGAGGGATGCAATGCAAATGCTGCAGTGCCATTGCAGACTGAAGGTCTGTCCAGCCGGTGCAGGGCTATGATGGTGGCTGCAGGAGCCTGCTGTCCCCCTGCTCCCGCACCTCGGGGGCTGGCACGATTCCCAGAAAGGCAGGGATAACTCAGCGGGAGAGCACGGGAGAGGCACAACTCTGCATGGCCATGGGTGCCCTGCATGGAGGAGCAAGTGACCCACGACACACACGCTCTGTCTCCAGCTCGGCACATCGAAAGTTTACCATCTGATTAGAAGCTGCTCTGTTTTCCTAGATAAAGCCACTCCTGGCCACTGCCAAAATTCCTCATTTCTCTTCACTGCTGGAGTGCTTGTATCTTCTAGGAGGAAGAGCTGGAGGAGGCAGAATAAACAAATAGGTTTTCACTCGTATTTTTTTAGTCACCCAGCGGCCATTGGACACCTCATTTAGGTATATTATTAGCAACTCCGACATTCCAAACATAAACAGCAAGCAAAACTGTATGTGTACTCTGCCTCCAGACGCTGCTGGTGCATGTTTCTGCTGCGTGGGCTCTGTGCATCCTGAGATCGCCTCTCCCAAGCCTGCCATCACTGGCGGGCAGAGACGGCCCGCAGGGTGCCAGGCTAGAGCCCTCCTTTGCTCTGCAGGGAGGGTGAGCACCCGCTTCTGCACTTCCCCAGGGCTCAGCCCCCTTCCAGGGGTCAGACCCCCCTGAGTTAAAAGGGTTGGCAATGTGCAGTGCTCTCTCTGAACTGGGGTATGTCCAAACCATCTCCTACTAACCTGCAAGGAAAATCCTGGGCTAAGAATATTTTAGAATCCTTTGAAAGGGTGAAGACTGAATCAAGTGCTGATGTTTTATTATCCAGCTTTCCTTAACAAGCTTTCCATTCATGGAGAGCCAGTAAAATTTTGAAGTCATATTTTGGGTGTGGAAGAGACCTCGTAAATTCTAGTACTTATGGAATCTGTGAAAATTATTTTCTCTTTGGGATTACGTAACAACATTCCCAGAGACAAGCATTTTGGGATTTTCTAGGGACAAAGGGTGGAGATACAGTCTAAGTAGTCTCAAAGGTTTTCATTTTCTTGGTGGAGAAAAAGTCACATGTTTTACAGGGATATTTTTTCCCAAAAAGGTTTGATTGAGGATCTCCCCATTACACAAGTGACTTAAAGCTTAAAATTCAAGCAACTTAAACACATTTTTGCTGTGACACACTGCTCATGTCACCTAAAACCAGGACAGCTTATTAATCTACTCTATAGATTTTGTGGCCCCCATGTAGAGTCAGGTATTCTTACCAGGTGATTTTAGCTAATTGAATGTGAATTGTCTTCAACACTGATTTTGTGAAAAGTTTAAATTTGCTCCTAGAGGTTTCTGTTGCCTCTTATGGACAGTCACGCAGGCCTACAGTACTTCTTCAGAACTAACAGGGTGCATGTGCAAATGAGTTTTGGATGTGTATCCTACACAATTTTGTCACCCAAGTGTGTGACCTAGAAAACACACACGAACACAGAATCCTTATTTGAGGTTCCCATTTAGTTAAATTCCTGCAGCAAATGCCAGATGTTCCTGTCCACCAGTAGCATGTACCAAATCATCAGCCAAAGTAATTCCAAAAAGGCTGTGGGATTGACCATGAGGTGGCCAGAAGGTTAGTGTGTTCTCCCCAGGTTAGCAGCAGCATGGGAGGGGTAACTCTTAAGTTCAGTAGCATCACCCCAGACTTATATGCTGGTGAGTCCCATCAAGCTGGCCAATACTTCCCATGTCCTGTCCAACATGCAGTGAGCTTTCTGTGGGCTTTGGGACTGACCATTTTAGAGCTCCTGCCTGTCTGAAAGCCCTGGTCAGAAAGTAGGTTAGTTTTCCAGACCTTCCAGTCAATATTTTTGATAGCTGAGTTTCTGTGGATCACATCTTTAGTGTTATCTTGAAATATATTTTGGTGTCATGTAAGTGCGTTATCACTCAGAGACAACACAAAGTGCTTCAGACACTAGGCAGAGAGCCAAAACCTGTCCTTGGATAATATTTGCAGTACCTCTTGACTCCCTGGTATCTGAAGGTCAAGTTGGACCCAGAGCTCCTGCAAAGCTGAAACATTAAGTGTGCCAAAGAAATTTCAGGAGGGCAAAGGTAGTTATCAGCAGCTTTCAGTTGCTTTGTTCTCGTGATGGGAGCCAAAATGTGTGTAAGAAGAGGTAAAAGGAACATACTAAATGCATCTTGTAGGATTGTATGATCCCTTGACAGGGTGCATGTTTTTTTGGTTCTTCTACTGACTTTGTCCATTGGGTCCATCTTGCAAGCTGGCACTTCTGTGGAAGGATAGGGTTGCTTGCAAGAGGCATTCAGATGGGTCCACCTCCTCTCCCTCAATTCAGGAAGACCTCTCCAAATGTAGCCCTATGTGCAGACATCAGTGAGTCCACGGTACTAAGTAGTCTGCTAAACACTGATGATATGCTTGGCCAACACCTTATGAAACTCAATCCTGTGTGTGGAGATTACAAACTAGAGAGCCATGCTGAGCATTGGGGTATTCTACCAAGGATAGCCAGAGGACTGGGCTGTCAGAAAGCGTTGAAGCTTTTTGGATTTGGTACGGGCAGTAATGTGACAGTGTCCTCCAGCATTGCGCTTCTTGCCTACAGAAAGATGAGGGAATTCCCAGGCATTTACTGGGAGAAACAACCGAGCATACCTGAATGAGCAGCAGGCTCCACAAGAAAGCAGACTTTCCCTCCACCCTGTTTCTGTCCAAGATCTTCCACTGTGAATCCCTTCACAAACCTGTTCCTTCTGCTAAGGACAGTGAGCTTACCCAACCCTCTGTGCCTGGGCTCCCAAGAAACCTCCCACAAAGTGGAAACGAATCTGGTATTTTCCTCTCTGTTGCTATGCCTTTGTAATCTCTAGCCTGCAGGTGTGGAAGAGCTCTGCAGTCCTCACGGTCAGGTCAGAGCAGGCTGTCAGGCAGGAGGCACAGACAGTGAGCATGCACAGGAGCTGAGCAGCCCTCTGGGTGTTGCTGTTCTTGCTCCATCAGGGTCACCGGCTCTAACAGGACAGTTACCCTTTCTCTCTAAAATAAAAAAACCCAAAACCGGAGGATTTACACATTTATCTGAGGATCCCACCTTCCAAACTGCTGTCCTGCCTTCTGCACCAGGTTGAGCTCAGTGCAACCTGCAGCACCAGGGTGAAAAGTTGCAGCCTGAAACAACAGGCACAAGCCCCCACCAAAGAGCAGAGAGTGGTTTGGGTTTAGACTGAAATTTGGAGTGAGTGCTGTGCCCTGGAAAGGGGCAGACCTGCAGCCCCATCCTGAGGGAAGCTGCTCTGAGATTTCAACAGCTAGAGGGCAAAAAGCACTCAAAATAAATTACTAGAAAGCCTACATATTTAATAAAAACAAGATCTTTTTTTGTAGGATTTTTGAGCTAGCAATCATTTCCTATTAAATTGTATGGAGTGATGTAAAATCCCTGTAGAAGAGGTTATTGTTCTCTGTTGAACTTCAGAAGG
Organism: Limosa lapponica baueri; assembly: GCA_002844005.1. Classification (NCBI taxonomy): domain Eukaryota; kingdom Metazoa; phylum Chordata; class Aves; order Charadriiformes; family Scolopacidae; genus Limosa; species Limosa lapponica. The sequence goes on along the minus strand of KZ505650.1, from coordinate 672,926 downwards.
CTTCCCCATGAGGAGGTTGAAGTTGTTCCAGGAGCAGAACTGAGCTACGAAGTGGCTGTGCCTGGGGCTGGGGCTGCCCGTGGTTCCCTTTGGTGCGAGCCCCAGCGATGTGTCTCTGCCCAGGGCTGTCACAGGGAAGCACTCCCCTGCTTCTGTCCCCACTGGTGACTGGGCTGGCTCCCACCACCCTGTGGCACGCTGGCATTTCTCTCCATGAAAATACCTCCCCACTGGGCACTGGCCTGGGGCCACCAGCTTGTTCTGCACCAGCCCCGAAGTCATCTCCAAATGGCAATGACTCCTTCAAAGTCTCCATTAAAAGAATTTGCTCTTTACAGGCAACTGGTTCACTTTGGGTTCCAGAATATTGCCTTGTGGTTGCTAATAACCTGGGCCAGAACTGAGCTGGTGATTTATAGGGGAAAGGCTTTGTATTTGCCTCCTTAAGTGCCTGCCTTGCTGCTTTGCCTCTCTCCCCGATCTCTCTTCCTATCCCCTTGCCACTCACGTTCTGGGTATTTCCAGCTACCTCTGAACGAGGCATTAATGTAGATAAATATTACTGCAAGGAAGTAATGGCCAAATACTCTCTGCATCATCTATATGCATTGGTTGGGGAGTGATTTTTCATTTCATACATCATTTGCTGTTTCAGCATGTGGCAATTCTGCAAAATGAGGAAGGAGAATTAGAGAGTTGAAGAGCCCACCCCTTGTTTCTGCCATTCCCAGCTCTTGTGAGCACGGGCATACGGCGATTGCTGTGTGGTCACTGGCCTGAGACGTGTTTGGATGAGCTCATGTGAATCTTGTCCTGACCGCCCTACACACCTTCTTTCTTCCTCTCTTTCTGCCTCTCTCTTCCTCAGTTGGCTTTAACACAGCCATGTAGGTTTAATCTCCTTTTCCACCCACCCCCAAACCTCCACCTCGCTGTATTCTCTGTTATTCAGTGTAATTGGTCCCAGCACATAACACACAACTAGCAGCCCTTTCCCCTCACTCCAATAAGAGCTCATATGCCAGTGAAGTAATCTTTCCCACCTGGGCTGCTCCTGTGGTTTCATATCACTTAATCCTCCCCTGTGAGCTGAGGACGAGTTTAGGGTAACATCTGCTCGGTTTTGTGTTGGTTGTGTTCGTACTGGGGGTCCCATAGTTCTCATTGTTGAGCACAGCTTTGCCAAAGTCCCACATTTTCTGGGAGATAACTGACTCTGCCGGGCTCACCCTGCCACTAGAGGCCCCATTAAAATCAAGGATGTAGGTTCAGTAAATTTACTCTTCCGGACCACTGTGCTTACCCTGCCTGCCTATTTTCCCCTTGGGTTTCTTCATGAATGCATTTTTCCCCCTGCTTCCTCCCTGTCACTGGTGGCACCAGGCTGCGAGGTAGGAGCTGAGCTGCCTGACCCTCGGCAAGCCTGTGGTCCCACGGCTGGCAGTGTTGGTGTGCCGGCCTTGCTGCTGAGCCTTGTTTGAAGTCTTCTACTGGAAAGGGCTACCAAATGCTCTGTGTGCTGACTGCTCATCAAAGGCAAGATGCACCCTCACACAGTGCCCTGCCAGCAATGCCCCCACTCCCTGAGAAAGCTGTGGACATCAGGGATCTCCTGCAAAGCGTTTCAGGTGCCTGCTGATCCCGGGGAGGTATCTGAAGGTCATCTTCTCCATCATGCTGCAAGTGTGAGGGGAGCATAGAGGTGTGTTTCTAAAGATCTCTCCTCTTCATGGTCTCACATGCCATGCAGAGCTCATTCATCTCCGCAGTGTGCTGCTGCTCTCCTTGAAGTGAGCCATCATTTCATTTTCGGTGACTTCCTAATGTGTTTGTTCCTTTTTTTTTTCCCCACGCAACAGCACAGGCATTGCTGCATTTGGCAGAAGAACAAAGCCTTATTGTTCAAAGCCTGTGCGCTCCAGTATCAGCTGGGACAAACACACCATTGCACTCCTAGACCTCAATCTCAAAAGCCATCTGGACAAAGAGTGAAAAGGCTCAAAATCACGAGTTAGAAAAAACCTTCACCTTTATCTTGTCTCTAAAGAACTCTGTCAAGTACGGTTTTATATCTGTGCTTTCTTTTTGCCAGTAATACCTCTTCAGAAACCTGAAAATAGCATCTCTTTCCCTATTGATTTGTGCCCCTGAGAAGCACTGATTTCTCCCCCTCCGATCGACACGGCTCGTCGTGTCGATTTGCTTACGCAACTCCGTTATCAATGAATGTCAGCATGGCACTGGTCACACACAAAGCGAACCTGCTATTGATTTCTTTGCAACTGTGTGGCAGCAACAGCACTCCCCAGGACTCTCCTCCACCAGTTTTACCTCCGGAGGCAGGGGCTGGGGTGATGCCTCAGCTCTCGCACAGCTCCCTCCTAGGGTGGGCGAGCAAGAAGGACGACGGCCAGCGATGGACGAGGCCCAAGGGGCTCGCCTATCAGTTTGAAACTGCTTTGTAGCCAACTGCAACAGGCAATGCTAGTATAAAGTATCTTATACCAATGCAATGCCCAATTTTTCTCTCATAATTATGCCTGGAAAAAAGGGCACCTTTTCTGATGTGCTTATCTGCACTTCAAAAGCGTGGTCCTGGTGTTACTTTGCCACAGAGTACCTATATAATTCTTTCCCTATAAGCTAGTCTTCTCAGCTTCTGATTAGTTTTGCTGGTTCCCCCTGCTCCCCCTCCAGCCTGGCGTTCCCACTGGTCAGGAGGCATCCAGAAGGAAAGATTGCAGAAGAGCGATCAGGCAGTTGCTTATCACTCTGCCCTGGGATATGTAATGCAGCCCAAAACTGTCCTGAGACTTTTTCTGTTGATGTGACAAATTGTAAAGTCCTGTCCAATTTCCTGTATGCTAACCCTGCAAAGTCTTTCACTGCATTTGGGTCTCCTCCTCCCATAGGGTGTCTTAATTTTGGACTATTTCCTCCCTAGACATATTAGTCTGTGTGTCCTTCGAGCTAGGTCATTTTCTCCCCATGTCCCATATCTTTTTTTGTCCTTTTGTGTTATATTCCACTCCTGGCTGGTGATTGCATCTCCTCCCCAACATAGTATCAATTGCAGTTTTAATAAACAAGCTGTCTAATGCTTTTTCTAGATCATTAATGAAGATGGTAAATAAAACTGGAGCTAACACCAGTTTCTAGTAATAACCCTACTGGATGCCTCCCCGCAAGCTGACAGTTTTGTCGTTGATCACTATTCATCACCGAGCCTGAACGTCAGTGTCCCCGTGTGAGGTAATTTATATTCATTTAACACCATTCATCACAGAATCAGAGAAAACCATGGCTAGAAAGGACCTCAAGAGGCTGATTTCAGAAATATTCCTGAAGTTTCCAGCCTGCTTTTAAACACTGACAAGGATGGAGGTTTCGCATCCTTGCTGAGCAGGTGGGTTCAGTGCCCATTAGCCTTCCCCTTTGCCAAGTGTCTAACTTGAACCTCTCTCGCTGCAGTGCAGGCCTGTTGTTTCTTGCCACACTCTCAATAGATACAGAGGAATGTCTGGAGAACAGCTTATTCCCCCCTTCTCTGGAGATATTTTTCACATACTTGAAAATTATTGTGTCTCCCCTAATCTCCTTCTTGCTGGAGTAAACAACCCCCCTTGAATAAGCCTTTCTTTGCAAGTCCTGTTTTCTAGACCTTTCATCCTGCTTCCTTCCAGACTCTCCTGAGCTGGATAAAGGTCATAGCAATGCTGGGTAAAGCAGAAGGATCAGCCATGTATTTTACAGGCACAGCTCCTCTTTGAATGCCCTGGTATGGTGACTGCCTTGTGTGTGACAAAATGGCACTTTCATTCATTTCAGGTTCCTGAGTTGCTGCACTGCTCCACATCTGCCCCATTGGCTGTCTCTCATTTTGTCCCTGTGCAGCTGATTATACCTACCTCTGTGCACAACTTCGCTTCTCTCTTTACCGAATTACATCCTGTTTTTCAGACCTTTTCTCTAACATGTCAGGATTATTTTTGATTCTAATCCTCTTCTCTCATGTCCTTTCAGCTCATCTCAACTTGGTGATATCTGCATGTCTAATAAGGATGCTCACTATTCCACCATCCAGTGGCTGGACCCCTGTTAAACCCTACCCAACCCTTCCTTCTGAGACACCTTCTTTCTAAGTAGTTTTCCAAAACAGTTTTGCACCCCTTCCTTGAGGTAATTTGTCCATGGCATGTTTCTTTAGTTTATATCTGGTAACAGGAAGAGAGATGGTATGAAAAGCCTTACTGAAGTCAAGATACAAGACGTCTCCTGTTTTGTCTCTATCCACAAGCCCTGTTGCAGGATGAAATTAGGTCAATTTGACATGATTTGCTCCTGGCAAATCAGTGCTGGCTGTTCCTCTTCTCTTGGTTGTTTCCTAGGTGCTGATGATTAGTTTGTTTAATTATTTGTTCCAGTGCATTTCCAGGAACTGAAATTGAGCTGACTGGCCTTGCTCCTCTTGTTTCCCCTTTCTGCAGCCAGGCAGGGTGCCGCTCTGTGAGGAGCCCCGCTCCCCCACGCTGCTCCCAAGGGCTCACAGAAGGTCCCAGCTTGGGCCAGTCCCTGTTCAAGGGCACCGCTGCGGTGGTGGCAGACAGATGCTTTCCTCAGCCTTCCTCTGACCACCAGTCTATCCCTGTTCGCCTTCCTGTCTTGTGGTATTATGTTTCCTTTTCGTGTCTTTCTCGATTTTATTCCTTGTTATACGTGCCGGCCTTTGATGTCAACCCTTAGCCATTTGCACGTATCTCAGTTTTCTGTTTGCTTCCTCCTTCCCTGGAAGGCCCCTGAAGACTGAGTGACTGAGCCGGTTGATCTTTCCCTAAGTTTCTTAACCTTTCTTTGCATTGGCATGACTTACGTTTGTGCCATTGCAATTCTTCCTGTAGACAACGCTGATGCTCCTCAATGTCCTTGCCCTTGGACTGGTTTCCCTGAGTGCTTGCTTACCAGCCCTCTGGTTGTCTGTGACAATCTGTGGTACTCAGCAAAGCCTCTCAGTGGGAAAATGCAGAAATTCAGCTTTTCAATGAAATTGTGGACTTCACCAACTTCCAACTGGGCTTCCCCAACCTCCACAAGACTTCTTGTTTTCAGCAACCTCTTTGTCTCTTAGCAAAAGTAAGCACAGCGAGCCAAATTCTGACCTCATTTACACCAGTAATATCTGGATCAGTGCCAGGAAAGTGCTGAAGTTGTTTTGGGCTCACAGTGATGAGAAAGAGAGTGGCATCTGCCTCATTAATTCCCCCAATCCACAGAAAGTAAATGATTCCAAGAGGAAATAGCTCCACAGAAGGGAACCCTGGAAAGAATTAGAGACTGACTTAATGGGATTAAGAGGAAAAAATGCTTTAGCGAATCCAAATCAATCCTCTCTTCAAAACATTCAAGGTGCCAAAATAAATACAAACACTGTTTTGGGAAGGAAAAGGTTAAAAAGCTATGAAAACAAAATATCTCGGCCTCTTCTAATGATGTCCCCTAGCAGAATGAGCACAACCCAGAAAGGGCTGCTGAGTCAGCAATATCGTACCTGCCACTTGATGTTTATCCATGGGGCTCTAAGGATGGAAACTCAAGTTTTCTATGTTAGCTATGGGGCTCATTCTGCATTTTCAGGTTTGATAAAAGACCCATAGAAACCAGAGAGTGTTACAAGTAGGGATGGATGAACAGGTCTGGCAAATAGAAACCTCTCTCTCAGATGCCTGGCCAGCCTGACATCCAGCCCCTAGAGCCATTCCTCCAGTCATTGCTTTGGCTTTTTGTTCCATGGTTAATTACCATCTTTGCACGTCTCTTCACCCACACCACACTGTGCATGGCACTAGGATCAGATGTGCCAAAATAAAATAAAGATGTGCAAAGAGCCTGCTCCTGAGGTGTTGCCGGATATATTAGGAGCAGCACGCAGACGGCCTGCTTTTGTGCAGTCAAGTGGAAGGGGAGGATATTTTGAGCAACTGGCAAAAGCCAGCACCGTTCAGGTGGGCAGACGTACCTGCGTGCTGGCAGGGAGGAGAGCAGGAAGGAGCACAAGGCTCACACTGTGCTTATCAGTAATAGCTGGAGGCAAGCAGGAGCTTTGCCTTGCAAACTGCCTTCTTCCACCTCCCACCAGTGAGGTGGCTGTCCCCATTCACTCAGCCACCAGAAGAGCTTGGGGCAAAATAATTAGGGGATGGCCAGAGCTTTTAGCGGCATGGGCATTTCTTCTCTTTTTATATACAAGAGCACAGCACAGCATTGCTGAGGACAGGCAAGTACTAAGGACACTGACTGTCTTCTCCGATGGTCTGATGACCTTTAAGGAAGAACTGGGTTTTATGTGAGGACTCCCACTCTCCAAGGTAAGCTTGGCTAAATGAAAGCATTCAGAGGGGAACTGTAAAAACGTACAAGGGCCACAAAGCACTCACTGTGGTGGAAGACTATGGGAGACTGATCTATTTCACACAATTTAGAAATTACAAGGCTGTCTGATAACAGCATAGGAGCACTGCAGTAGAAAAGAGATTTCTGAATGGGGACTTCCATTCAGGAAAAAAACCCAACAGTGGCTAGAAACAGAGGCAAGCCAAATGCAGAGAAGAGAAAAAGGTGCACTTGTTATATGAGGGTAACTAACTAAAGAAATGACTTTTCTGACATCCTGGTAGACTCTTCAGACCTTGCAGTCTTTAAGCCAAGACTAGGTGACTTTCTAACAGATGCATGGCAGCTCAAAAACAAGTTATGGGCCAGCATGTGAAATGACTGGGGGAGGTACCCTGGATCTCTTATGCAATAGGATACACTTGATGATCATAATGATCTCTTCTGATCTTAAACAATGAATCCCTGACATTCAGCTGTGCTCAAGTGTGGCACTTTATTGTACAGCAGTTTGGGATCAAAAATAGCTGTTATCAGTGAATTAAACAGGAAAATTAACAACGTCATTGCTCCAGCATCTCTTGTGCTCCTTAATTTGATATTTCTTTATTTTATGTTGTCCTTAAATTTTTAGTGTGCTGTAGAACTGTGTATTGGATATGCAGAAGTGCATTATAGGGGTAATTAGGAGGCAGCTGGAGGGTTTTGGCAGCTGGGAAGGGGACAACAAGCACTCTTGGCTCTTCGAGAGGCAGTGTGGATTTGTGGGAGAGGGACATTAGCTGAATGCTAAGATTGTCAGCAGGGAGAGTCAAAGAGGCTGACAATAGTATTTGCATCATCTTGAAGTTAACCACTTCCAGAAGAGAACAACAGTGAGCAGCTATTGTTCAGCCTGCAGACTGGTAATCTCTCAAACCTTGCAGCAAAGGGTTATTCTCAACACAGCTTGACTGGTTTAAGCCCAAAGTATGGCTCTTGTTTGCACCGATGGCATTTACAGAGGCTTAACTCCAAATGCTTGAGGAAAGCCCCACTGTCACAAGGCATGGCTTTTGGTGCTGTGTGTGCTGTAGGAGTTCACACTGGTCCAGAACCAGGGTCTGCACTCACAGTAGAGCATGGCTGAGGTTGGCTTTGCTTCACCTGCTTCACTTTGCTGCAGTGAGTCTGGCTTGAGGTGTTTCTTCTCCTCTGCAAACCGTAGAAACTGCTGCTCTGCTCCCTCGTTGTCCATGAAGGCTTAAACCTTGCAGCCAGAGGGGGGTGGTCCTCATAGGAACCTGGTTTTAGGAGGCATAAGAGTGAAGCTGGGCCTGGGGAGGCAGGACCAGAACACGTAAGTTGCCTTTCACTAGCATTTTAGTTTGGATGAAAGAAACAGATCTCCTGGTCGTGCCACATAATTGCAGTTTGATGATTCACACTGTGGAGAAGGATTGGGGTATGCAAGCTGGGGTCTCCTCCGGTGACAACTGTGCTTGGAGAGAAGATGCAGGTGTGCACCTGAGGTGCTCCAACCTGTGAGTGCTCAGGCCACGGCTCCAGGCTGGAGCCAGTCACAAGTAAAACTGACTGACAGCACAGCCTTTACCCTCTGTGATTGTGTCACACTCGAAACACTCTAATGTCAATTGTTTCCCAAGATCAGAAATGATTAAGTTAATTTATATTTCAGAAGGACCCATCAAAGGAATTGTCATGATGTGATTATCGGGAAGGCCAGAGTGTTTATTCTCTGCTCTGTGACTTTCCTAGGATGTGAGGTTTCCTTTCTGCTGAGAACCAACCTATTCCTGATCTCTCCAGTTTTCCTACTTAATAACCCTGCCCTGAGCCAAGGCTGTGCTGATTTTGCTAATGGCTGGGGATTAATGTGGGGGAAGTATAAAGTGGTGAGGTTAAACAACAGTTCTGGGTTTGGTTGTTAGAAGCCACCATAACCCTTCACTCTCCTGTTGCCACAGATGTGATTTCCAAGCTAAGCCATGAACTTCCAGGAGATCTGAAGCCTCAATAGTAACCAAAAAAGATCTGCTGTTCCTGTGTGTTGTGCTGCAGATCCTGTATTACTTTATTTAGATCCATGTTGTTGATTTGTACTCTGGTTCCTCCTTAGTTTTAATTATCCTTTCCATCTTTCCTTGCCTCTTTCTTGTAAAGGTAACTCAGGGAGGACTTCCAACCAGGAGGGCCAAGGTCTTACTGACACTGTCCTCACCTTCACCACTGTCCTGTCCTTGGTGGGAACCATGCTGCAGATCACTTTGGATGTCAAACGGGGGATGGTTAGTCCAGCCTGGGTGAGCACACTGTTCCCCTAGGCAGGTAGTGATGATCTCTGCCACTGGAGGTGCTTTCCTCACAAGTACACTTGCAGTGATGTCCTAACTACCCAGCATTATTTAAGATCCTAAAGCACTTTTCACGTATTAGAACCATTAGCTCCACTTATTTTAGCAAGATCTTCTCCAAGATGATCATATATTTTCTTCCCCAGGCTTAAAATTTCCCTTTGATTTTATGTGGATAAACCATTGTTTGAATTGCTGAGTATCGTTGGAGGCTGACCCTCCCAATAGACGGCAATGATGGCTAAATTGAATCCTATCTTATATGTAATTTCTCAATCAGAGAACAAAGTGCTTTGGCAGTCTGGATCAAAGGCACTATGTAAAGTCATGATTATTGTTGTTATAGTGAAATGAGCTCCTGGAAAAATCACGTTGACTTCTCCTTTGTAGGTTGCCTGCACCATGGAGCCTTTGATGTCTAATGGCCTGGCACTGTATCTTGTGTAGGTATAGCCTATAAACAGAAATTTATAATTAATAAGTAAGTTATTATTAATTATTTTTAGGACCTCAAAACACAATTCTGTATATGTGATGCAATGCATATACAGAGCCAAAAGCTGTTAGAAAGAGAATAAGGTGGGGCTTTTCGTTTGATCTAGCATGGCCATTTTTTACATACTCTTCATCCTATTTAAATGGACATTCAGTCAGCAAGATGAGGTGTCAGTTCTGACTCTATGTCTCCAAATTTTATGTTGTTGGCAAATTAAAGTGAACAAAAAGGATATTCTGTGTGAACTCCACAAAAGGGCTAGGGATGATGGGGCAGGAAGAGTCAGGGCTTCTTGAAACGTAGCTAGGTCTTGATGTTATTCTTCCAGGCCAGAGGAAATCTCATGTGAAAGTCCATTAATAATATTCCTGAATCCTCCTCCATCTCTAAAAGACTTGGGAAAAAACAATTTAAAAATTGGTTGCCATTTGCAGTCACTCCTCTGTGCCGGGTCCCCACAATGGTACTTCTGCCCCGCTGAAGCCGCCACCGCCAGTTCATGGGCCATGGTGACCTGTGACCAGAAGCCATGCTGTGGCTGGCTGCCTGTGGCTCCTAGAGGGGCAGAGCTGAAAACCTCTGAAACCTGCTTCACCTCCTGGATTAGCCAGGCTCCCCATCTTGTGACTGTCACAGTGTGACATTATCCTTGCATTGTTTTCCTGAACCTGTATGCTTCCCAAACTCCTCTGACAGGGATGAGCATTTTCCCATGGCAACCAAAACACAGAAGTTGGACAGGGTTTGTTCCTCTGGCCATCCCCAGCCTGTGTCTGTGGGATCTGGCTCTAGTGCAGGCAGTGGTTCAGGGAAGGGACCCTTTTGGGGCTCAGTTTCTTAGCAGGAAGCAGAATGCGCAGTTCTAACAAGGCATCTCTCATTAACTCTCTGTCCTCTCCAGGCTACAAAATAGATGGGAGGATGGCAGGAAGCCTTCTCTCCCTTCCCTTCCC